>OX411310.1:90602029-91202029 GCA_948150685.1 Rhaphigaster nebulosa
TGGAGTTTATGAACGCTGAAAAGAGCTAATGTAATGTAGTTTAAGTGCGTTTTCGGGGTAAGCGCGTAATCGTCGGGTAAATCCCTAATCCTGAATAGGTAAGAGCTGTCCTTTACAAATCATGAAATCTAAGCACTGATGCATCAGAAATAAGCCACGAAATTTCGCTAAGGTAAAGTATAAAGAGTTGTCAAGATATTAGTTCCAACCTGTTGATAAAAGTTTTGTCTTTCAACTTCTGCTGTACAGCTATATCGGCGTTTATCTACCAGTAGCCATCTTTATTTTTTCTTAAGCAAAATCTACCGAAGCTGTTCTTCAAAATACTTTGTGATTTTCATTTCTCCTTGACAGTTTTCTATTTTTTTAAGCGCTTGTCTGCAGTCACCCTATAAAACATGATAGTAGGGGCAAGTGCAGAACTCTGTTGTGTATGTGGTGTACCCTTACCCTTGCTATCACACATTGTCGAGGCAACTACGGGTTAGCGAATCAATTTTTTTTTCAATTACACAGGCCTACAAAAAGAAAAAAATTGTTGGGGGCTTGGATTTTGGAACTGATTTAAACTATATTTGGGGAGCTGAATCTGAATATGAAATCAGTTTTTTCTATCAGCTCTATTTTTTGAGATGTGTGAAAAAAGAAGAAAAATCGCCTGCTTAACTCGAGCCACTTTCTTCCTGCTTGATCAGGCTGGAAATCCTTCGTCAGTGGGAATCACATCCTTCATTTCAACGCTTCAACTAAATTTGAGGTCAGTTTGTGAGTTTTAGCCGTGCAGATCGAAATTGATAAAAAATGAGTTTAAGTTGAAGAAGTTGTGCAGATCATCCTGATTGCTATATATGCGGAGAATACACGTTAAAAGATAACGGAAAGACTGTTAGTGATCTAGTAAAGAGAGCTTATCATGGATACTTTGGTGTTAAGCTCGATGATCAGGATAAATGTCACTGCACGAGGTTTGCAAAACTTTTACAGAGCATTTACGCCAGTGGACTATCGCGAAAGAAAAAGTTTGAAATGCGGCGTACCGATGGTTTGGAGAGAACCCAAAATCCACATCGATGGCTGTTATTTATGTCTAGTAAATATGACTGGAATCAATCGAAACAACCGTAGCAGGTGGACTTATCCTGTTTAGTCTCTGCAAGACGCCCAGCCCCTCTCTCAGATTAAGTACTGATCTCAGCATTTCATCAGCTTCCAGAGCTTTATGAGGACGAGTGTTGTACCTTATAATCATCTTTCTGATACTAATGAAGATGGCAGTGATTATGAGGGTCAACAATTCCTCAACGTTTCAACCAGGATGATTTAAATGACCTCGTCAGATATCTCAACCTGTCAAAAGAAGTTTCTGAATTACTGGGTTCCAGTTTGAATGACAAAAATTTACTGGAACAAGGAACGAAAATTACTTTTTACCGAACAAGAGAAATGGATCTGGTACCATTCTTCTCTCAAGAAGAAAATCTTGTATTTTGTCACGACATCGAAAAAAAACGAGTTTTCCTGAATATTTTCCAGATGATTGGCTCCTGTTTATTGATAGCTCAAAGCGATGCTTAAAATGTGTTCTACACAATGGGATCTAATATGGTGCAACATCAATTGCTCATTCAACGACAATGAAAGAAACATATAGCACCATAACTTTGGTCTTGGAGAAGGTATCGTGAACATCAATGTGTGATTCGTGTGGACTTAAAAATGGAAAACTGTCTTCTCAGACAGCAAAGTAGCCGCACCGAATATCCTTGTTTCTTGTGCCTTTGGGATAGCAGAGACAAAACACATCACTGGGTTAGACAAGAGTGGTCTAAGAGAGGAGAAATGGTCGTTGGAGAAAATAACGTTATTAATGAATCCTTAGTTGAACGAGAGAAAATCATCTTTCCTCCACTGTATATCAATCTGGGCCTTATGAAGCAGCTTGTAAAGGCTCTTGATAAGGACGGATCATGCTTTGCATTTATAGGGGAAAAATTTTCTCACCTGAGTAAGGAAAAAATTAAAGCAGGAAGATTTAATGGCCCAGAAATAATTCCATGAATGAGGCTGAGCGAAAATCCTGGACTTCATTTGTCAGAAATTTTCTGGGCCAACGAAAAGCAATAAACCATATTGAAGTAGTAAACTAGTAAGTAATAATTAGTAGTAAATTAGTAGTAAACTAGTGAAGTAGTAATTATTGCTGGAATTTACAAAGGGACTGTTCCAAGATATAGGAATAAGACGAAAAAGAAGCTTCCGAAGTGTTGAGTGACCAGTTGGTTCCATCGATGACTTGATACTATCTTTGTATTATTTAATGATATTTGTAAAATATAATAATATATGTGTAATTTAATATTAACAAAATGTTTAATTTTAAGATTTGATTCATGGATTTAACGTAATATAACGTGAAACGTACATTTCACTAAAACGTTATATCATAAATCTGAAGTTTGACCTCATAGGCAAAAACTAATGTCATATTTGAATTCAGGACACCTAATACCTGAAATCAGCTCCAAATACCCCGACACCAAGACTACTGTTTGCCTCTGTTATATTCCACATCCCATTTTCATAACTCAATGAAGATTGAAAAATGTGAATCTCAGACAAGCTGTAACTTTTTTCGATGATTACATCAGTATAATAATTCTCTGAAAACCGAATTATTTTTCACTTGTCCCAAAACCGCTCCTACTTGTATAATGAGTCTTCCAGATACGTCGTTCGCACTTACCCCTTAAGGCAGGGGCAAGTGAATACAAGGTACTATTAAATTGAATGATCAATCTTATAGAAATGGATGTGATTGAACCATGATCTTGAATGTAATATTTAAACATAATCGTCTAACGAAAAGTTTTAAAAACAGAGAAAAAATGAATCTTAAAAAAAATAAAACGATTTTAAAGTCGAACTTTGTAAAATGTAGTGCGCAGTTATCCCACATTACCTTACCTGAGTGGTAATTTATCTTATGTTTTTCTAGACTTGTCTAACTTCTGAGTTTTTTAAAATCTTTTTTTTTTTTAAATTTTCTGGGCCATTTTTAATAAATTAGAAATATGAAATCACTGATTTTCTTCTTCTTTTGTTTATTATGTAAGAAGAAAAATATTAAAATTTGAATTCTTTCTAGACATTGGAAGGATACTTATTTTGTAGAACATTCTGATCATAATTCATTTGTATTTTTAATACAGTTGTTTTAAAAAATAAATAAAAGTTATATTGTATTGTATAAGGGTGTATCCCAGATTAATTTTAAATATTGTAATATATTACTTTATACGAAATAAAAAAAATTATAAAAAAAAATTATAATGAATCATTAATGGAGTAATCAAGTGTGTAATTTTGTTGAAGGAAGTACCAAATTGAAGCTTGAATCGTAAATAATAGCAAGTCCAGCTGATATATTTTTTTATTATTTAAAAATCGACTCCCAAATAAATAATATGGTGGACCACATTTTTATTTCGTTCCGTCTCGGGTTGGCGAAAAAATAAATGTAACAACGTAATGGAATGTATGTTTGTTCACATTGACCGATTCTCGACTATTATATTCTTGTTTACCAAAAAAAAAAAAAATAATCAATGACTAAATGTTTTAAGGCCTTTCATCAGATTTCACTGAAATGTAAACAAAACACTTCTGTCTATATTTAAAAAAAAAAAATGATTCATCCGTTATCATAAAGTGGGTACATCATGATAATAAAACTACAATGAATTATTCACTTTGAAAAATTCATACATTTTTCATAAATTCTTATCTTAAAATAAGTTTGATGTAAGTAAAATTATTTATTTAAATCATTTTTGTCTTTGAGTAATTTTTTCTCCCTTTTCATTGAATAAAAGTTAAATTAACTTAGTAGTTTACTTTGTAATATTATTGAAATCTCATAATACCATTTTTTATGTTACATGTGACCTTAGACCATAAGGTTTGTGACCACAAATAAAAATATATTTATCTTATAACTTATTTCATTTTTCTTAAATTAAAAGATATAACAAGGAAATTCATTTATTTGTAGTAAAGTTTGTACATAATTTTCATATTTTGTATAGATATATTATGCTATATAATATAAACAGCGCAGAGTTAATTAAATTTTTAAAATATTTGTTTAGTGAAAATTCGTTCTTATTTGGCGAAATTAATATAAAATTATTTTAATCATATTGCAAAGAATATGAATATTTTATCTCAAACACTTTTTATAAAAGGTGTGTTAGCAATATCAGCATCCCGTTGAATTATAATTTTTTATTCTATTATTATACATTACCTCTAACCTGACGTTTCATGATTCAAATCCCATCTTTAGAACTGATTTTACTGTCATTTGTTCCTCTGATGCTTCTGTTTTCTCAAGTCACGTATGAAATGATTTGTCGTCAGATATATAGAAACATATCGGCTCCTTTTAAGTTGATTCGATCGATTCAGTGAATTAAATGTTACTGACATAGTAAGTAAATAAAACCAGTTATTGCGTGAGGGTAATGAAATTAAAAAATAAACTATAGATAAGTATATATCTTTTGTTTGATATTTGACTTCATGACCACATATCAATGGCATGATGTAAGCAATTTAATAATAAATTAAATTTACAATTTATGTATTTATATTTTAAGTTTAAAATACATAAAAAATAATAGATCTTCGTTCAGACAAAAGTGGTAAATTAAACTAAAGGTGGAGGAGTAATATTGAACGCTAAAACCAATGTAAACAAGCCTTTCTTAAGAAATTATCAACGGATCGCGTTATTTTTACTTTCATTAATCTATATATGAATAATATAGTATGGGAAAGGGGGTATTGCGATCGTGAATACACGTTTAAAAGTACCCCGCGTTCAAATAACTGTCTCGCAAAATGTGTGTGTAAATTTAATAAAAATCATTAAAGCCAGTTTGAGAAAATTGTAAAAATGTTTAAAATCGATAATATAAAGTGGCACTTCGTATAGGTCTGTTTTAGCAGAAAAGTTGCTGCAATATCCTCGGCACATGCCTACGGTAAATACATAATTTCATTTGTTTTCACGTATTTGAGTTAGACTTATGAGACAAACACACACACGCGTAGACGCGCAGGAACGACAAGAACGCAGACACGCACGCACACACATACTGGAATGTTGCAGCAACTTTTTTGCCAAAGTCTACTTACCAGAATTGTCATTTTACATAACCAATTTTACACATCGAAAAGGCCATAACGATTCTGATTAAATTCATAAACATATCATTTTGGGACACTCAGGTGATCTTAAAACGTGCATTTCCGTTGAAAACTCGGATTCAAAAAATACCCTTTCCCTAATTATATATTTCGTATACAGGTAAGTGAAAGTAAAAATTATAATGAACTTAATTATATCTAAATACACTAATAAAAATTCCTTAATAATTAATAAACCTAAATATAAAAAAAAACATTAATAATTAATTAATCCATTGTTAACAATAAACTATTATTGTTTTTAATAATAGAAAAAAAAATCCGTGAGCAGATGAACTACGTCACTAAAGTCGTATAATAACTTTAAAAATATATTATAAAACCGGGGGAGTAAGAACAAAAATTGAGACCCACAAAATACAGTTCTCTAACAAACCGAAATTTACCCGTACTTTTATTATAAGGTTTGCATCTCCGCTAAACTTCGATGCAAAATATATATATATATATATACATAAAATATATATAAGAAAATATGGCTAAAAAGGCATTGAAACTATTACAATATCAGATATGGATTCTAACTTAAGTTGGAAGGGTTTTAAAGGTGCGCAAATATTTTAAAAAATCGAAAAAACCGGGGGTTGGGGTAACCAAGTCGAGACCCCTAAAAGATACTTCCCCGACACCAACTCAATTCACATACGAATTTTCAGTCCTATAAACTAATATGGTGGAGCTGTAGAGATGCGCAAAACTTAATAAACGCCGAATTTCAGGTAAACATACCGAAATTTTGACTGGAATTTACCCATTCTTTAATGGTATCGTTTTGCCTGAAAGAAAATCCTACATACCAAATTTCAGCTTATTTAACCCGAAGTAGCGGTTATGTAATGTAGCGGGGGAAAAAATATATATAGATATATATTTTATATATATATCTATATATATAGATATATATATAAAATATATATTATAAAATATATATTCAATGGCCTTGGGAGGTCGCCGCCTAGCTTTTTTAGGCCCGGGTTGTTTACATGTGGTGGGTGCACGAGTTGCGGCTTCGCTAGTAAGAATAGGCGAAGCCGGGACCGCAACTCGGGGCGTGACGTCACCCGGGCCTTGGAGCTCTCTTAAAGGCCGCTTCGCGGCCAATATTTTCTTATACATGATATATTTACCAATCTAATCTGTCAAATGAAATAAGATGTTTAACACCTAATTGATTTAAATAACGATCACATTTAAGGTGATCAACAGGATCATCAAATGGTTCATCAACAAACTCATCTAAAAATATTTCATGACCATTAATAGTAGTTAGAGTACCCAATCTATAATTATAAGATGTAATTTCACGAGGTTTCTCTAAACCTTTAGACACAACATAATGAAATAAATCATTTAATTTTTTATATAAACGGTCATTCAAAGAAGTAACATATGGATTTAAAGTTGTAATAATTTCAATAAACTCACTAAATTTGATTCTATTCACAACACAAAAAATGACTTGTCTAAAACGAACACTATAATAATAAGAATTACGACACAATAATAAAGTTCTATAATAAGAAGGCCAATTATAAAATCTATACTTAGTATATAACAATAAAGCTATAGAAGTTGCTTTGTCGTGAGAGACTTCAGGCATCTAAAATAAAACACAAATTACATATTACTACATTTATTCAAACCAGAAAAAACAAATTTATAATATACATCACAGGTGAAAGTCAAAACATAGCCAACATACTGGTCTTGGTCATCTTTATCTAAAACTAAATCATTTGCTGATGGCCTACCAACAAATACAGAAGGGAGACGTTTACAACCTTGGTTCCTCATCCATTTAAGAAAAGTAATCTTATCTTTTTTATCAAAAAACATTTTATCAGAAGGTAAACTATGTAACCAGCCAGGAAAATACGAATGCTTAATAACACTATTCCTCCTTAAAACTCTCCTACGTATAGGAGCATTACCACTTTCATAGACAAACGGACCGAAATCAGGTTTATCTTCGTAATACGTAGTAGTAGTGTTACGGTAATATTGTATCGGCATACTCTCCATCGGAATAGTATATACTTGAAATTTAGTGTTGTCATACTGAGGCCAAGTATCCGAGCCAACATTCTTCTGATACTTAAACAAGACATAATTTACGTATTTGGTTTTAATTGCTTGAGCTGCAGCACCACTTTCATTACCAATAAATTCACTAGTAATTTTAAAGAAATCAAAATTTTTAAGATACATACGAACAGAAACCAAGTTATATTTAGCATACTTCTTAGAAATATCTTTTAACTCTTCATTACGAAAGAAATATCCATCTCCATCCGAACCACTTTGAGGAGAATGAAAAAAATCATGAAAAGGTAAAAGGGAAACATCAGAATGACCAAAACCAGCAGCACATAACATAGACCAATTGACATAATATTTGTGAGTAAAGTACAAAATATCAGGATAAGAAAAATAACCACGAGTAATGTGGTGTTTCTTACGTCGAAAACGACGAATTCCCCTATGATATACCATTAATATCTTCTGTAATAACGCCTCCGGTAATACAAACTTCTGTAATAGGGATGTCTTCCAAAACCTGTAAAAAATCATTACATTCTATAATTAACAATCTATTTCTAAAAGCTTCATCATCTGGTGGTGGATAATTAGATATAAAAATAACAGGGCTTTTGTTACAAAATAACCTATCATCACAATATTTACGTGTAATACCAAACTTACTACCACTAAGAAATAAAAGATACAACTCACGATCAATCTTATAGAAATGGATGTGATTGAACCATGATCTTGAATGTAATATTTAAACATAATCGTCTAACGAAAAGTTTTAAAAACAGAGAAAAAATGAATCTTAAAAAAAATAAAACGATTTTAAAGTCGAACTTTGTAAAATGTAGTGCGCAGTTATCCCACATTACCTTACCTGAGTGGTAATTTATCTTATGTTTTTCTAGACTTAATATTCAAGTAATATATAAATTACATTCAAGATCATGGTTCAATCACATCCATTTCTATAAGATTGATCATGAGTTGTATCTTTTATTTCTTAGTGGTAGTAAGTTTGGTATTACACGTAAATATTGTGATGATAGGTTATTTTGTAACAAAAGCCCTGTTATTTTTATATCTAATTATCCACCACCAGATGATGAAGCTTTTAGAAATAGATTGTTAATTATAGAATGTAATGATTTTTTACAGGTTTTGGAAGACATCCCTATTACAGAAGTTTGTATTACCGGAGGCGTTATTACAGAAGATATTAATGGTATATCATAGGGGAATTCGTCGTTTTCGACGTAAGAAACACCACATTACTCGTGGTTATTTTTCTTATCCTGATATTTTGTACTTTACTCACAAATATTATGTCAATTGGTCTAGAATTCCCCTATGATATACCATTAATATCTTCTGTAATAACGCCTCCGGTAATACAAACTTCTGTAATAGGGATGTCTTCCAAAACCTGTAAAAAATCATTACATTCTATAATTAACAATCTATTTCTAAAAGCTTCATCATCTGGTGGTGGATAATTAGATATAAAAATAACAGGGCTTTTGTTACAAAATAACCTATCATCACAATATTTACGTGTAATACCAAACTTACTACCACTAAGAAATAAAAGATACAACTCACGAAACTCACTAATATACTTAAACTCATCCCAAATAACTACTTTATAATCATCAGTTAATCTATCAAAAAAATGAGGAGCTGAACTAGGAAAATAAATCCTATTAAATAAACATTTAGTAATATAATTAACAGCATAAGTCTTTCCACAATTAGAACTACCGAATAAATACAAATGAGATTTCTTATAATAATAACTAGAACTACAAAAATTAACAAACCAATCATATAAATCTAAAAACCATTTATTAGAAAACAAAATACAAGGCCAAATATAAGAATATTGAACACAAAATTCAGGACTCTTAAATTGATTATACATACGTTCTAAAAACTTATAACAATTCCTATGTTCAACAATAAAGGGATGAGAAACATCAAAAAAACTTAAAGAAGGAAGTATTTTACAACACTTATATTTAAAAGAGAAATAACTCTCCGAAACATTACTAAAAATAAAATTCATATCTTCCTTAGTGATATAACCAATGTAATTCCTAAGATTTTTAATAGTCTCCACATGAATGGTGTAATTAGGAAATTTATCAGTAAAATACTTAACTAAATCCACATATTTAAATTTATTAACAAAATGGAAATAACAATGCAAGTGGTTCTCAGAATGACCGTTAGACTTACCGCTTTCAAGAGAAATCAAATATGCAATAGACTCAGGACATGCAGACAAGAAGTCAGAACGTATAGACTGAGAAAGATCTAGACCGCATCTGACGGTGATAGCGAATCTATCACTATATAAGTGTTGTAAAATACTTCCTTCTTTAAGTTTTTTTGATGTTTCTCATCCCTTTATTGTTGAACATAGGAATTGTTATAAGTTTTTAGAACGTATGTATAATCAATTTAAGAGTCCTGAATTTTGTGTTCAATATTCTTATATTTGGCCTTGTATTTTGTTTTCTAATAAATGGTTTTTAGATTTATATGATTGGTTTGTTAATTTTTGTAGTTCTAGTTATTATTATAAGAAATCTCATTTGTATTTATTCGGCAGTTCTAATTGTGGAAAGACTTATGCTGTTAATTATATTACTAAATGTTTATTTAATAGGATTTATTTTCCTAGTTCAGCTCCTCATTTTTTTGATAGATTAACTGATGATTATAAAGTAGTTATTTGGGATGAGTTTAAGTATATTAGTGAGTTTCGTGAGTTGTATCTTTTATTTCTTAGTGGTAGTAAGTTTGGTATTACACGTAAATATTGTGATGATAGGTTATTTTGTAACAAAAGCCCTGTTATTTTTATATCTAATTATCCACCACCAGATGATGAAGCTTTTAGAAATAGATTGTTAATTATAGAATGTAATGATTTTTTACAGGTTTTGGAAGACATCCCTATTACAGAAGTTTGTATTACCGGAGGCGTTATTACAGAAGATATTAATGGTATATCATAGGGGAATTCGTCGTTTTCGACGTAAGAAACACCACATTACTCGTGGTTATTTTTCTTATCCTGATATTTTGTACTTTACTCACAAATATTATGTCAATTGGTCTATGTTATGTGCTGCTGGTTTTGGTCATTCTGATGTTTCCCTTTTACCTTTTCATGATTTTTTTCATTCTCCTCAAAGTGGTTCGGATGGAGATGGATATTTCTTTCGTAATGAAGAGTTAAAAGATATTTCTAAGAAGTATGCTAAATATAACTTGGTTTCTGTTCGTATGTATCTTAAAAATTTTGATTTCTTTAAAATTACTAGTGAATTTATTGGTAATGAAAGTGGTGCTGCAGCTCAAGCAATTAAAACCAAATACGTAAATTATGTCTTGTTTAAGTATCAGAAGAATGTTGGCTCGGATACTTGGCCTCAGTATGACAACACTAAATTTCAAGTATATACTATTCCGATGGAGAGTATGCCGATACAATATTACCGTAACACTACTACTACGTATTACGAAGATAAACCTGATTTCGGTCCGTTTGTCTATGAAAGTGGTAATGCTCCTATACGTAGGAGAGTTTTAAGGAGGAATAGTGTTATTAAGCATTCGTATTTTCCTGGCTGGTTACATAGTTTACCTTCTGATAAAATGTTTTTTGATAAAAAAGATAAGATTACTTTTCTTAAATGGATGAGGAACCAAGGTTGTAAACGTCTCCCTTCTGTATTTGTTGGTAGGCCATCAGCAAATGATTTAGTTTTAGATAAAGATGACCAAGACCAGTATGTTGGCTATGTTTTGACTTTCACCTGTGATGTATATTATAAATTTGTTTTTTCTGGTTTGAATAAATGTAGTAATATGTAATTTGTGTTTTATTTTAGATGCCTGAAGTCTCTCACGACAAAGCAACTTCTATAGCTTTATTGTTATATACTAAGTATAGATTTTATAATTGGCCTTCTTATTATAGAACTTTATTATTGTGTCGTAATTCTTATTATTATAGTGTTCGTTTTAGACAAGTCATTTTTTGTGTTGTGAATAGAATCAAATTTAGTGAGTTTATTGAAATTATTACAACTTTAAATCCATATGTTACTTCTTTGAATGACCGTTTATATAAAAAATTAAATGATTTATTTCATTATGTTGTGTCTAAAGGTTTAGAGAAACCTCGTGAAATTACATCTTATAATTATAGATTGGGTACTCTAACTACTATTAATGGTCATGAAATATTTTTAGATGAGTTTGTTGATGAACCATTTGATGATCCTGTTGATCACCTTAAATGTGATCGTTATTTAAATCAATTAGGTGTTAAACATCTTATTTCATTTGACAGATTAGATTGGTAAATATATCATGTATAAGAAAATATTGGCCGCGAAGCGGCCCTTAAGAGAGCTCCAAGGCCCGGGTGACGTCACGCCCCGAGTTGCGGTCCCGGCTTCGCCTATTCTTACTAGCGAAGCCGCAACTCGTGCACCCACCACATGTAAACAACCCGGGCCTAAAAAAGCTAGGCGGCGACCTCCCAAGGCCATTGAGAACGTTGACCCTGAACAGGTTCCGTCTGGAGCGCCTATATATGGAGATATCTATATATATATATATATATCAGAAATCTCCTAATCTTCCATAATCGTGCACTAGGGGTTTTGAAACGGATATAAAACGTAGTCCCGCCGCTCACTGCCGACCTTCGACCCACTGCAATAGTATATTTTTCGGTAAACGTAAACATTTGTATAATAAAATTATATATTATATAGAATTCTATAAAATAAAAGGTTCGATTTAATGAAAATATCACTATCGATTCTCAGATTACTGGAATTTTTCATGATATAATTTTAATAATTTTGATTAGAATTTGAATTTTTTTTTCAAGTTTCGACACCTCAGGTACGAGTATCTGACGCTCAGCTATTAATCACAACAAGTGGCCAAAATAAAAAATATTTTTTTCGTGGAAATTCAAATTTTGAAAAGCGCGGCAATGACAACCAGCTTGAATGTATTACTTTTTTTTTTAATAGCTAATATTATGTTAATTATTCCTAAATTAATTCACTCTTATTCACGACGCTACTTAAAAATATGATAATTCTCTATAGATTAAACTGGGATAATATATTGCTTTGGGTGTCATGCATCACAAAGTTCAAAGCTTACCTATTGCAGCACACCGTAAGCCTTGGCGATCCTTATTAAATCTCACTCAATATTGTACTAACAATCAGCCGAGATAACTTATCAGCAACTGTTTATAAAATATAAATTATGAAATAAGATAAAAAGGATTTTCCTGAAAGTAATGAAGATGTTCGTTTCTGATTGACGAAGACCAATGTCCATCTTTCTTACATTTTATTGTTCATATTTCCTTTTCTACAAGACATAAAAAATGTTATTAATAAAAATGTTTATAAATTACTACATTTGTGATAACTTTTTTATCTTAGTGATAGTGATAACTTAATAAGCACGCAGCCTCGCGAACACAAACACACTTATTTTATCAAATAAATACATAGTTTTTATTAGAGCTATTTATAAGTAAATACAAAACTTATCAACGAGCGTAAGAACCGGGGAACAGTGTGACAAAAATCAGCCATTATTCTTTAACTTCCAAACGGAACGACCTAGAAGCTTAAAAATTGTTTACCTATAGCAGTCTTCCTTTGGGAATCCAAACTGTCAATAGTAATATTAATAATTAAAAAAATAAATTATAAATTATAGAATGTATTAAGACCAATCAGTTGACATCCGCATGATGGTATAGAAGGATCAATCTAATTAGGGATTGATAAATTATTTGCCACTTCTATAGTGTCATCCCAAATTTTAATTTAAAATCATCTTCAACCAATACGTTCGATTATTATAGCTTTGAACTTTGTTACATAATTAATGTGACATTTGTAAAATAGTGGTACCTTTTAATGTTTATCAACAAATAAAAGTAAAAAAATAAATAAAAAATAATTGTTTTCAAAATATAAATATTTCCAAAAAAAAAAAAATAAGTCATTTCAATGGAAAGGAATTATTTAACCTATAACTGTACTTCATCACAAAATTTTGATTTTCAGCATAAGTGGAAATTGCTAAATAATGATAAAGGTACTCAACGTACCTCTACCCAGCGATAAAATTCATGTTCTGATGCAATTTTATAATTGCTTACATCAGAATTTACGGTTTATAAATGAATTATTTTCGTTAGATAAAGCAGTCACTACTTTTTAAATAAAATATTCAATTTAACTATTATATTTCTAGAATTAAATATGGTAAGGGTCCGTCTATTTCAAGTGATCCAGAAAAAAAAAAACAATTTGTTGGCTTGATCATTTTATAATGAAATGATTTTTTGTTTGTAGATCCCTAGATTATTGCAGAGTCCAAAAATAATAATTTTAATCTTTTATCTAGCTCCAATATCGTATAGCCCAGGGTCTCGCTCGGCTACTGTTGTAATCTATAGTAATGCACCGTCATTACATGCTAAAAAATGTTTTTGTGTGGCGTCTGTAATATCCTAAGAACTGGACATGTAGTTAAATAGCAAACATGAAATTTATACATTTATTAGGATTTTTATTTATTTTATTTATTTATTAGGAGCCTTAAGTTTGTCCCAAGAGAGATACAACGCGGCAAAATTTGGATTTTTTTTTGTATCTGAGATCATAAAACATGACTTGTAGATTAATATCAAATATTAAATTTATACAGTAGGATGTCACGCAATAAAAGGCTTATCTGTAAAATTTTTAGATTTTTAAAGTTTGCCCCAAGAGAGATACAACGCGGTAAAATTTGGATTTTTTTTTAATTTTCAATATTTGAGGTCCAAAAAACATGACTTGTAGATAAATATCAAACATGAAATTTATACAGGAGTATAACACATAATAGAGAGTACTGTAAATAATACTTAGGCCTTTTTTACTCATTAAAATAGTATTCAGGGGTGTGCGCAGAATTTTTTTTCGGTTGAGGGATTTAATAAGAAGGAGGCTAGTAATAAATGGACTTGAAATGGACTGACCCCTAAGGAGTTGAGCATTAAGTTAAAATATATTTGTTTACTTACACTTATCCATTATATATGTATGAAATATATACCTAGTAAGTTATATTAGGAAGTATAGTATAGGAAGTACAATGAAACCTCTCTACAACGGATAGCCACGGGTATGAAGGTATTGCCCGTTACAAAGGGGTGTCCGCTGAGAAAGAGTATACAAGTACTTATTAAAAATGAATACGTTAATGCTCGTATCAAACAATTTTATTAATGTAGATGAATGAAGTTTATAATATAATTTTGAGATATATTTATACCCATATATTTTTTTAATTTAATATGTATAAACAATTTTTAAAAAGTTTCAAATTAAACTTTTCTTTTTTTTTTGAAAAAAAAGATAAATTTTTTTTGTTCTTTTGTTCTTTTCTTTGAATCCACAATTACTTTTTCATGATAAAACATCAATTTGTGGATTAAATTGTTTCTTTCGCAAGTAGTAGCTTTGTAGTAGTAGCTTAATACAAGTAGCTTTGTATTCATTCAGGAAAGGAACAAAATTTGTGTCCTCGGAATCTTAAATTTCTACTCCAGTTTTACGTTTTTGGTTTCGTATCTGTCTTTCAGTAGTCAAATCCATGTGATAGGCATAAAACCTACTACTGTTAATCCGATTCTAATGGTGCCATATCAGTTTTATTAAATTCATAATACTTTCACTTACGTTAGCGCATGTATTTTTCTTGGTAGAACTATATTCCGAAAATATGCTCGATTTGTTTCAAAGTAAGAGGAAAGTTAGGGACTAATGTGCAAATTTCTCAAGTATATATAATTTAAAAATAAAATCTAGTAATGAAAAAATATTTTACCCCACTTTGTTACGTCGCAAAGTGGTTTGAATTCTCCCATCAAAAAAAAAAAAAAAAATCCGAATCAAAAGGTGCGAAAAATCCTGTCGTGCTCGTTATTCGAAGTTGCTACAAGTTTTCGATCATTTCAGTTTGTTAGATTCTAGTTTTCTCCTATTTACAATAGTATAGAGGTAATTTTAATTATGAATTTAATCATTTATAATAATAATGGATGATATTGATTGTATTTATTTAACTTATTTTTATGGAAAAAAAAAGGTGATCTTATGATGATTTATTCTCTATAGTTGATTATTAAAGTTCTTTAAATTATGAAGAGCATTAAAAAACAAATATTTTTAATAGCGAATTTCATTTCGCACCTTAATGGAAGAAGTCAAACCCCATTGTGACGTAACAAAGTGGGGTAAAATATTTTTTTGGTAGAAAAAACTAGGTATTCATTTTTCGCACTTCAAAAAAACCTTGTATACGAATTACCATATCAATTGAAAAATAAACATTTTTTCTCAAAATTTTCACCTTACTCGGGCCTTCGATTTTTATTCGTAAAAAAGAAACGCTGCAAAATTATTACACAATGGTTTATTATTCCAAAGTTCAAAAATATCTGTCATGTCCATTCACACGTTTTTTCTTACAGTAAGTAGGCTAAGATGCCCAGGATATGTAGCCAAAATAGGAGGTTAAAGGGTAAAAAGGAAAATGTTGGAGGCACACTTAAGTGGAAAAAAGAAAGAAAAAGAATCTGGTGGAAGTGGAGGATGGATCCAAGGAAAAATAAAGTGGAGAGCGATGCGAGGAAGCTGGAGTAGGCGATTTGAAGATTGAGGTGCCAGGACAGGAAGAAATGGGAAAGGATAACTCAGCAGGCGAAGGATCAAGAGCGCCGGGGTATTAGCATAGAAAGTTCAATCTCTGCAAATTCTACTCTGATTTCGAAGATTTTTTTTTAACGGAACTATATAGCCTGCCGATTAATCATATCAAGAGCCTTAGTCAAAAATTTGGGATAGACTCGAAATTTGAGGGGCATAAAAAAAAAAATTCTTGTTCGATTACAAAGGTCTATTATTGAAAATAATTAACCAAAAGCATTTATATAGATTTTTTGTTTTTTACATTTTTTTTCTTTTATTTTTTTAATACCTTGGTATGCTGATTCCAAAACACCTTTTAGTTTCCCTCTATCTTTATAAATGGCCGAGTTATGGGCTTATAAAATCTCTAATCGGCCGCCATTTTGAAACAAACAGACGGATGGTAAGTTCCGAGGATCATTCTGTGGTGAGGAGTGACCTTGTTACCGAATCTATATAATAAAATAATAAACCAAAAATTGCGATAAATTTACTGGAAGCGTCTTTGTTTTCTGTGCATTTAAACTCATTCAATACAATTGGCAGTATTTTTTCTTATTTTACAAAAAAAAAAACACACAAATCGCTTAGAAATTATATAACAACTCCATAAATGAATTAGAACCGGAGATAAAAATAAAACATTTGAGGAGTTTTCTTTATCTTTCAATACTTTACCTCTCTTATAAAGGCATAAAATCTAAAAGTTATTGATATGGGATAGAGATCAGAAATTTAGCTTTCCAAGGTAGTAGAAATGTCCAATTTAGATAAAATCCTGAGGAGTTGTGAATGCTTTAGTGAACCCCGGACATGGACAGAAAAAAAAAAATCTCCAGAAAAATTAAGTCCAAAAATTTCTTTTTTTTTGGATACTGAGAAAATTTTTATTTAGGGCTTTAAAGGACTCTAAAAACAAAACTGACTTCTTTTTCCTAAAATAATTTGTTTGAACTTCTTTATTGGAAGCGTCTTTTAGTTTTTGTAATTTTTTGTACTGATTTAATACTATTGGCAAGATTTTTTTTTTATTTTACACCATAAAGCAAATCGATTGGTATATGAGAACCTTGAAATTCATGCAGAATAAAGGTTGAAAACAATAATACAAAAAATTGTTAAAATTATATAAAATCATGTTATTGGCCTAAAAGCTGAGAAAAATGAAATTTCTTACTGAAAGTAGAGTGGTAAATGAAATTTGTGTGATGTGAGCGAAGCATCAGAATTTTTATTGTATATTTTATTATAAATATCCATCTTCATGAAACGAGAAGAAGAATTACTAGGAATTGCCCCTCTGAGGAAAATTATAAGTTAAAATTTGTGAATTATATGATATATTAAAATATAGATTTCTAGTTTACAGTACATCAATATAGATATAAATATTTTTCGACCTAGGATCACCAAACATTCATTGAAATCAGTGATTCTAGGTCTGTAGCCTCCCCTTCTATATATTGAACCCAATACCATTCATGGGTTTTAGTGGTCAAGGTTTTTTTTTTTTTAAGAAGTACCATGGCCCATTCCAAGCAAGCTTTCTGATCTTGCAATTATTTTAATAAAAAAAATAACAGAATAAATTAAGAAACCTTAAACACCACAATAAATACTTTCATAGATTCAGAAAGGATGAGATTACTGAAAATAGCCCATTTTCGAATTGTCATATTTTATTTGATGTATAGTAATGTTAAGTTTGTTACATTTGATTAAAATACATGTTTTATCCATTCCCCAAAATTTATTTTATTGTACCTAATATTATTTGTTATATTTAATTGTTTGGAAGATACATTTTATAAACAAATTAGATGAATAACAATAATATGTATTTTTAATAACACTCTTTTATAATATTCTTTTAATGTCATTACTCTTGTGCATTGCATTGTTTGGGCACTCATTGTAGCTTATTTAATTGATAATTTTATGTTCCTCAAAATTGATATTATTGTGATTTTAGGAAAAATATCTAACATAATATTATCTAACAGTTATTGCTATAGCTAATAATTTCTACTTTTATATTCTTTAGTGGAAACTTTTAAAATTAAATTTTAATTTCAGCTTGACAAACCAATTAATTCCATTTATATTTAAAGTTAAAGTATATATTTTATAATAAATAATCAAATTATTTCATCTTCCTGAAATAAGAAGATTTACTAGCAATTGCCCATCTGAGGAAAATTATAAGTTCAAATTTGTGTACTATATAATATATTAAAACATAGATTTCAGATTTACAATACATCAATATATTTTTTATTTTAAATAACCATACTATTTAGCTTATAATTATACCTATGTGTATATATACATACATACACGTTATAGCAAAATATTGTCAGAAACTTAACAGCATATTGCATCTGACAGTAAGTTATAATAGGGTATAATACATATTTAAAATCAAGCAAAATCACTGATTTTTATTTTGTTCTTGACTAGAAACTTCATACCACACTTTTCATCAATCTTTTTTACTTTTTGTTCTCCTTGCTTTACATATACATCTAATAAGTTTTCTAAACAATACTACGACCATAACAAACACTGTTCCCCAAACTACTAGCACATCAAGCAGCAGATATTGATACCAAGAGAGTTCTACAGCCGCAGACCTCAGGTGAGGAGCTCCTCTGTGTCTAAGTACGTATTCCACCCAGTAGACAGCATTATCCATGACATTCATGGGTTTATCTTTCATGATTTTACTCCTTATGAGGGCATTTTCTTTATAACTGTAAAAAGATTTATAGTTTATTATCACCATTTTAGAATAGTTAAAAGTTAATTCAGATAATATAATCTATTAAAAATAAACTTTAAATGATTAAAATAAGTCAACTCATGTCACAGTCATGAAAATCAATTTAAAGCAATGGGTTGTGAACCTTCTGATATCCTTCTGAACTATACTCTGATTAATATCAGGTACTTATTATTTTAGGATTAAATGGACCCTGGGAGTCTGCTAAACAAAAGTTCCCATCCTGACAAAAGACAATAATTTGCTGCAAAGAGAAATTTAGTGAGCCAAGTCAGGATTTGAAAAAATTGATAAGGGAAAATATTTAGCATTGAGCCTGTTGAATCTCAACTTGGAAAAAACAAATGAAATAAAATAAAAATAATCAACCCGTAGTGCAGGTTACAGCACAATTATCTACAGGGTACAGCTGATCTAAAGCTTAAAATTTCACAAATATTTATATCCTCTCTTAAAGTTCTTGAATACTATTTTTTTCTTTTATATTCTTCTTTCCCTAGAGCTGATCCACAATCTTGTGTTAGTGTACTTTACTGGTCCATCACCATCTAAGGTATGTCTAAGGTAGGTCTGAACGTGAAAAATTCTTGTTGCATTAGATAGATTATCCTATACTGAGGAAGACTTTAAGCTTTATAACCTCATGCTATGATGTATAGAAACAGAGCAATACTGAACTATTAATAAATTGTTAAAAGAAAAAGTGTCCAACTTGTGTCGTTGTCATGACAACTTCATACCTGAGGAAGCAAGGTGCCTACAAAAAGTTTTTAAAAAGCGTGAAAATGTTATTTTGTAAATAAAATGGGAGAGTAAGGAAAAATAAGTGTGAAAACATGAAACTTATTTAACTGAAACTTTAATGCCGTTTTTAAAAACGTATTACTATTTGACTCTGTTCCTTGAAAATGTCTGCAACAAATGAGAATGAACAATATATTATTGGTTATTATATTGAATGTGAATGTTATTTTGTAATTTAGGGGTTAATCCAAACTTAACGTGGATGAAACTGCAGGACACAGTATTATTATAGTGTTATATAAATATTACTATCCTATTTACAATTATTTGTTTCTGAATATGTAATAACAGCCCTGATGAAGGCCTTTCAATGAGAAGGGGGTTAAAATATCGGCTAACAATAAATAATTCAATGCTATTGTGTATATCAGTATGAACATCCCTACCACCATCTCCAAACAATAGAAACACCGCTACATCAATTGTATATGGATATTATTATAAAACAGAAAATTTTACAACTTACGATGAATTTGTTAATATCCTGTTAATAGCATCCAAGAGGATTCCTTCAGTGACGGTACTAAGATCTATATATATGCAATAACCAGCATCTTGGCAGAATTTAATATTACTTTTTTGATCATGAAAAAGCGGTGTTCCTACAATAGGAACACCATGATAAGTTCCTTCCAAAACACCATGAAGTCCGCCATGGCTGATAAAAGCACGAACATTGGGATGACCTAAAATGTAATAAACAAATAAATTATTGTAATTCTGCTGATCTCGAAATTACACAAAATAATGACTTAAATAATGAATGTAAAATAATCTTGATCTGTTTCTCCAAGAAATTCCTCTGACTATTCATGTTAATAACCTTTTAAAAATAAGTTCTAATTATCCTGAGGAGATTTTTTAAATATAACAAGATATTGTTTATGTGTAGGTATATTTATATAACTATAACTTATACATGTTTGCTTAAAAATATCAAAGATCATTCAGTAACAATATATTAGAAGAATCAGTAATTTTAAAATATAATGCATTTAATATATATAATTAGGCATTTTTTTTTCTACTTTGTTTTAAAATGGCTTTAAATTGATGGACCATAGTGATGGGTTCGTCCCAGTAAGTAAACTAAAGGCATTTGTTCAAAGAGATCCAGTCTGGAATGTGGTGCACTCATTTATTTGTTTATTACATTTTAGGTCATCCCAATGTTCGTGCTTTTATCAGCCATGGCGGACTTCATGGTGTTTTGGAAGGAACTTATCAAAGCACACTGAGAAGAATGACTGAGGAACTAATTGAATGAAATGGTTGCTCATATACCCAGAAAGTTTAAATTGAAAGAACCCAATGGTGCAAAATATTAAAAAAAAAAAAAAAAAAATTGTTTATAATTCTAAAATGCTCTCTAAGCCCTCCTAGAAAATTTGATATATATTTATATCAAAAGATATATAAATACTCTATAGCTAGCACAAAATAAGTCCTATAAATTTTGTTTTGAAATTAATAGTAATTTGTCAGGAAATGTCTTAATATTCTATGGAAAGGGAAAGTCTACAAAAATAAATAAAATTAAAATAATGACATAAAAACAGTAAAATGTAGCCAAATAAATTATAAACAAGTTGCAAAAAAAAAAAAAAATCATTAGAAAATATTAAGTTGCTCATGAGAAATTGTCATTTGAATCTAAAAAATCTTCTTGCTCAGGAAGATCACCATTAGGCTCACTTAAGGATGTGAGAATCTAAGTATATGCTGAGAAGTTTCATGAATAAGGTTTATAAATATCTTGGGTATCAATAGATTGAAGAATCTATTTTGTTGGATCACGTACTTTGTTTGCAGTTTCTAGAAGACAACTGTGTTCTGAGTTGACTGTTTCGATCTAAGATTGATGTAGGTGCTATTTACTAGCACGGCAGAAACTTGTAAAGGGTAAGTGACTCTTTCATATATAAATTGAGCACAAATTTTAATTAATGCTAAATATCTGTATTTTAACTGTATGTGTATGAATATAATTATTAACATAATATTAATTTATAATTACCTAGTATGCTAGCTTGTGGTACCCATTTGGCAAGCCTTACGTTATCAGGTTTCCCCGGCAGTGTTTCTTCATCTACTTTCATAAGTACTCTTTGTTTCAGCTTTCCAAATGCTGACATGAAAGCATTAAGTTCATGAGGCTTCATATTTTTTGTTTGGTAATGAGATCCCCAGCTAAAATATATTAATCCATCCACAGATTCATTCAAATATTTTTCCCATTCCTAAAACATTTATAGCATTATTTTATTTTTGTTTGTATTCGGCTCCATGGTCTTCTGGGAACCAAGACCTTCTCATCAATAGACCTCCACTCCTTCCTGCCCCGAACGCGGCTCCTCCATCTTTTTATAGCTTTGTAACATTGAGAAAAAAGTCCATTTAACTTTGTTGAAGAGAAAAAAAAATTATATATGAATAAATAATTATAGCTTTAATGATTTATGGTGAGTTCCAGTCCTGAGCTCACTTTTTCAAGCCTTCTGCATACAGTTCTCTTATGAATGGCAACACAAATAGTGATATAGAACCTTTTTGTAGAAGTACAAAAGTGATAAAGATTAGCTTTAATGGTAAAAAAGTAGAAAATCATGCAAGATATATTGAGCGTTATTAAAAGTATGCCTTGAAGGCTTGAGGCAATCATTCGAGCAATATGAAGTTGAAAGCTTATCATTTATATAAAAATCTAGAGGTATAATTTTTATTTTCCTTTTTTTAATTTTTTCATCTATAAGTGAATAATTTAGTTCAAAAAAATATTGTTATTAATAAAAGTTAGTTTCAAATGTTATTACTTCATCGAGCTTATCCCCTCCTTTTATAGTCAGTCCGCCAATCTCTACTACATTCAGAAGATAAGGACGAGGGTGGCTTATTGCCAGATGGTTATCAAGTAAAACAAGAGAAATATTCTTAAACATATCTGCTATGGGCGGCAAATTTTCATATCCAGGGTATGGTGCAAAATGACTTCTCATATAATAATCCTGAAATGATAAAAAATGGATTATTGGGATAAATGATATTAATAAATAACAGAGAATATAACTAATCATAGTAACCAAAGGAAATTACCAAACAAATCCATGCTGCTTGGGACACAAGATAATCCAGAAGGTTAGCTAAAGTACTTTTTGATCTTTCCCAAAAATTCATGTTATCTGATGAAAGAAAAATGGATGAGGGCACATAAGCTGGATTATGTGGGTTTCCAGTTGCACGAGCTAAGCCCATGAATATCTCAATTGTTTGAACTGAAACTTGAATAGCCCCATATTTGTGCCCTAGAGCTATAAATGGTTCCTGGCAAAAAAAAGTTTCAGTAATTACCATATCAAATTTGGAATCTGTATCATTCAAAAATGCTTTCAATCCTTCAGTTTTGAATCCACTATCAAGTATATATTTACAAAAAAATTTTAGACCTAAAAGTTTGAAAAAAAATCCATCCACATCTCTTAG
Organism: Rhaphigaster nebulosa; assembly: GCA_948150685.1. Taxonomy (NCBI): domain Eukaryota; kingdom Metazoa; phylum Arthropoda; class Insecta; order Hemiptera; family Pentatomidae; genus Rhaphigaster; species Rhaphigaster nebulosa. The sequence continues at coordinate 90,625,199 of OX411310.1, forward strand.
ATCAAAATCGCTATCTTCTGCAAAAAAAAAAAAAAAAAAAAAGTCAAACTTATATAACCATAGTCGATGAAGTTTCAGCCAGTAAAATTACTTAGTAAGTAAATTAGCTCATATACACATCATAATACATCAATATTATAATAGTGAAATATATACTAACCCATTTCTTTCATACTGTCTTCTATGACAACTTCATTGAAATTTGGAACAGGTTCTTTTAATGGAAATGGACTGACCATTGTTACATTATGTCCTCTTTTTGCTAGTTCGATAAATAATGGCAAGTAAGATTTGGTGTGACTATACAATGGGAAAGGCATCATCACCAATATGTTATGTCCATGGCAGTAGTTCACAACGGAGAGTATTAAGAAACAAATTGCACTTTTCATCTTGGAGACCTAAAATTATTAAATTCGTTAATCTTAAAATTGTCGATTAAATATAACAGGATATTTTGTGAAAATTTGTTGATAAAGTTCGTTATTTATATCAGTGATCAAGATACTGTGAACTCAAGTTTGCTACTCCCTTGAGAGTAATGCAGTATTTTCAGATGAATCTTACAGGATGAAATGGTATAAAAATATAAATATACACACATCATATGATATTTCATATCAAATCATGAACTCTATGGATTTTTCTATTTTATTTTTTTAATTGTTCCATTTGCCATCCTTATTATTATTGTTCGGCTCTAAGGTCCTCTGAGAACCAATTTCTTCTCAATAATAGACCTCCACTCCTTCATGTCCAGAGCGTGTATCCCTGGCATTCTCGTGGCAGCGCAGGTATGTTCTTCCGCTTAAGCGCCTTCCAACAGGCGCCCCGTAATCACCAAATTACCAAATAAATAACACTTCGTGGTTATCTTACTAGGGACATCCTTTCAACATTGTCCGGCCATCCGAGCCGAGCTTGTCCGATGAAATACCACAAGACCAGGCTCACTATTATATCGTCTCAACTCGCCATTCCCTCAGATTCTCCATTCGCCAATCTCACAAATGGGTCCAAATATTTTATGTAAGATCTTACGCTCCCAGCAATTCAGGATTCGTTCACTCAGTGCGGTTAAGGGTCATGTCTCGGAGACATATGTGGCCATACAGGACGTATTGAAGTCTTGTAGATCGGCGTTAGATCCCCAGGAATTTCACTGTCTTCAGAACTGTCCAGAACCATCTTCGTGCTTTTATTTCAGCTGTCACGTAATTGTCTTCTGTTATCAAGACGTCCAAATTCTTAAATTCATGGCACACTGAAAAATTATAATTCCTGATTCCGAAGGTTGAAGGTTGCCTGGGATAGTGGTGGTTTTCTTGACGTCTTCATTTTATTGGTTTGCAAGCCTGCATGTTCAAATTTCTCGACAGTCCAGAAAGTGTTTGGGTCATGATATCGACGACATCAGCGTATACGAGGTGCTAGATAATCCTTTGTAGATCACTGCTTCGGAGTTCGTCTGTATATGTCTCACTGCGCTTTCTAGTGAGAAATTGAAAAGCGATTTTGTTATATCACCTTAACTTACTGTTGCGTACACCAAAGCTAACGGGGAATCTTCCAGCTAGGGATCCTTGCACCTTAACTCTGCCAATGGCGCTCTTCATTGTCATCTATACCATGCGTATCTGCTTCTTCGGGATGCCTAACCTCATCATGCCATCATACAACTGGTTTCTGATAATGCAGTCTTAAGCTTGACGGAAACCAATGAAGAAATAAGGATGATCCACTTTATATCTTATTCTTATTAACTTTGTAAAATTTTATTTTGATATTTTAAAAACTTTTCAAGATAATAATTTTCAAAAACGTATGAAAAAAGACGTTTCTGCGTTGCCAAGAACTGTAGCGTAAGTGACATAGTATAAATAAAAATTTCATAACTTTGGAAATTTTTATCATATCAATTTCTTTTTCCACAAAAATGCTGAGCACACCTTATAGAATAAATCAAAATTGCATTTAGTAAGATATCTATTGAATGGTGCAGCCATGATCAGTTCAAACTTGGACGCCATTAATATTTTTGAAGACATTCCGTAACATTTTAAAATAAGATTTTAGATAAAAGGCGCTACAGTAACCAAAGTATTTAGTTTTATTAAATAATCCTTAGAGTATGATAAAATACGACCTGGAATAAAATTGGTGTATTTTTGTTTATCATTACATTGGATGAAATACTTATTCGTTTTTTGAGAAAAATGTATTTAATAATTTAATGAACATTATTAACCGATTATTATGATTAGTTTTTACAAGTGAAGGAAATTGGAACCCCGTACAACCTAATTAACAACAAATTCTCCTAATCAAATATAAACATTAAACGCAAGAGACAAACGCACATTATGGAAAAATAGTTCCACCAAAATGGGTCGCAAATCAAAACTAAGTTCAACCTTAAAACATGAAAACGTTCAACAAGGATTGAACTACCGATATATTGGAAGAATGTTACGACAGTCTCATTCAACGGGGCAATATATAATTAGAATTATTCTTAATATTTGGCCACCCATATTATACGGTTATCTTCAGAATTTTGCCTCAAGGTCAATTATAAATTATTATTATTTATTAAGATATCTCTGTAATTGACCTTGAGGGAAACTTTTGAAGATAACCGTATAATATGGAAGGTCAAATATTGAAAATAATTTTAATTATACATTGCACGGTTGAGTGAAACTATCGTAACATTCTTCCAATATATCGGTAGCTCAATCCTTGTTGAAACAGTTGAACATTTTCATATATGCAGGTTGAACTTAATACTTTTGATTTACGTCCCATTTATAAATTAAAAACTATATAGCTGGATCAGTGGAAAATATAAAGCACGCGAGCAGAAAAAGTTCGTTCACAGTGCGTTGCGAAAAGTAGCCGAAAATTAAATACTGTATAAGGATGATTCTAAAAAAAAAAAAAAAAGCAAAGGCAATTATAGTGTAATAACTTATAAGTTATAACTTGGGTATTCCTTCAAATGGATGTTTTTTTATTATTAAGTTCTTTAAATCTCTGTTTACAATATCCATTAAAAAAAAAAAAAATTAATATTTCCTTCAATAAATATATATATTTTTTGTCCTCTTAAAACCATCGATTATCATTGCCACCACCTGTTATGAAATCAAATTCGGATAAAACCTCTTTTCTGAGAATGTATGAAGTGTATCACATGTCTAATTATACTCCGTTTCATCCAATGGGCCTTAGGAGCTAAGAAAAAAAATAGAACATGCTGAAAATTCATTATTTTATATTTAGTGTTTGGATAATGATATCAGCATGATTTTTTAACCAATTTTTTTTTTAGATTATATTAAAGGAAAAATATAAATATTAAAAAATAGTTGATTTTTTGTCAAATAAATTTAAAAAAGTGTTTTAATTATTTAGTAAACTAGCCTCATGGATTTTTTCACACCAAAAATTATTGCAGATTTGGATTCAGCACATCAATAAACCTTAATGTTGAAAAAATCATCGAAAACAAAAAACAATTTTTTCTCAGTCCCGAGCGTGCTCAAAATTTTGAAAGCCACAAAATTACGTTTGGGTTTGAAGCTCTGTATCTCCTCTTCAATTAACCCGATATCAACGTATATTATTATATAATAATATATTATTATATACTATATAATAATGATAATCGGCAATAATTTTCGGTGTGAAAAAAATCTATGAGGCTAGCTTACTTAATAATTTAAACACATTCTTAAATTTAGCTGACCAAAAATCAATTATTTTTTAATGTTTATATTTTCCCTTTAATGTACTCTAAAAAACAATTTTTTTTAAAGGTCCATTGGATGAAACGGAAGGATATGAGTCAACTTTTTTTCAATGCAGAATCACCCAAAAAATTTTGATCAAAATCTGCGACGGGCACACGATGGACGGACGGGAAATTTACATATTTTATACATCTGTTTCATTATACATCTCCATTCACTCTTGATTTTTGCTGAATCACCATTGTCCTGATTTATTTATTGGCCTGTTTAATATTCGGAGTATCTTTCTTTCCCACGCCTTAATTTTTTTTGGAGGGGTTTCTTGTGTTAGAACACAAGTTTCACTTCATTATATCACTACAGACCGATACATTATGAACTTGGCTTTGTGAGAGAGATTTTGAGCTACCAGTCTTGCTATTATCTCTTCTTTAATGCTATTCTTCGCTGTGACAACTGGCCCAAGATATTCGAAATTGTCCATATTATCGAAAGTCAGACCACATAGGGTACTTTGGCCTTTAATTTCTTATCGGCGTTGATATAAAGACCAAGTTTACTAGCAGTATCATGGAATTCCTGGAAAGCACCAGATAATAATGTGAATAGAACATTCTTCTACAGACAGAACGTCTGTGATAACCACATCGTCTGCATAGGCCATATTTTGTGTAAATCTATCCATGACTGTTCCTCTAGGGTTTGTTCTGATGGATCTCATTGCCATTTCCAAGCCTTAATTAAACAATTTTAGGGACAATGGAACTGCCTGAGGCCATTTGGCACATCAAAGTCTCTGAAGAAGTCGTCCTGAACCTTCACCTTGTGTTAGATGGACAAACCGCACAAGTTTATATAACTCCTTATATCAAATTGAATGTTTTATAGGCTTAATGCTCTGTTTAAATCATTTTCATAAAAGAGAAAAACTATAATAAGTGTTTAAATTAACCTTAATAGTTTATTAAGTAGCATTAATGAAATTCCAAACTAATATTTCTTATTTGAAATGGACTTCATGACCACAAATCAATTTAGATATGTACACACACACACACACACACACACACACACACACACACACACACACACACACACACACACACACACACACACACACATATATATACACATGTATATATATATATATATATATATATATATATATATATATATATATATATATATATACACACACACATATATACATAATATATATGCACAAAATATAATTTTAATAAATTAAATAGGTGATGACCGAATTTTAGTGCAATGAAGGGCTTTCCCTTAAATATGACTTAAAATAAGTAGTAATGTGTTCAAATCTATATACAGTGAATCATAAAAATATTCGCAATTTGTTTTGCATTCTTCAAATTATAAAAATGTGATTGTTTTTTTTTTTTTAATATATATATTTCATCCATCTATAAGGTGGATAGATGATAAATGTTTGAGCGATAAAGCAAATGTTAACAAGCCTTTCTTCAGAAGCTATCAACGCACATTTTGTTTTTTCTTCATTATTTTATTTATTTATTATTATCTTAATAATTGTACATATATTATATATTACAGGACTAGTTTATCTTTATATATTTTTTGTCTACAACCACTTACTTGAACATAAAAAATTGTATATACTGTTTTTATCGAAATATTCAAATTTCCAATTTTTCCAAAATAAGAAAAAATAGATTGGATGTAAATACACTTGACAGCTGCTTAAATATCGGCAAAGGGTTAATCCATATTAAATAAACCAATTTTATTTGATAAGGTTACTGACAAAATTTATTAATTTTTTTACCAATATTTTTACTATATTCAGAGGGTTGAAAACAAGTATTCATCATTTTTTTAGATGTTAAATTTTTTTTTTGAGCGGCCAATTTATATTGATGTTTCAGCCTTTTTTTTTCTTTTTTTTTTTGCATTTAACAGATGTTTGCGTTAAAACTCTTTAGCTCCTTGGTTTTTAAAGATATTTGGTTCGAACAAATGCCATGTTAAACAGCATATAATGTAAGATATTTTCTGTACAGCATATAAACTCCGGCACAGCTTATTATTATTATTAGCCAATAAATAATGCGACTTGATGACTTATCGTTTTCAATTTTAATTTCAAGGAATATTTTAAAAGTGTTAGTAATATTGGGGTTTAGATTGATAATTTAAATATTCATAATGATTTGAGCTAGCCTCAGTGGTAGCAGTGCTCGTACAATGAGACATAATTACATATAATTTTATCGCCAATCTAAAAATGCAATGACTACAGTTACAGCATTTAACTATAATTCATCAGTGTAACTCGTTTTCCGCTTGTTTTTAATTTCCCTCTATTCCTGTACCCGCCAGTGCTGCCAGGTTGGGTTTTTTGCTAACCGTAGATTTATGTTTTATAGTGTATTTTTTTCTTTTATCTAATACTAAATACGAACATCAGTTTTATCTGATTAGACATTAAAAGTTAGAATGATTAGGAATAAATTAGTTTGAAAGCACACCTTGAGTTTTTTTTTTTTTTTTCATTTTCATTTTTTACTTTTAAATTTACAAAACGAGCAATGTAATAAATTCATACGTAATAATGTACGGTGTGTATTGTTCATCTCTGGTTTATATTGTTTTGTGTTGTTTCAAATTTGCTCTTAATCCTTGGTTTATTGGAGCTGCTCACCGGCACAGCTAATTTTACCATTCCCTACGGTTAAGGTTTTATAAACAATAAACTGCGCGATTTGCTTTGACCGGGGTGTTCCTACTTGTTTTAGAACAAATTTATCTGAAAAAAACGTAAATTTTGTTTTTATTTTTTAATATGATATATTAATAAAAATAATAATGTGTTTTTTGTTTTGTTTTGTTTTTCTATTAAATTAAATGTCTACTACAAGCGTATAACACTTCTTACAATTTCAGCTATATTTTTAAATTTCTAAATATAAAACTAATAAAGTCTCATTTATGAACTTTTAACACAATAAATAAAAGTTTTCTAAAGATTGTGGATTTTTAAAGTGTGTACCTTCTGAGAAATTTCAGATTGAAAATGCATATATGATTTTAGAAAGATCGCAATATTTGAAGGCCCATTAAAAAAAAGGATGTAATTCTCAGGCCTGAAACGTTTTAGAAAAGTAGCATTCTATAAACACAATATCCAAAAAAAAAATTGAAGGTGAGGCTTAGTTTTTTATGTAACATTATTAATTTTAATAGAAAAGGTTTTTATTTTGATTAAGTTAACATTTACCTATTTCTTTAAATTTATTTATGTTTAAGTAGAGGCCGAAATACATTGTAGAGAAAATATTGTATATTTTATGCTTTTTAACATAGTAATTGTTTGAACCAAATATCTTTAAAAATTAAGGAACTAATTCGACGCAAACCTCTGTAAAATGCAAAATAGGCTGAAACACTAATACAAATTGTCCGCTCACTTAAAAACTGAACATCAAAAAAATTAATGAATACCTGTTTTCAACTCTCTGAATATAGTACAATCATCGGTGAAAAAATAAAAAATAAATAAATGCTGTCAGCAACCATCGTTACCTCAAAATATAATTAGATAGTTCTTTATTTTCTGCCTGTTACATAAAATTAAGTATTTTTATATTCATGTATCATTGGGATAAAATAATACCATATATTGAATAAATGAAGTAATATTTCATAACAATACTAAATTATCAAAGCAGATCAAATTTTCTGCTTAATTAAAGTGTTATCACAGAATACGCATAAAACGGAGATAATGCATTGTTTTCGATTTACTGGTAATATATCGTAATGTTCAGAGCTTACCTTCTGTAGCACACTGTAAGCATCGACAAGCGGGCTGTCTTAATCTAACTGCTACATATATAATCCTAATGAATAATGTGCTAACAACTGGACGAGATAACTTATCAGCGTCCATTATCTTCAGTATTAATTAAATACAAATATTTTTCCGAAATGCAATGAAAACCTTATCAATATAGAACTTAATTTTTAGTTCTTATTTCGTACTAGGGTGACGAAATTTTATTTCATTTGAGAACTCTCGATAGATGTATTTGCTGATGTAATATTCTGATTGTTTATAGCATTATTTACAGTTAATTGGTGTGATATTTCAAGTATATAAAAAAAAATAACTACATATATTTTTTTAATTTACTATTTATTATTTATTTATTTATTTTTATTTTACATGAAAGATAATTTAAAATTATTGAAGTTACAATAAAACATTTGAAAAATTCTTAGGAATTTCAAAAGGGTTTGCTAAAAAAATATCCTTGTGATTTTATAAAATTTTATATTGTTGGCTAATATTCTTACTGTAAGTATAATTAACGAGTAATTAATAATTAATAACTTAATTTACATGATAATATAAATACGAAAATTAAAGAAAAGTTTTATTAATAATTGATTTTAGATACTAATTTTACGACTATTTCTACCCGCCAAAAAAGTTCTAATTATTAAAAAGTATTAAATCACACGCTAAATTAATTTTTAGTCGTATTTTCTCCGAATAAAATTGATTGCATTGTATCGAATGTCAGTGGAAAGGGGTGTGAATGCATTTTCTATCCGTCCCATTACCCCTAGACACGCGATTTGGAGATGTCTGATATATATACCATATATATATATATATATATATATATATATATATTTCTACATTTGGGCTCGAAATTCGATAAGTCTAGGCAGAACAATTGAGGTATTAACTTCAGTAAAAATTTCGGTATGTGTACCTGAAATTCCGCGGTTTTTAAAGTTTTGCGTATCTCTACAGTCCCACCAAATTAAGTTAGGGGGTTGAAAATTTGTATATAAATTGACTTTGGAAAAATACCTTTTAGAGTCTCCAATTTTTTTCTTCTAATCCCCACGGTTTTGCGTGGTTTTTAAGGATTCGCGCACCTCTAAATTGAGCTTGAGGGTTGAAAATCTGTTGTTTTTAAAATGTAATTAAATTAGCTATAAGTGCCATTTGAGGGTCTCAACTTTTTTCTCCAACCCCCGCCATTTTTATTTTTTCATGTTTGTGTTTTAGTGAAAATACGTTCGTGACGTATCTCTATCGCTTAGGCTTTGCTTTTATTCAAGTTTTCAACACGTGCATTTATCACAATTACTTATGTCCTTTAAATGTTACACATATTTATCAATAAATAAAGGTATTTAGATGAAAAATGAAAAAAAAATTACTGGGTATAATTTTTATTTTTTTAAATGAATATATTTTTTCCAAAAATATAACATTTAGATAAAATGGATTTTTTTTAACCCAAAGTAAATTAATTTATAATTATCTAATATAAGTTTAATATTGGACTTAGTCACAAAATTTGAATTTTAAACATTAGTGTAAATCTATTCCGGATCCCTGTCAAGCTAATTTTTCCTTATTTTAGACCCAGCGATAAAACGCATATGCTGAAGCAATTTTGCAAATTTTTAAAGCAGAATTAACGCTTTAGCAATGTGTTATTTTTATTTGAAAAATCAAATCAGTAATTTATTTTATTTTTTTGGAATGTTTCAATTTAAAGAGGGCTGGAGGACACATGTATTCCGAGCGTCTATTCGATGATTAACTTTAATTTGTCTAAAAAAAAATTGACTTAAACAAAACAAATTTAAAAAATAAATTCCTAAAAAAAATAAATCAGACAGACACAGAACTTGCAGTAAAATCTTACTTTTCTTCTTTTGACTCAGCCTTAAAAAGCATGCGCTCATGCAATTTTATATTTTTTTAAAGCAGAATTAACGCTTTGGTGATGTTTTATTTTTATTAAATTAATCAAATCAGTAATTTATTTTTAATTCGTTTGGAAAGTTTCAATTTAACTTTATTCTTGTTTTAAATGAAACATAAATTTAAATAATTAATCGCTAAAAAAATTTCTCAAACATAGTACATTACCTTGGGCTTACTTTCCATCAAAGGATGACTCTAGAGCCACAGGCCAAAATAAAACGAAATAAATACTTCATATGAAACAGTTTTTGGCCCAAGAATTATGATGATGATGTCTTCGTTATCATCGAGGGTTATGATGATAACGAAGACTAAGAACACCTAGGCGATTTTCAGAAATTATACATGACGAATTGAGGAGTTTTCTATGATAAGTTATTATATCCACTTCTCAAAAATAAAGATCTTTTTGACGAATTACTATTTTACAAGTAAAAACCATTCAGTTTACTTCAAATGATAAATATTCCTCTGTCGAATAGATATTACAAATCAAAATTTTCAATAAAAATTTGTTTTATCTCCATAAGATGCCACCCTAATAATTTTTTGCTAATAAATTGACTTTTTGTATGGAAAAACTATTTAGATCCGCTATTTTTTATGCATTTATAATTATTTATTCTGATAGCAGCCGTGGATCGACTCTGTGGGATCGGGAGACCCTCCTGGGGCTCACCCAGCCTCTATCAAGTGAGTACGCTTAATTGGAGAGGAAAGAAACCTGGCGGTTGAGCGTGATCAGGGCCAAATCACCTCCTTGCACAATCGTTGCCTTAGAAACAGTACAGTCCTTACCAAGTACTGAATCCTGGACCCTTCATGCATTGTAGTGAAACAGGTTTTATTTTTTTATTTAATTTTTTTTTTAATTATCAGGTTGTCATTATAAACTCATGATTAACATGAGTTTATTATTATAAACTCAGAATTAACATGAGTTTATTATGACCATGTTCTAATTTATTTTATGGAAATGGTATTAAGGTAACTGATTTGGACTTGTCAAGTTCTTTTCTTTGCGAACTTTCTCCATTTTTAGTTCATGTACCCACCACCTAAGGCACCTAATGGTAATCAAGCACGAAAAGTATTTAAAATAAATTATGATCTGTTGTCATTGTATTCAATTAATTAATTTATTTAATTAATCATTTACTTTTTTATAAAGTAACTTAGAAACGTTATGCCAATTATTTTATTAATTCTATACTCTAATTCAAGCAATTATTATCTCTCTGTCCAGAAAATGAATATCAGAGATTGAGAATAGGATTTTGCTTAATAAGCCAGTCGGTAAGGAGTTTAATTCAGAAATAATTCAAGTAAGGCTGGACATTTTTTAATCCCTCTATTTTACATCAAAAAATGAATACTCTGAGTTTTCTTCCTCCGCTAAGGAAGGCGTCGGTAGTTAGGTAAAAAAATTGATTGGTTGGTTCTTTAGTTTTTTTTTTTCCAAAATAAAAAACTACTCATCTAATCAAAGAAACTGCCTATATAAAATATCTAGAACATTAAACTCTGCGTAAAATGAATGCCAATACATAGCCATTACTTTGGTTGTAAGGTTACTAGCTTCTCCCGAAGTTGCTTTTTCAAATTTTTCTAGTAAGAGCCATTTTTGCTGTAATTGTGTTGTTTTTTTTTTCCGGCAAAGTAAATGTTTAAACAAAAAATAACTCTTGTAGGACACTTAATTCTGGGTTCAATGGGTTAAGGAAAGTAAATGCAAGAGAGTTTATACTCTCTTTACCTTTATAGGTGATTGCATTGTCTGGTATTGAATTTTTTTTAGGAACTTAAGGTAAGGGGTCCAAATATCGGCTACGTCCCTAATATCGCATAAAACGGTTGCTCTCTAATCAGAATGCTAATCAGTGCTGCTAGCCAGTGACCAATACCGAAACGACGAGCACTCCCCTTTAATAGCTAAAGCTAGATGGAACTGTTCCCATGGTTTTGTGAATTTTTGTTGATTTTCATGAACAGTGAGTTAGTAGACATGTTTCATTATTTTTAGTGTAATGAAGAAAGCTGAAGTTATAGAGTTTTTTTTTTTTAATTTTTTTTTTTACAAATATGTACAAATACATATAAGTTTGCAGGTACTGCTGATGTAACATTAAATACATATTTAAAAAATAATAACAATAAATAAATTAATAAAATAGTTTTACAATATAATGAATTAATTAATTATCAATGAACTATTTTATCAAAATACTAACATGCTATGATTTAATCACGTTTTTGTTTTGAACCCTCAAAAAAACGTTTTACAATTTTTATCAATATATATACAATGAAAAATACTAAGCTAAAACATCCTAAAATGAACAAAATTATTACTGAAATCACATCCAACAAAAAATATTGAAATAAATTTAAATCTAAAGAAGCTGGTCTCAGATGCTTGGCACCATTATGCCTTAAAACGTACTCCACCCAATACACAGCCTTCTTCAGAGAGCTTTGGTCTCTGTCTTGCATTATTGAGGATCTCCTTTCTATATTCTCCTTAAACCTTAACACAAGAAATATCATTTATTAAAAGAACTAAAATACACTAAACATTATATTTATAGGGACTTACTCGGGATTGTCAATGACTGAATGGATGGCAAAAAGTAAATTATCGACTGTTATGTTTTTGATATCCATAACTTTGGCAAATCCTTCTTTTTCTGCAAAATATCCATTGGAAAATTGATCGGAGGCGAAAGGTATTACCACAAGAGGTACTTTGTGGTATATTGCCTCAGTCATCCCATGTATACCACCGTGGGTAATGAAAAGACGGCAGTTTGGATGAGCTGAAACAGAAGCTTCATTAGTAGATAGAGTATAATAACATACAACTATAATAACATATGACTACGGCTATTAGTTTCAAAACAGGCCAATTTATTTTCCCCTATCTATTTGATTGGAGACACCAAAAACATATGATTGTGCCTTATGTGACGGAGGTAACCCCATGAGTTTGAACTTATTTGTATACTGGATTGAGGTATATTTGGTCACTATGGCTTTGCTGGGTGATATGGTGCATTTAAAACATGTGACAAATAAAATAAAAACATTTTAGGAAAAGTCTAGTCCAGTTTGGTATAGGAAATATCCAAGGAAATATTGCCTACGGTTGGAGGGAAAGAGCCACTTTAACTCGCTGTAAAGATGGGGCACATGAGCCCATCTCGAGATATCGAAGACAAATCTTAAAAAGCAGTTCATGATCCGCTTCTGGTTGTCCTCAAGCACATTCGAGAGGCCCCGTATACCACACAGCCATAGTGGGAGAAGACGATTATCGTGAAGGATATTAAAATAATAATAATAAGCGTGAAGTAAACAAGAGAGTTGATCAGAGAATATTGTTGAGAGCTGGATGTTGGATTTGGAATAACTAGATGGAGAGGCGTGATGGCAGATCACGCGATTTACACAAATAAAATTTTCTTTTCGTCATAACCTGCATTTTCTTGGTTGTGAATTACATCTTTGAATAGTTACAGGGCTTTAGGTTGAAGACAGTAGCCAAGTATCATCAAAATTGTGAGAAAATAGTAAAAAAAAAAAAAAGTACAATCGATAATATAAAGAGGCATTTTCGGTTTGTCGCTTTAGCGAAAAAGTTGCTGTTACACCCTCCAGGCATATACCTTGCCTAAAATACGTAATTCCATTGTAGTACAACTTGTCGTTTTTGAGCTAGGCTTGATTATTTGGAATCAGGGGACCTTAAAACGAGTATTTTCGTCAAAAGCTAGGATTCGAAATTTTTCACAATTGCAATATTTTCCCTTACTATAAATTTCATATATAGGAAAGTAAAAGTAAAAAAAGTTGATGGAGACAGTTGTGAAACTAATCGCCTCGTAAGTATATAGAAATACAAAAATATGCCTATCTCTTACATGAACAATGGCAATTAGGGAAGTGTCCCAGTAATAGACATTGAACCATTAATTGACACTAAAAAATTTAAAAAATGCACTAAGAATAGACTTTAACAAAAATATTGAATGAAACAGAAATTCATAATTGGCGCCAAAAGGAGTCTGATCTTATAAAATAATTTAAGATGTTTGGTGATTAATATAATCAAACCAAAATAAAATATTGGGAACAATTGGTGATTTTATTAATTGATTCAGTAGATGAAAAATATTAGTTAATTTATCACTTTTAACAGAATAATTGACAATTAGTAGGGATGTCTATTTCTGGTTAGGGATTTGAATGATTTCCTAGTAGTAGACGCTTACGTTAGAATCTTACGTCATAGCCTGTTTTAAGTTAAAATCAACTAATTTAGTGATAACAAGATGGCCAGAAGTTGGATCAGTACCAAACCAGAGACACCACTGTCCACTGATAGATTAAAACTTATCTAGTACTAAAACTTAATATTAAGAAAGATATAACAGAAGACAAAATAAACACTTTGTCACGATTAAAGAAGAGAAAGAGCTTGAAAAGAGGAAGCTAATCTTAAAAAAAAAACTAAGTAAAATCATAAAATTATTGACGAGAAGTCTTCAAAAGATAACGATTAATGGGTTCCATCTGACCAGTCCTGAAACTATACCCGATGATATAAGCAATGATGATCATCTAAATACAGTAGAACCCCACTTACCCAGCTTAAGCGGGAGAGCCAGTTACTTCGATGTAAGTAAAAGAAAAAAAACTTTAATATTAATTAAACACCTATATTTGGTTAGAATTAAAATAGAAAAATTAAAAAATATCAGGTGTGTCCACTCAAACCACATTCCTTATCAAATAAATAAGGACACTTAAGACCCTAGCTGCTGAGTGTCCATAAGAGGCAAAACCTAACCTAACCTTGGAAGTTAATGGTGAGGCAGGTTTGTCATTCCGCTGAAGGTCTGCAACAGACTTTTTTCTATTTGAAAAAAAAAAAAAAAAAGACTGTTTCCAGTTTGGTAAAAGGCGTGTAATAAAGGATAAACAAATCATTTGGAAACTGTCAACTCCTTTAACTTTTGGGAGAGAAGAGGAAACAAATAATGCAGTTCCTAAGTTTTTAATTAATAGAAGACTGAATTTAATTTATTTATTTTTATCTGTTTGAATATGTTGAATGCCTAATCAATTATTATAAGAAATGTACAATTAGATGCATATCGTCCGTTAGCTGAGAGAACCCATGAAGCGCTTCCCACTACCAATCTAACATCGCCCTATTTCTGTACTGATAAGTTAAAAGACCCTAATTCCAGATTATTTTACTAAATACATTTTTGTATTGTACCCGAATTGGTAAAAAAATTACACCTTTTTATGACATTAGAAATTCCTGAATCCAATGGTTAGATCCAAATAATTTGGTCTCGGAGTTAGCAATGCCATATAAATGTGTATTTTTTAGACTAATTCGAGTACTCTACAAAAATATATTTAGAAAAATAATTTGGAGCCTTTTAGCTTATCAGGGCAGATTTAACTTCAGTTTACTAAAATTTAATTTAATTGACTTGCTATTTAGTCATTCCGTGTGAAATTCATCTTGTTTATTCTTGTCGTGCCCCATTACTCAGAGGCATTCTCTTGGCGAATGGACTATAGTAGCTATTGATTTTATTCGATTTCTAAAGCAATATGACTGTTAACCAAGACTGAAGCCACAGAAATATTTATATGATAATATAATTTGACTCCGGTCCAAAATCGTTTAATTGGCCTGATTTTTTTTTTTTCGGCCTTAATAATTTAGTTTAAATTAGATTAATGAAAATAAATTCATCAAACAAAATCATTATAATCAGAAAAAGAAATAAATACGTAGTTAAGTTCTTGTGTCTACTATTGGCCCCATACGCTGTATACTATTGTGATTTTAGTGCCAACTTTTGGGAGTAAAAACCATTTTTCATTTTCAGTTTCAAAATTTGAATTATCTCATTTTTCTTAGGATTTTTTTTTTTTTTTAATTCCTTGTTATCCCAGTTATTAGGCAGTTGATCGATCAAACTATATTACAGCTTGTGTATATTTCTCTAAAAGACATTAAGAGGAGATCCTGTCTTACAAGTGTCAACTCCTGGCGCACTTACCCTGGACGTTATTGAAGGAAAAAAAAAATTCATGTGAACATTCAAAATTAAAATAAAGAAGATTTCACCTAAAATTCCATTTTGAGGCAACCAGTCCTTTGTTAAGACATTTTTAGGCTTGTTTGGAAGGTGTTCTGATTCCCACTTCATTATAACATCCTGCTTTAATTTCCCAAATGCGGACACGAAAACGTCAATCAGTTCTTTAGGAATGAAAGTTGCATTTACAATGGATCCTAAAGCAAAATATATTACGCCATTTTCTGATTCGTCCAAAAGCTTTTGAAACTCCTGGTAAATCAGAACATAGTAATGAGGAAACTCGAAAAAATAAAAAAATAAATAAGTAATGATAATAGATAGATAATAATACTCAACCTCGTTGAGAACACCGCCTGAATGGGACGTCATGCCTCCAACCTCAACAATATTAGGGAGGTAAGGTCGAACATATCCCAATGAGAAGTGGGCATCAACTAACACTAGGGAAGTGTTGCGCAGCATGTCCAATAATGGTGGGAAATCATAAGTGCCATTATAACTTAAATACGTCCTCATTAATCTTTCCTATTAACAAAAAAAAAAATGATAATTCATACTAATATTTATTAAACAATGATAAAGTAATTCGAATTTCTGACCTCAATTAAAATTAATTATATGTATGATAATTACTAACTATGATCAGTAATTATATGTGTAACTTCTATATGTATATAAGTAAATGTATAATATATTTTTTTTTTTTTTTGAACTTTTACTTTTATTGATTACTTTTATAGCCATTTCAAAACAGTTATTTTCCTAACTTTTATGTTCAAATATCATTAATTTATTAATAGTTTCTATTTAATAGTTTTAAATCGTTTACTTGAATAGGTTTTAATAAAATACTTTTAGGTTATTATTAACAGAAAATATAATAATATATGTACATAGCTGTAGAAAACTTGCATACTTTTTTTATTCATTTAACATAATAAATATTTCAAACGAGATAAAAAAATTAGATTTTAATGAACAAATAATTTTAAGTATATCATGTTAATGCTTTTACCTTTGCTGGGCTAATATAAAAATTCTGATTAGCACACACAATTTTTACAAATAAAACATTATACTGTGCAATGCTCTCTAAGTTAACTTTGAAATGTTTGCCAGTGTCACCGGATTCGTTAGTTTTCCACTCTGACTGCTGAGCACTGTAATAATTATGATATTCCGTTATAATTAATAATTTTTTGTTCTTTTTTTATAACTTTTATTTTAGAGGGAACGTGATATCCATATACCTATATATAAATTAAAAAAGTAAAACTTTTTTAGGCTTCAACTTTTATTTAACAGTTTTGAAAAAACCTTTTCCATTAACCTCTTTTTGATAAAAGTTTTTTTTTTCTGACTGTTAAAATTGAACTAAAAAATAAATAAATAACTGTTTCAATCTCTAGTTACATATAATACATAAGTTAACGATTTACAGCTTCGCAAATGCTGTGTCTCCGCCAAGATGAAAATGAAACAAATCATTTCCTGTCCTCAATTCAGTTCGCTATACTTTTAATGTTAAATTCTTCACTTTTCTACTTTGAAGAGTTTCAATCCTCATCAACAAGGCACTCTCATCGTTTATATTATTTTGAACAAGAATATTGACTCTCTCGTCAAAGCCCGAAGATACTCATAGATACACTTTATGTCATATAGACGATGAGCTCTAGCCCCTAGTCTCTGGAGAAACCATGTTCCAGTACCAATATTACTATGACGTCGGGGTATTCATCGAACCCAAACCTAACTGAATCAAGTGCTACATCACTCTCATGTCAACATGATTGATAATAAATGTTTAAATTAAAAAAATAATTATCTTCTTTTTTTATCTAAATGAGTTCCAAACTCACTTCCAATTTTTTCATAAGGATTTATAAGAATTTCATAATTTTTTTATATACACTACTCAAAATTGTCACTGGAACAAAATACAATGTTTTCATTTTGTAGAATAAAATTATGTTTGCGACAAAAAAGAAAATTAACTTATTTGGAAGCTTACAAACTTTCCAAGGACATTTAACTTACAAGGGGAAGGAGCGGTCAATGGGTCACCGATTTCAAACAATTTTTTTGTGGCGATTCTACATCCATAAATATTGGACACTTGTACTAATGGGCTCTAGGAGCCGAGACAAAAAATAAAACATGTTGAAACTGCTTTATTTTTTAACTCGAGTTTGAAAAATGATCACCAAAACATTTATTTTTCAGCGGATATTAAATTAAAAATACAAACCTTAAAAAAAGATTGCTTTAAGGTCAACTAAATTGAAAAAAAAAATGTTCAGGTTATTAGGTAAACTAGCCTCATAGATTTTTTTTCCACCAAAAATTACGGCAGATTTTGATTCAGCGCAAAAAAAAACCTTCATGTTAAAAATACAATAGCATCGAAAACAAAACCAGTTTTTTTAAAGATTTAAAAATTGCTCAAAAATCAGGAAACCTTTGAACGATTCAAACCAAATTTAGATTGTCTGCATCTTAATCTACGCGTTTGCTTCAACTGTCTTTCTACGTGTTTTGGAAAGAACGTCATCCGCAAAAAACCTCAATTTAGTTTTTATTTTGTAATCACATTTTTTTTACACTTACCTTCTAGATAATGCAATAGCTGTTTATATTAATGGAAAGAAGAAACTTTCCTCTAACCAACGAGTCCAAGAAAATCGATATCGGATAAACTGAAGACGAGATATAGAGCTTCAAATCGAAACGTGGTTTCGTAGCTTACAAATTTTGAACACTCGAAACTGAAAAAAAAAATTTTTTGTTTTCAATGATATTTTCAGCATGAAGATTTTTTCGTGCTCTGAATCAAAATCTACCATAATTCTTGGTGTAAAAAAAATCTATGAGAATAGTTTCCCCGATAATCTAAACATTTTTTTCAATTTATTTGGCCTAAAAGCAACTATCATTTTTAAGTTTATATTTTTCCTTTGATATACACTGAAAAACAAATGTTTTGGTGGAAAAACTAAGTCCATATCATTTTTCAAACTCGAGATAAAAAATAAAGCAGTTTCAGCATGTTTTCTATTCTCGGCTCCTAGAGCCCATTGGAAGGAACGCCGACACACATGTACAATATTTTTGGATGTAGAATCACCACAAAAAATTTGGTTGAAATCGGTGAACCATTGGCTATGGCCTCCTCTTGATCTTACTCAAAACAAGTGCAATGGGGATTGGTTTCCTTCAGTTAAATGCCGTCCAATTATCATAAAAATATCAGTTATATATAAAAACTGTTTAAACTTTACTATCTGCCTTAATGTAAATTTTATCAACTGATGTTAGCAGCCGAACTAACAGAAAATAGAGTAAAAAGGTCATTTACTGATTTATTTCGAACATAAAATATTCAAAGTTTTCATTATGATTTATCTCACTCAGCACATTTACCATTGGATGTTCCCAAAGATCTTTTTGAGTCGTGCAGGTTCTCTTTATTTCATTTTTTATATCTTATAATTTAGCTTACCAATAAAAAATACCACTTACCTGCTCTGGTATGTAATAATAAGACACAAGAACCTCTTGAAGGTTGAGTATTGTATTCATCAGCCGTTCCTTAAACGACATGTGATCAGTCATTGGTATCCTATAATTCGGAACATAAGAATACGGATGGACATTTCCAGTGAGGTAAGATGACCAAGCAGACGGTGTGTGGGCATCAATACTAATAACTGGAACATTGAAGACATGCCCGAAAGCAATGAATATTTCGAATAAATAAAGCGATTCTGATATCATCAGATCGAATTTGTAATTTCCTTGCATCACCTCACTTAAACAATTTTGTTTCAGGCACATTTCTGACATTTGCAATTGCATTTTCCTTATGAACGGCCACGAAAATAGTGGTTGAGAAAATTTACTCATCTCTTTTAGGAAGTTTATTTCTGTTTTGTTTTGCTCTGGAAGAAAAAAATAAATAAATAACTTTATCAAAAAACTGTACAGCGAAGCGCACAATACGGCATATAACATAAACTAAAATAATACTCACTGGCGAGAAAAAAATCCTCAATCATACTTCTCACCGTTATGTAGCTACAATTCTCAATAGGAGATTCATGTTTGTAAGATGATACCATCGTGAGGTTGTGACCATTTTCTGACAGCTTCTTGAACAGAGGAACGAAAGCATTCACGTGGCTCTTCGGCGACAGAGGGAACATCAGTAAAATGTTAGCAGCCGAACTTATAGAAAATAGACTAAAAAGAGTAAAAAAGATCATTTTTTTTTTTAATAACTTTTAGAAAATCTAAGCGACAACTGTGTACTTCTCAGCCGCTCGTGGTTTTTACTATATGAGTTTCTCATTAAATATGTAAACAACGATATCAGACATTGAATGATAAGGTTTTGAACATACACAATACTAAAAATGGCCACTTAAACGAAACGACATAAATAACGATAACTCATTAACATCTATTGGCATGAACACAATTGCAGGCTCGCTTAAACAAGCAGGCGAATTTTTCCCAATTTTTTTTGGGAATATTTTTATTATTTAAATATTATTTTATTTAAAAAAATAAATTCCTCTCAAAATTTGAGGTTTTACTTTTCAAGATACGTAGAAACCGAAACTTGGATTTTAAAGAATCGTGCGTACGTCGCACAGTGGGGCAAATGTGGAAAAACCTCATAAGTCAAATTTTAAAAATCCAAAAAATATTTCTTGTTTCTTGTTGTTGATAAACTCTAGAATAAAGGTACAAATTCATTTAGAGGGAGAAAAAAGCTTACGGAGCAATTAATATAAACAGTTGGGTATTATACATAGTTCCGAAAATAGCGATTTTCACCCTAAATTTCTTTTCTTTCTCATTCCTTTATTTTTACAGATCAAATTCTAAAAAATTCAGTATTTCAAGTTTATATATACCTTAATCAGAACCTCTAGATAAGAGATGTTATCGTATGGCATTGACGGCAAATTAAAATGCACAAAATTAAAGAACAACAATGCTTTAGATTTTAACTTTCCTTAACTTTATATGA
This sequence comes from Rhaphigaster nebulosa, assembly GCA_948150685.1. Taxonomy (NCBI): domain Eukaryota; kingdom Metazoa; phylum Arthropoda; class Insecta; order Hemiptera; family Pentatomidae; genus Rhaphigaster; species Rhaphigaster nebulosa. The sequence continues at coordinate 90,645,899 of OX411310.1, forward strand.
AATATATAGTGAGGGGAAGTATTGCGATCGTGAAAAATTTCGAATTAGATTTTTCACGGAAATACGCGTTTTAAGGTTCCTTGAGTCCAAATAACCGAATCTCCCAGAACAGTCTGTATGTGAAAAGTCTAGCTCATAAACGAAAAATTGTACGAAACTTGAATTATGTATTTAAGGTAGGCACTTACCTGAAGTGCAACTTTGTATCATAAATTTTACACTTTTTTATCATTTTCTCGAAAACGACTCTGAACGATTTTGATGAAACTTGCACAATGTATTTTCCTTAAAACCATTTAACTATTAAATTAACCATCTAAAAAGTGGAAAAACATGGATTTATTTCCTCCTGCATCTCCACCCCTCATATATTTTTTATAGCACATTTACGTTATTAACTAAGAGCTTGGTCAAACAAACCAATGGAAAGCATTACAATGCACAAAAATATTCTAGGTTAAACTGAGAAATGCTTGTCATGATAACGTTTCAAAATAAATTATTCACCAATGTAAACATATCGTCATTTAAATTGTGTACTCTCGCTTATCGCAATCTGTTCTTCAAATTAAAAACGTAATGTTAAACACGCGCCACACTCAGTATGTGTCGACGTGGAAAAAATCCTAATTTTAAAGGTGAACATTTTATAATAAAACTTTGGTTAATGTATTCACTACGAGTTGCAGAATCTATGTTTGGACCATTATATTTTTATAATTTTTTTCCCAGTGGAAAAATAGCCTACACCACTTGCCATCGCAAAGATATTATAAGTAACAACATTGAAATGTTAACTACGCCATTATTGAGGAGCTTATACGATTGAAATTTGCACTATTTGCTATTCATAACAGCCTATTTTTAAGGAATATAGTTTTGGAAAAGAAAGGACTTATTTGAAGCGTAGTAGAATCGAAGTAAAGTAAACGATTAATTTTAATGAAGTTTCTAATTGTCAAATTTCTAAACAAATTTCCTAAACAAATTTCTTTAGCTTTCATTGCTCTCTCCTGATAATAAATTGCTAGATATAATGTTTAACTGTCCCATAATTTAAATATCGCACCTATCCGGACGCAACCTAGGGCTTTATTAAATAAAGATAAAATTAATTAATAAAATTAATTTGTAGTTGAACATTTATTTTAACGTTTAATTAGATAAAATTATATTTTCACAGACCATCATAGTTACAGGATGGGATAGTGAAAAAAAAATAAAACTTTTAATTTGTGTATTAGTAAAATAATGGAATCATGAAAAATATTGTATATCCAATAGCATTGCAATGAACTTAAAATTGAATAAAACAGTAATTACATTATGTATGGTCCAAAACATAAAACAATAATTTTAACCCCATACAATAACTAATACCCAAGTTGGTCAAGAAACTATATATCGTCCAACAATACGAATCTTTAGCTTGCATGAAAATACGAATGAGAACGGACGAAGGCTCATAGATTTCTATACAGCACATGGCCTGCTTGTCGGTAATACATTATTTCCTGGAAAGAAAATTCATAAAGCCACCTGGAGATCTCGAAATGAAGCCATTACTAAAAAAATCAACCACATTTTGATAAAGTCATGTCACAGATCCAATATTATTGGAGTTAGAGTTTACTGGGAAGCTAATGTGGATTCAGATCATCTCTTGACCATCGCCGGGATCCGATCGTGTATAAACGAAGAGAAATGTAACAGGTCTGGATCCACAGAAATACGATGTATCGAAGCTGAAGAACGATGAACAGAGTGCAGAATACCGGCAGCGATTAGAAGATAAGCTAGAAGAAGAACTGAAAGGGAGAGTTGATACATTGGACGACCATTGGGCTGGAATAGCCGAGGCCCTAAAACAAGCAGTCGAAAGGACGCTTGGACCTCAAACGAGAATGCTAGGATATCCCGGAGAGGTGGGGAAGGCACTTCAAGACACCCATTTCAAAGAGGATGTAGAAGAGGAGCCCATTTCAGGATCGAGGGCAGAGGACTCGGAGCTACCGGATGAGGAAGAAGTCGAGGCAGCCGTCATGAGATTAAAGAACAAGAAGGCATCGAATAGGAATAGAAGGTATCCAGGCGGAGATGCTGCGATATTGAGGTGCGGGACTCATGAAGGAGCTTCACAACCTCAACCTTACAGTGGGAAAGAATGCCTGAATCTTGGAGACGAGTTGCTATTGGTCCACTTCATAAGAAAGGCTACTAGATGGAGTGTGGCAATTATCGAGGTATCGTTCTTCTACCAAGTGCCTACAAGATGTTATCAAGCATCCTTTTTGAGAAACTCGTCCTCCCATGCTGAAAGGGAGATAGGTGGGTACCAGGCGGGAGTAGATCAGCCACAGACCAGATTTTCACCTTAAGAATAATTCACGAGAAGGCAAAGGACTACAAAATGGTTTCACATCAGCTGGACTTCAAATCTGCATAGAACAGTGTAACTCGACCGGAGCTCTACCAGGCGTCAGAAGAAATTAATATACCCAAGCAGTTTATCCGTTTGGTGTGGATGACTATGTTGGGCTCGAAAAGTGTAGTTCGCATTGAAGCTGACTTCCCCGAACCTATAATGACTAACTAAGGTGTAAGATAGAGAGACGCCCTGACATGCCTTCTTTTTCATTTCGCAGTGATGCGAGCAGTGCGCCGATCAGGTATTCAAACATAGGCCACACTGTTCAATAGTACGATTCAGCTGGTATGCCGACGACTTCGACATTGCTGCCAGATTCGAGAGTGCCCTCAGAGAAGCGTTCCTTGCCCTCGAGGAAGCAGCTAGAAAATTTGTCCTTGTTATCAGCACTCTTATTGCAAAGGAGCAAGATGTATCACTTAGTTCACAACACGCAACCTAGTTATAATTCCCAACTACCTCACACCACTAGCCATTGAAAAGACGAATTAAAATTCTTTCTATCACGGCATATGAACAAATATTTTCAAATTGGCTCTTTGAAGAAATAAATCACAGCTTTCACGTAACCACGTATGTCCAATATTACCAGCTCATTTTCACTCATCAATTAATTCACTATAAGCATAAATTAAATACAAGAATTTAAAAAAATAGATTAATTAATATAGAAGAGGAAAAACTCAAAATGGGGCATGAAATAATTTTCAGGATATAAATGAATAAAATAAATAATGCTAAATATGTTTTTAAACGTTTCGCTCTAAGGGTAAACATTTAGATCAAACCAGAATGGAGTATGATTCTCCTCCTCTAGGTTCCTTCAATTCCAGGTGACTTCGATACCAAGAAAATAACGAACATTGTTTTGTTAAATGTCTCTACGTTATAAAACAGTAATCTCATAACGCATTTGCCACTTTTGGATGTGCAATCAAATGCAATAAAATCATTCGGTACCAATCAAAATTTCAATAATTAGAACTAATGCGAGTCGCGGTTGAACTACAGTTTAAATATTACGTAGGATGGTAAAATTAAAACAGAATAATGAAGAAGCATAAGTTTCTTTCAAGAATCAATATATAATTGAAACAAACATTTTACTATATACATATTTACAGATATAGCACGTGCGCAAGTATATAAATGATAAAGGTATATATAAGGTTTATATATATGTGTAATACTTATTTCTATAAAAAAAAAACAACTTAATACTAAGGCTAAATTTATGTATACATACACTATAATTTATTCATAATTTTTCTTTTACATCTCTTTTTCGGTTTTCGCACTCTGCGGGATAACTGGGGATTTTCTCGCTTTGTTATATTCTTAATTAATGTATAAATCTTATTATAAAGAGGTTTCACAATGCTTATTAATATGCGTACAATAAAAGCTAGAAAGCATAAGCATCCCAAAAAGAACAGCATTATCACAAAGATCACGTCGAATAAAAAGTATTGGAACATATTTAGATTTAAAGAGGCCGGTCTAAGATGTCTTGCACCGTTGTGCCTCAGAATGTACTCCACCCAATACACTGCCTTGTCTACAGAATTTTGATCTTTATCCCTTAAGATCAGCGACCTTCTTTCCAAATTCTTCTTATATCTATAAAAAAAAAAAATGAACCAATAAATAGAATAGAAGAAGAACTTTATTCTGGGACTGGGTTCCTTAAGAATGGAACAATCGAACAAATATAACAGAAACAAAATCTGGCCATAAGACAACAAAATAAAAATCAATTAAAGTTTATAATATTATAAATAAAATAAATAAGCAAACAATATAATTTCTTGTCTTGAAAAATATAATTAATGTGATCAAAAAAACGAAAAGATAAAAGAAAAAGAGAGAAAATGAAAAATACAAAAATAATGAGCTGATTAGCAAAGTTGAGGCTAGTGCATTAAAAACTATTATTTACTTCTGATCTAGATGTTAATCTTAAATTGAAATTTAGAAAGAAAGAAGGTGTTGGAAAAGGAGGGATTTGAATCAAGATAGAGAAGAAGCTTGGCGGAGGAAAGCAATTCCAGAGGGTAGAGGAGCGAGCGAGAAAGGAGCGTCTTGGTTCTGTGGGAAAGGGTATAGAGGTCCGAATGGCGCGATCTTGTTTCCTGTGCGTGGACCGAGGATTTGAATTGTAGGAGGTTGAAGGTATAGGAAGGGTGCTAGGTGGTGATAGTTTAGTAAAGGAAAGATCCGAGGAAAAATTGTCTACGGATGGAGAGGAAGAGCCACTTTAACTCGCCGTAAAGGTGGGGCACATGAGCCTGTTTCGATGTACCGAAGACAAATCTTAAAAAGCAGTTCATGATCCGCTTCAATCTGTCCTCGAGTACATTCGAGAGGCTCCCGTATACCATGTGGGAGAAGATAAGGGAGGATACGGGTAGGTTGTGAACGAAGGAATAATTAAAGTGTAGTTATTGACCTCAGAAAATTTGGGCGATAAGGGGTTTCCAGCAAAGAGTTTGGTCGATAGTAATACCCAAGTTTTTAATAGAGGAGCTGAAAGTGATTGAGTGATCATTGAGGATTAAAGTAGGGAAGGTCGCATTGGATCTAAGGAACCTTTGACAATGGCCTGAGTTTTCATAGCATTTAATCTTAATCTATTCAGGTTTGCCCCGGAAATGATTCTATCTAGGTCTTCCTGAATACTGACAAACGCTACTAATACCTCTAAAATACGTTAAACACAAAAATTCTAGCATGCATCATTAAATAAGGCGTTCAGAGCTAAAGCGCATCAAGTCCATAAGTATAAAAAAAATAGCTTTTTGCCGATTAATACTTGTCAATGGCGTATATTTCCAGAGACTACATGAACCAACTATTTTTTAAGAGAAGGTAGCAGTTATCTTTAGCCTTGAAAAATTAATTTTCCGAGCTAAAGTGGTTCGGGTATAAAATCCGCACGTGGCTTTTGTTTGTGTACATGTGCACGAGTGTTGATTGGTAAACTTTCAAAATAATGGATTCAGATGAATTATGGACTGTTTTGTTTCATCCTCAGACTGCGTGCCTTCACAAAACCAATCAGCTATGTCAGATTCACTCAGTAATAACACTTGAAATATAATCTACCAAAAACACTAAGACATGCGAGTTAAGATGAAAAAATTGATTAAGGCCATTCCGTTAAACGATTAGAAAGGTGGATGAGGTTTGAGCAAGAGAAATCATGGATATTGAAGTTAAAAAAATACTTAAAATACAGATACTGGTGTCTCGATAGTAACTTTGCTAACGAAAAATTTATTGAAAAGCAAGACCCGCTGTAAAAAAAAAAAACTCTAAAAATCCGTATATACTTCGCGTGAGCGCTGTTCATCTGAAGTTCGTTGGCATTGATAATTTCAACGAAATTTCTACTATCAACTGGAACATACAGTAGCCATTTTGCAATATGGTTGTAAACATGTCTCTGACAGGTATGGAAAATCACTTGAATTTGGTGATGAGTGGTGCGGCATTGTTAATGGCATGTTTGGCCAAAAATAAAAGGGAACAACGAAGTTGTTGGCTCATTGACCGTTTAAAAAATTAATAGTTCGGAACTTGCGTTAGACTTGAAATCGCAAAAAAATACAAGAATTTTACTCCAATGTCATCATCTGAATTTGAGAATTTGTTGCAGAAGATTGGAACTCATTTTCAAAGAAGACACTCATTTCCTCACTGCTATTTCTGAATCGAACCAAATAACAAGAAATAATGAGTGTGGGTACAAAAAAAATTGTATTGGACAATTAGTTTATCTTTTAATTTTTATGAACAGATTGTTTAAAAAATATATATATTCATGAAATAAAGACGAATAAAAAAAACTATTTTTAATTATTTAGATTTCTTTCGATACACTTTACTATCAGTTTTCAGACCACTCCATAATTACTGCTGAAAAAGCAATCACAAAAAATATCTGATGTGGACAACACATTACTTCCGCCTATGTGTGCTATAAATCGCCTATTAAACTATAAATCGGTGGCTCAAAAAGTGATTCTGAATTTGGTTACTAGTTTCCGAAGAATGCAGTATCTCAAAAACGACATGTCGGCGTCGCTATCGACACACACACAAATGGGTAGAAAAGTCAGTGTTTTACACTCAATTTTAACACTTAAAACAAGTAATAAAAATGTTTTATTGGATTGGAAACCAAATTGCGTTTGTAATCTTTATTACCGAAACATATGATTTATGCATTTAATTTAAACATAATTTTTAATGTAAGCTTATTATGCCCTTCAAGTAAAGTACTCTTTTCGGCTCACCAATTTTAACAAAATATAGTAAATACAATCTTATCGATATAAAAGTCCTATTTACCAAATTTGAGATGTTTTACATTATATTTTAATATAATTTTTGATGAAAGTCTAATATGGCCTTCAAGTAAAGTACCGCTTCCGGTTTTCCAATTTAGACCAAAATCTAGTATGTTATTTAAATCAATATATAAATTATAAATATTAAATTTGAGAAGTTTTGCATAGTACTTTAATGTAATTTTTGATTGAAATCAATTATGACCTTCAAGTAAACTACCACTTCCGGTGATCAAGCAGTGACCAAAAAGGGAGGTTCCCAACTAGATTTTACAACAATCCTAAATACAAAATTTCAACTTTCTACGGCTAACTGTTTTTGAGTTATGCGAAATACGAACGTACGAACGTACGTACAGACGCCACGACGAAACTAGTCAGAATGGATTTAGGTATGGTCAAAATGGATATTTCCGTCGAAATCTGAAAACCGAAAATTTTCGCGATTACAATACTTCCTTTACTTCGTACAAGGAAGTAAAAAGCTTAATTTCAAACTAATTTTAAGCTTAATTTCAGATTACTTTTTAACACTCATATCATAAAATAATCTAAAAAGTTTGAAATTAACCTTTAAAAGGTCATCACAGTGAATTTTGTCATTATCTGATTCAGAAAATTCCTCCTTCAGGGATGTTTGTGATCTAGTGGTAGTTTCTATCAGTAGGGTTTTGCAATGAGCGTGGGTATTTGAAGGAAGAAATGGTAAAAGTGAAAGCATTTCCTTTTTCTTTGCTTCAGTGACCATTCTCAAATTGCCTATGCTCATGCGCGCTGGAAGTTCCCTAGATGAGGTTTTGGAGCTGCGCAGGAAGTTCGCGCGATCGTATTATCTCCTGTTGGTTTTTCAACGAACACTTTGAGTGTTCGTAGTTCAGATTTGAACGGGAGCGTAACAGGTTGTTTTTCGTACGGATGTGATCATTGTTTTTCAATATAATTGAAGAGTTGAACTAAAAGACTGAACTTCAATTAATATCTTGATATTATTATACTTCTTTCAGACATAAATAGCATGTTATTGTTTTTACTTCCTTGTACGAAGTAAAGGAAGTATTGTAATCGCGAAAATTTTCGGTTTTCAGATTTCAACGGAAATATCCATTTTGACCAACCCCTGAATCCATTTAGACGAGTTTCGTCGTGGCGTCTGTACGTACGTACGGTCGTATCTCGCATAGCTCAAAAACGGTTAGCCGTAGAAAGTTGAAATTTTGTATTTAGGATTGTTGTAAAATCTAGTTGTGAACCTCCCTTTTTTGTTACTTATCATCGGAAGTAGTACTTTACTTGAAGGTCATAATTGATTTCCATCAAAAATTATATTAAAATACTATGAAAAACTTCTCAAATTTAGTATTTATTACTCATATATTGATTAAAATAGCATACTAGATTTTCGTCTAAATTGGAAAACCGGAAGCGGTACTTTACTTGAAGGCCATATTAGACTTTCATCAAAAATTATATTAAAATATAATGTAAAACATCTCAAATTTGGTAAATAGAACTTTTATATCGATATAAATGTATTTACTAGATTTTGGTTAAGATTCGTGAGCGAAAAAGAGTACTTTACTTGAAGATCATAATAGGCTTACATCAAAAATTACGAGTATATTTAAATTAAAAGAGAAATCAAATGTTTCGGTAATAAAGGTTACAAACGCAATTTGGTTTCCAATCTAATTAAACATTTTTATTACTTGTTTTAAGTGTTAAAATTGAGTCTAAAATACTATTTTTCCTCCCCATTTGTGAGATCAACAAGTCATCATGAGAATAAGATATTAGTTAAGTGGGTTTTTCCGCTTAAAATGTCGAAACTGTCCATTTCTAATGCTTTATCCAGTGATATTGACAGTTTTATTGTTGTCATGAAACATGAAGAAATATCTTGGAAAATAGTTACCTACTGAAGGAAAACGACATATAATAACGGAATGAGATCTCCAGTGACAATAGTGTGTATTTGTGTGTGCTTCAATAGATGGATGACGGGACGCCGAGTGTCGTTTTTACTGCAATCTTCGGAAACTAGTAACCAAATTCAGTATCACTTTTTGAGCCACGGATTTATAATTTAATAGGCGTACAAGGAAGTCATGTGTTGCCCACATCAGATATAAGTTCGATCAAGCGAACATATTCATTTGGTAGACCTTATTTAAAAAAACATTTCAGGTGCAAAGAGGATCTATTTCCTTATAAAATAAGTCTATTTCGTTTTAAAATTAAATTGTCACCAATCAATTTAATTATTGTTATTTAATTTTCAAATTATGGCCAACATTAATTTCAAATTAAGTACAATAAAAAGATCTGCAACTTTTTAAAACTACAATGTACAATCTGCTATGTCCGCTCACACGACTTTTCTTACCACTTTGGCTGATAGTCCAAAATAAAAATTATAATTTTAATACGATAATTATTTTTATTGTTCATGTTTAGCATTGTAGACATTTGAATTATCTTTCAAATGAGCATCTAGAAGCTGTATAATTATCAAGTTTAAAAAAAAATAAAATAAAATAAAACACTGAACAAAGCTGAACCAGTTTCCAAAAGAGCTTGTACAGAATCCTTTATTTAACACGTATAAAAAATTCAATACGTTATATCTTGGCTAATATTGGTACGATTTAGATGGTTCTTATTTAGTTTTCTTATGTAGTTTCCTATTTAATTAGCTTTCGAATACACACGACAAAACCGAGTGACAGTAACACAGGCCATAATATAGACCTTTAAGCCATGAGAATAATAAATAAATAGATTAAAAAAATACATATATAAATAAAGCTGAGTTTTATTGGCGGTAGTGGCATACGCACATCCCGTGCGTAATACCCCACTGCTGATGAAACCCCGTATGTCAGAAATAGCTAAGTAGGGGGAATTAAAAAAAAAGACACTGGCCAATGGTTGGAAATGTGTTTTTTGACTGAGGGGACTCTGAAACGGATAGATCCGTTGAAAACTTCACGTCGAAATTTCGATCCGATTATAATACTTTCCTTATATAGTAACGGTAGGACAATAAAATATGTAATGTCTAATATCTTATATCTTTTGAATAACCATAAAATGCACATTTTCGAGTTATGCGCAAATAAAATATTCTTTTCGTATGTAGATGTATCTTACATATGAATACATGGTTAGAGAGCTTTAAGCAGAAGACTTTAGGCAAGTTTCTTCAAAATCGTTAGAGCTGTTTTTGCGCAGCAATCAATTGACAAACACATTTTTCGAATATTGCGCAGCTGGTATTGCGCACAGGTTATCCGATTTAGTACACACGCATCAGTGGTAGAAACCTTTCAGAATAAAAATATAAAAAAATACAACAAAATCGGTCTACCCTTTCAAGAGATGATCGTGGCACAGACAAACACATAGATCAATGGCTAAAAAGGGTTTACTGGACTCAGTGGGATCTGAAATGCATTGATCCTTTGAAAACTGCACATCGAAATTTCTGACCGATTACAATACTTCTCTTACCAAGTACCGGTAGGAATATAAAGATATCCCCTAAATCACTTTAGGATTAAACTAGATGTAATAAACTTTAACTTTGATTACCTCAAAATCATAATTTATGAACTTTATCCGCGTTAGCTCTGAACGCCTCAAATATGCTTACTCGGGATTGTCCATGGCGGTGTTTATAGCATGCAGTAGATTCTCAGTTGTCACGTTTAGGTTATTTAAAACATGGGCGAATCCTTCTTTTTTAGCAAATATAGCGTTATAATATTGGTCTGAGAGGAAGGGTATAATAACAAGTGGCACTTTGTGGTATATCGCCTCTGTCATTCCATGGAAGCCACCGTGTGATATGAAGAGAAGGCAATTTGGATGAGCTGAAACAAGAAATTGGTTTTGTAAACGTTAAATAGCCTCATTAAATTATAAATCATTGGTTCGGTGACTTTTATGGAATTAATTCATAATAAGCACTTGTCACATAATGACAACACACACATATATATATATATATATATATATATATATATATATATATATATATATATATATATATATATATATATATATATATACATATATATATGCAAAGTTCCTCTTACCCAGCATTATTTGGGTTGCACATTGGACCAGTCTTAGAACAACTTTAGTTTTATATGTTTCTAATTCTCTAATTATCTATAATACACAATTCCCATTTTTATTTCATAAATCCAATTAAATAGAGGGCAAAATAATACCTCTGCCTCTCTCACTCAATATTTCATGTGCTTTATTTTTGTCAAAAATATTAATTAATATATTAAAGCTTTATAAAAACGAATGTTACTACAGCATTAAACTGACAAAAGTGTAGTTTTACATGAAATACATTTGTTGTTTTTTTACAAAAATAGGTATTTAATAATAGAATAGAATAGAAAAATAAACTTTATTATGGGACTAGGCCCCTTAAGAATAACAAGTATGTGCAAGTAAAACAGAAAACAGAAAAAAATTGTATAATTTTTTAATAATTATATATTATTAGTTACATATTATTAGTAAAGTATTCATATAATAGTACTAGTGCATCTTGAACTATTTAATAGGATGTTAATATGTATATGCTTAAAATACGATTGGAATAGCGAAATTGGGGAGAGATGTGGAATTCGAAAACGACGTTGTACAGTTGGACTACAGAGGTATGAGTGTTTTATGAAAATGATACTGATAAATCAATTACAAACGAACCTTCACAGACATGATTTTTATGCGATTGCAAATTGACTTTTCTGATTTTATCACCTGCCCGAATATCTTTCCAAATTATTGCATTTAGACGTAATGAAATTCATTTTTATTTAACATAAGTGGCGTACGCAGAGGGAAGGATCAGGGAAATATATCCCTTCCCCCGAAATGCACGAAATAAGTATAACTTTTATGTCCATCAAAATAAAATTTGTATTTTGAGTAATATTTTTGGTAATTTTAACAATAATTTTGGATCCAATTTTTAAAACTTACGCCAAATTTGGTGTCTTTAGACATTCAGGTGATTATTTGCCTTCTTATTAAATCCCTCCCTTCCCGAAAAAAAATTTAAATCCCACCAGAAAAAAAATTCTGCGTACTCTTCTGATATTTGGAAATAAATGCTTATATTTTAATAAAAATATTTACGTATATTTTAAAAAATTATAAACATATACACACATAAATATAGAACAGCAAAAACTCAAAAAGATGCATAGAATAATTGTTAGAATATAAATGAAAAGTCCCACACACGAATTGTTTGTGTGTGTGTGTGTGTGTGTGTGTGTGTGTGTGTGTGTGTGTGTGTGTGTGTGTGTGTGTGTGTGTGTGTGTAAATAGAGAGAAAGGCGAATATTAGGAGAACTGAAACTCCAAAAGGGCGTTGCACAGTTGATAAAGGATTGGTTAGGAAATATAAATAAAAATTTTACCTAAAATTCTGTTCTGGGGTAGCCATGGCATTGTCTTAATATTCTTAGGCTTGTCAGGAAACTCATCGCCTTCCCACTTCATCACAACATTTTGTTTCAACTGTGCGAATGCGGACCTGAAAACGTGGAGCATTTCTGTTGGCAATGTTGAAATATTTATAATGCTTCCAAAAGTGAAATATATGAAGCCATTTTCTGATCCGTCTAAATAGACTTGCAACTCCTGCAAAAGCCAAAATATAAACTCAGAAAACAAAATATAAATGATGTAATTAGTTTTTGAAATTATAAAATCGCCTACTGTAGTACTCAGTGTACATCAAGAGATCAATCCTGGGACCCATAGCTAACGTATGTTCTCAAACCTGAATCAACGAGTTTGTGATTTATTCTTGCGATAGGCCGAAAGCGGGTAGACTTCGACATTTTTAAGAAATATAAAAAATTTCATTTACTATATTACAAAATCTTCAAAGAGCAAATACTTAAAAAAGTAGTTGGAACATCTGTAACACTTTTAATACATAAGGTTTCAAAAGAATGTTGAGTATTATCCAAAGTAGATAAACGAAATCAATAATTTGCATTTTAAAGTAGTGACAAGCAGACCAATGTGTTTCAAATGGATCGAAAAGATAGCATGCCTAACAAAAAGCCGAAAATGTAAAAAAAAATGGCCGTCCAACATGATTCGTCAGGTAACGTTTTAATAAACGGAAACCTATCGTTTTGCCACAATGTTACCGATATTTCAGTACCTATATAAGAACGATATTAGGTTTTGTGTATATATTATTTTACCTCATTCAGCTCACCACCTTCATTGAATGTTAATCCTCCGACCTCGACTGTATGAGGAAGATAAGGCCGAACGTATCCCAATGAAAAGTGGGAGTCCACTAACGTGAGGGAAACATTTTGCAGCATATCCAATAATGGAGGAAAATCATATTTTTCATAATTTAAATACTTCCTCATTAATTGTTCCTATGAAAAAGAAAAGTTATAATAGTGGTTCTTAATATAGTTGAAAAATATAAAAATTTGATGAATAGCTTAATTGTTATAATTTTTAATAGAAGAATTTTTAATATTTCCTCAGAATCTAGAATAAAATGATAGATGTGCGTCTTGTTTAATTGGATGAGAATTTAGTAGATTAAGTACATTACATACAATGTACTTAATCTACTAAATTCTCATCCAATTAAACAAGACGCACATCTATCATTTTATTCTAGATTCTGAGGAAATATTAAAAATTCTTCTATTAAAAATTATAACAATTATCTAATTGCTATGTGATATATGGAAAACAAAAGGAATCAGGGAGGAGGTATTATGAGAGGGTATGGGAGAAAGGAAGATGGATTGATAAAGAGAGAGGGAGGAGTAAGAACAAAGATGAATACAACATTAAGAAATACGTTACCTACTCATTTCTAGTCAGGTCATCATCAATAGTGACAGGACTAAAATCCAATAAAATGTCCTTAAATTATGCAGCAAAAAGTGTTAGATTATTAGAATATGGGATAATCCTTGATAAATTATAAATATATATGTATATGTAATTTTTCTTAAACTGATTGTATGATTGATTATTTATTTTATTTAAGTTTAGTTATGTTTTCTGTTTCCTTTTAATTCTGATATTATGTGGGTACTTAGTTATAAAAATCATATCTTACATAATTCACTTATATATTTAAAACATGTTCTTCCATTGTCTATTTTTTCTTTCTGGTTTTTTAATTTCTTTTATCTTTTGAATTGTTACATAAATTTTACATTGTATAATGCAATACCATAATTAAAAATATAATCTATGTTTGAAATATGTACATGGATGGCAGTTCGACACGGAATCTGTACACATTGTAAATAAACTCTTCGACAGTATTTACCAATTATTAGTAATTACCAATTACTTTGTAATCTAATTATAATTCCTAATTAAGAATTATATAAGACATATATAAAAAGAAAATACTCGAATTGTAATTATTGTAATTTAATGAATTACATTGTAATGAATTACAAGTAGAAAAGTAATAGTGAAATTACTTTGTAATTAATGAGCTACATTGTAATGAATTACAAGTAGAAAAGTAATTGTGAAACTACTTAGTAATTAATTACAATGCAATGAATTACATTGTGATTAATTACGTAATCCAATTACAAAGTAATTCATTACACCCAACTCTGGTCTAAATGCTATATTTGGGAAAGATATTCGGGAAGGTAATTAAAGAAATCAGAAAATGAAATATGCATTTGCATACAAATCATGTCCAAGGTAGTTCAGTTCATAAAACACTCGTATCTCTGGAGTCCTAATGATGGCCTAATGTGAATTGAAACGTCGGAGAAAAAATAAAAAAAAATTAAAAAATGAAATGTACGTTTTATTTACTATGACCAGACTTGGGAAAATTTTAATTTGAATAAAAATTAAATCATCTTTATTCACTGTTATTTATTTTAAAAATTAATTACATATATGAAAGATTTTATTTTGTTTATTTGTTATTCGCCATTAACAAGTTAACCATTTAATAATGTTATTCGGAAGCAATTTTTTATTTGTAATCAAATATTGTATACAAACAAAAATTTGGGAACGAATTGTTAAAAATTAAACATAATATTATATATTTGCTGTTTTAAATTAAATGGTGTACCGAGCATTAAGCTAAATATTTACACATTACAAAGCGCAATCAATAAATTTACTACACTAAGTAATAAATGTCTTACTATACAACTATACTATTCTTTATTCAAAAATAAAATTATTAATCATACAGGTAACGAATAATAAATATTTTTATATAAGGTAGTCTATGAACATTGCTGAAACCAGAACTTCTTTTCGGAGGGGGGAGGGAGAGAGGGGAAGAGGGAGGTTTATCCAATGATCTACATTAAAGAAACCCACCACAGACGTGTAAGTTAGGGATCCTTCTCTAAATATATTTTCTATGCCTAGGTATATTATTTATGAAATAACATTCAAATAGGTTTATACAATTTTTGTTTACAGATAAGAATAAGTAAAAGTAGTTTGTAATTTCGGTAATTAGATATACTTCAATGTAATGTAATTTCACGCCACTGTCTTTGAACTAATTTTCTTCCTTAATCATTTTATTAATATGTGACGTTATAATTATTAAAAGATATGACGTTTCGAGTATAATTAAAACAATTAATTATTTTGAATGACGAATCACGAGAGCTTTCATTAAATAAAACCTACAGTACTTACCTGCTTTGGCATGTAGTAGTAATATGAACCCAACATTTCTTCAAGATTCAGCAGTGTATTTTCCAGTCGTTCCATGAACGTCATTTGATCAGTGATCGGCAACCTGTAATTTGGAACATAAGAATACGGATGGACATTTCCAGTGAGGTAAGATGACCAAGCAGACAATGGATGGGCATCGATGCTTATCACCGGTACCTTGAATATATGCCCAAAAGCAACGAATATTTCGAACAGATAAAGTGTCTCCGATATCATCACATCAAACGAGTAATTTCCCAGCATTAGCTCTCGCAAACAATCTTCTTCGAATAATGTTTCTATTATTTGCAAGTGGATATTCCAAACAACGGGCCAGATAGAAAATGGTCTCAATTCCCGAAAAACTTGTATAGTATCCTGTACTAAAATTGATAACAAAGAAAAAAAAATCGGTTAATATTGTCAAAAGCTCATGCAGCTTACTTTGATATAATTTGTCATGTTTTTATTACCGTGACTGTCAGTAAGATAATCCTCCATGATGTTTTTCACAATTATAAACGTGCAGTTCGGTATCTGGACTCTAGGTTTAAAAGAGGTCACCATCGTGATGTTGTGGCCGTTTTCGGACAGCTTCTTGAAGAGCGGCACAAAAGAATTTACATGGCTTTTGGCCGACATTGGAAACATTAGCAAAATGTTAGCAGCCGAACACGCAGAAAAAAGAGTGAAAAGCGTGTAAACTTTCATGTTATTTTCTCCCTCATCAAAAAACACACGCGCCAACTGAACAACTTCGAACAATAATAACACACATTGAGATACTGGCCTGTTAAGTAAGTAAACACTGGCATAACGATAAGGGAGCTGAAAGAGGATAAAAATAAATAGGCAGTATAATTTATGGATCGGAAAATGTAAGTCAATTTATGCTATATATATATATATATATATATATATATATATATATATATATATATATATATATATTATTTTTAAATTTTAGAGATCCCATTCTAATAAATTTAACATTAATAAGTATCAATATAAGGAAATTAATAATTTTGGTAATTATTAATATGTAATGGTTTCATTTATGGCTTCTTTTTTTTAAAAACAATTACATCTTGAATCATTATTATCAAAAATAGTGATAAGAGAAGTGAGAATATTTATAAAATAAATATTGTCTCTTTTCTAGGACCTTCTTTAACTAGTTTTGCTTTGACCATAAATCGCTGTCTTACTATCGAAATTTTCTTTGTCTGTATTTTTGATTATAATTTATTTTTAATATTATTGAAATTTTATGCTTCCCGGTAAAACTTCTACGTATGAGCCATTACCTAGGCTAATTATAAGACCTAGTATGTTTCAAGTGGTTATATAGATGTCAGTCGGGTTATAATTATAAAGAGACATCGGAGGTTTAGGTGAATCTAAGATATATGAAAAAAAAAGTATTGAAAACATCCATTTTTCATAAATGGTATTTTCTGTATATGAAGAGGTGAAAACATGATAATTAATCTGCTAGAAAATTTCCTCGATATTATTATTGTTGATCGCCTCACGCATTTTTTAAATGGTAGGGAAAGGATAAATAAAAAAAAAATAATTTAACATTAAAATATGTCATTTATGAATAGAAGATGCAATTACAGTAATTATCGTTATTGAAAATATCGATGACAAATTTTGTTCTTTTTAAAATATCGATGAATTTAAACCAATAGCTGGTAAGTCCATTTTTTTTTTTAAACCAAAAATACCTCCATAATTAACGTTATAAGCTATAAAATTAACTCAAGTACAGAGCCCTACGTTAAGTATTAATTGAGATAATCATGTTTTTCTGAAAAGGTTGGGGTTGAATTTTCTTTTGGAGGAGAATGAAAATTTGTCTGAAAAAAAAAATATGATTTATTGCTTTCTGTGATTAGCGCCTTACCTATGCGTCGGATCGATATTTTCACTGATATGACATCGCTTTATAATTTGATTTCCTATAAGGATCCGTCATAAAATATCCACCATTTTATAGAAAATTCCAGGATTATGTGCGCTGGAGAGGTACTATAGAAGGGGGTTGAGTATGAGCTCAATGGAAACTTTAGGCAACACAGTTGTGCCCCACCAGGTCTCACCCAGTGTTACCAGATTGGGAGTTTTTCCTCTAGATTTAGAGTTTTATTCACCCTCTGGGATATTTTTTACTTTTCTAATCATTTATTCTTATCTTATACTAGGGGGTAATTTTGGTCATACTAATAGAAAAGTAAGAATAAAGTTGGTGGATTTGGAGAAAAATTTAGATAAGTTTATGGTTAAAGTTGGTGAATTTAGGAGAAAATTTAGAGAGTTTTAGGGAGGAAATACAGATCTGACCTGGCAGCACTGGTTTTACCCTTCAATTTCAAAAAATGAGGATATTAAGGGGGATGTAAATCAAGTCTCGAACACCCTGTATAGAGATATATTTTTTTTTAATCCCTCCAAAAAAAGTTTAAATGACAGTTTAGTTTTCTGTGCTACATGAACCTATTCCCCATCCTTGGAACCAACATAAGGCTTCTCAATTACAGAATATACCTGTGGCAAAGTTGTAACAATACGTTTTTATTTATTGTTTTTGAACTGATTCAGATATTATGGACTTAATACATTACTAAACCTCGTTCTTAAGGGGGTGTGGTGTTTGTTGAACATTAGTAAACAAATGTGCTTATCCGATAAATTGTCCTTAATAAATGTATTAGGCTGTGCGGGCGGATTCAATATATGGACAATAGAGACTAAATTACTATCTGCTAGTTTTTTATTTTAATAAATTTAGGTAGTTGAGAAAAAAACATATTAGTTTTCCATTCATTAAGAAAAATAAACTATAGTAAAATTGATATTATAAAAAAACACATAATATAATTAGAATAAATAATTGTAAGATGATTGGTTTTTATGACGAATCAAGGTAACGCTCAGTTGGGTATAAGTTCAACATTTAACAAGTAAATTACAAGGTTTTTGCAAAAATAGTAAATAAAACTCGTTTATTTGTTTTGTTTTAATTGTCCTTGACTGGTCCCCAGCTGAATATGATCTTAAAATAATTAATTTGTTTGAATATTTCGATCAATTATTCAATGATTTTTTAATATTCTTAAAAATTTACTATTGAAATGATAAGACATGACAAAGTTAAGGTACGTTTACATTCTAAATAATAAATTTGTTTCCAAATAAAACTACTAATCATTCAACAGATTTTATTATTCTAAGAAGAGCTTAAATGCTTTATATATATGTATATATATATATATATATATATATATATATATATATATATATATATATATATATATATTCATTTTTCTATTGAATTTTGAGAACTATCTTGAGGTTACATTATATACGACATTTTTTTTCGATATTAAAAGAACAACTGCGTTCTACGAAATAATGACATCGCCTAGTGAATTAACATGCATTAATTCTAATACGATTATAACTATAATACGATTATAATTATAATATGAATAAAAGTTTTCAGTTAATGTAGTGTACCAGGGTTCAAATTAAATATAGGTAGTTATACAATGCGGATTGTACTTTGAAATGGTCAAATACTGCTAATCGTACATTTGTAAATGTTATTTGAAGTAAAGACTTAAAGTTTGGATCATAAATACATTAAGAATAAGTTTGGATACGATAATTCTGTACTTTATAGATAAACTGTCGTAACATTTTAAACTGTTTACAGGCGAGCAAAAATAAGTTTCATACCGCACTGTATTGCTTGTTGTCAGGGGCGTATGCAGAATTTTCGGTTCGGGGAGATTTAATAAGAAGGCAAATAGTCACCTAAATTTCTGTAATCACCAAATTCGGAGAAAGTTTTAAGGATGAGGATGAAAATTGTATAAAAAACTAATGTTATAATTACCAAAAATATTACTCAGAATACAAATCTTATGTTGGTGGGTATGAACATTATATTTTTTCGTACGTTTCGAGTGGAGGGGAGCAGGAGGATATATATCGCTGATTCCCCCTCCCTGCATACGCCACTGCTTGTTTTGGATAGAGATCAATCTATATATTTGAAGTGTTGCATAATTCACAACCGTTTTAGCACATTTATGATACTTCTCCAGAGAAAATATGGCCAGAATAATTCTAATAAGATAGTAAAATAAAATTCAACAAAATTGGGCTTAGACAGTTCATGTCTGACGTACAGAAATGCAATCAATAGATTCAATAGATCCAATTAAATAACATTCTTTGAGCATATTTTACTTATTTTGAACACTTTATTTATTTGACAAATTATCATTGAAAACAATTACATTTGTCGGCTTGACAGAGAGATATTTTTCTATAGATTAATAAACAACTTAAGTAAACAAAAGTTCAATGTTTCTATTTAGCGATGAATAAAATAAATTATAGCCAAGTAATCCAATCCCTAATCAATGAATGGACTTATAAAAATTTAGATGGGAGCCGGACATATTACATACTTCGCAAAGTGAACCCATGTCTAAGAGAGTAGGAAGAGGATATTATTTCAGGCCACAAATTGTTTTTTGTAACATTTTTTTTTCTAATTGTTCAAGATATCTGGTTGATTCCATTGCACAAACAAAAGGATGAAAGAGAGAAAAACAAGAAAAAACATAAAAATTAATTATATACTTCAACTGACAAAAAAAAACCTAAACAGTTTTTTCTTATTTTTTTTCTCAAAATCTCACTCAAGCCATTCAATCAAAACTTGGGGATTTTAAACCTTATGCTATTGTTGCATCTCTAGAGACCCGCCGTCCTCTAAAATCTTTTTCGACGACCGAAAACAGGGGTTTGATGTTTTTTTTATATATTGAATAGTGTCAAATACTGAGTTTTGATAATAAATTATACTAGATGAAGGTATTATTCGTCAATTTAGAATGCGTCGTATAATAAATATTTTCGTAAAATTCTCTCTAAGATATTTAGAAAAAATCCCTTTATTGTTTATCGTAAGTTGGATCATAATTCCTTTCTCAGAAACCCCACATCAAATAACTTCTCAGATTTACATCCAGCATGGAAAAATCTCTAAATTGATATAACTGTAAACAGTACCATTATATATATATATATATATATATATATATATATATATATATATATATATATATATATATATATATATATATATAGTATTCTTTTAAGAAAGTAAAGAAAGCACATTTTTTTCTAAGATAATATTTAACCCAATGTTCAATGAAATAGTTAACCAATTGTTTATGTAGGTATAACAGAGCATTCTAACAATGTTTGTCTTCAATTTCCAAGGCTTGGTCGTGAAACATGGGATTTTTTTATATTTATTTATTTTACATGACTCCGCATCTACCCAAGCAGGTCATTAGAGGCTTGAATGATAATCATAACATGAATTATATACAATATGTTGATGAATTATACACAGTGATCGCTATATTACAGTGATTGTTAGGCCGGGTACGCACTTGTAACAAACTGCCGTTCTGTTCCACCGTACTCTACCACCGATTCGAACATTGTTTCGAAGAACAAGACAGCGTTCCGAACATCGTTCCGTACGAATTGGATACGGGAGGGCGATCGGTTTGGTTATGTTCTCGCCCCTGTATCAATCATGGCATCTCAGCAGCAAGTGGCAGAAGCCGCGTGCATTTTGATTGATTACCTTTCGAAAAAGAGGAAGAAAAAACCGCGTTAGTGAACAGCGAGCTTATATTCAAACCGGGAACAATTTGGTGGGAGCAGCCTGTTAGCTGAGTTGAAGTTCCAAGAGGTCAGCGGCCTGTACAAGAATTTTATCGGGATGCATCCGATGGACACAAATTGATAAAATAATCAATAAGACATGATTAAGTTTATACTTTATACTAATTTGGATCATTGAAACAGTAATGGTCTTATTTCGGTAAAAACTGTCAGAATATATCATCCATGTCTCACAGCCATTAAAAAAATATATATTTATAATAAAAATCAGTCATATTTTTGTTTATTTATCCCTTTGGCTCCAAAAAATTTGAATAAAACACATAAGAGAACAAAAATGATTAAAAATCCTAGAATAAAAACTATACAGCCTAAAAAAATAATATTTATTAAAAAGCACTGAAACAAATTTAAATCTACAGAAGCTGGTCTCAAATGGTTTGCTCCTTTATGTTTCATGACATACTCCACCCAATATACTGCTTTATCCAAGGAACTTTGATCTCTGTCTTTCAATATAGCGATCTCCTTAGTATGTTTTTCTTAAATCTTATAAGAAAAATATTATTTAAACAAATCAAGTAAAACATATAACAAATAGAACATATCTTGAAAAGGCATACTGAGGATTTTCTATAGCTGAATTGATTGCATATAACCAATTTTCTGCTGTTAAGTTATGGCTATCCAAAACATAAGCAAAACCTTCTTTTTCAGAAAACTTAGCATTCTGAAACTGATCTGAGAAAAATGGGATAATGACAAGTGGTATTTCATTGAAAATAGCTTCACTCAATCCCTCCATGAGTTATGAATAAGCTGCAATGGTGCAATGGGAATTAGCTGAAACATTATGTTGGATAAGATTCTTTAGCAACTTACAAAATTGTCATCCATCAAATAAACTAACTGAATACATAAACTAAAAAGTGTTGGTACAGTATAGAAATATATACGCACAATTGTGAAAGTTATAAAATTAGCATTGACATTATACTTTACAGAACAACAAAGCAAAGCATAAACAATTTATTGGCAGAAAAACTTAAATGACATAATGACAGAAAAACAAATGACTTACTAGCAGAACCAATTAGAAAATTACTATATTATAACTATAAATCGCCTATTAAACTATAAATCAGTGCCTCAAAAAATGATTCTGAATTTGGTTACGAGTTTCCGAAGATTGCAGTATCTCAAAAACGACATTCGGCGTCACGACATCCATCTATTGACACACACACAAACAAATGGGAAGGAAAACAATATTTTACACTCAATTTTAAAACTTAAAACAAGTAATAAAAATGTTTAATTGGATTGGAAGCCAAATTGCGTTTGTAACCTTTATTACCGAAGCATATGATATATGTATTTAATTTAAATATAATTTTTGATGTAAGCTTATTATGACCTTCAAATAAAGTACCCTTTTCGGTTCACCAATTTGAACCAAGATATAGTAAATACATTCATATCGATATTAAAGACCTATTTACCACATTTGAGATATTTTACATTATATTTTAATATAATTTTTGGTGAAAATCTTTTATGACCTTCAAGTAAAGTACCGCTTCCGGTTTTCCAATTTAGACCAAAATCTAGTATGTTATTTAAATCAATATATAAGTTATAAATACTAAATTTGAGAAGTTTTGCATAGTATTTTAATATAATTTTTTATGTAAATCAATAATGACCTTCAAGTAAAGTACCACTTCCGGTAATCAAACAGTGACCAAAAAGGGAAGTTCACAACTAGATTTTACAACAATCCTAAATACAAAATTTCAACTTTCTAAGGCTAACCGTTTTGAGTTATGCGAGATACGAACGTATGCACGTACAGACACCACGACAAAATTAGTCAAAATGGATTCAGGGATGGTCAAAATGGATATTTCCGTTGAAATCTGAAAACCGAAAATTTTCGCGATTACAGTAATTCCTTTACTTCGTACAAGGAAGTAAAGAAGTACTAATTACTGCAGCCAGAAAACATATTTTAATAAAGAAATAATGAATATAAATGAGAAAACCATAATATCAAAATCAAACAATTGCCTTCCTTATATTAAATTTTAACAAATACTAAGGTATCACTCAGTAGCATATTTAATTGGCAAAAAAGGAACAAAAGGATGACAAATGTATTGTATTGGACCAGTGGTAAAAAAAATAAATAAGAATGATCAGGCACACAAAGACTCAAATGATTTATTCTAAATGAGTTCTAATCCCAATAAGGGTATATAAGAATTTTATACACTGCCATAACAGTGTAAAGTAATAATGGTCTATGTTATTTTCAATAAAAAAAAATGTTAACCTAATTAGAGGCCAGTGTTTTATTGATCGGTAAATTTTAAAAAAAAAAAATCTACATAGACTGTTATTCGGCCGAACTCTTCAATTTTGAATTTAAACATTATAATTATAAAGGTTTGACATCAACTTACTTTCTGTCTGACCAGTTTTATAGAAAGAAGAGTCTAGAATATCACAATTGCAAAGTGGTTTCTCTTTAATCCGCAGCAAGTATATATTATTTTTTTAAATCCGAGAAAAAAATCAGCGGATCATTGAACCTCAGATTGTTCAAAAAATTTAGCATTTATAAATAACCCATACAGTCATCCAGAACTTAAATACAATGAAGGTGCAGGGGATCGATCAGTTTTTTCTAGTGAAAACTGTCAATGGCAGAAGGTGCATTATCAACCTTCCTAATGTTTATTAGGAACCTTAAAAATTATCAATCATAAAGGGTCAAAGGGAAAAACATAAGTAGAACGTGAGTATATCTCGGCCTTAACTCGGTTGGAAAAGCTTGATTATATATAGAATAACAATGTCCTTCATGCTCTTTTTGGAGTACATAAAGACGTGCATAAGTTTCAAGCACAAAGAACGTGATTTGTCGTGGTGATCAGAGATTTCTGCCCGCAACGATCTGGCGATCTAGTTGTATTGTATATTTATTATATATGCCACACAGAACGTAATCTATCGCAGCGAGCCAGTTGAGATCGAAGCGGGCAGCAATTTGTTTGTACAACATTAAAAAATTATCTCACAGTTCCAACGATCAGTTCGTTGCAATGGGAGAAGAAACGGAGACAATCATAAAACGAGTGAGAAAATAAGCATGTTTGAATTATACTTCAAAATGTACAAAAATGTGGTAAAGAAAGTGAATGCGTGCAATGAGATTGGAGGAGAAGCAAACTTTGCAAATAAGTATCAGTAATTATAATGTAATGTACATATATTTTATTGAATATAAATATTAACTAGGGCAACACACGTTGAAAGGGAAGTAGAAGCGCTGGCATGGGGAGAGGAAGGAATGGGACAAGGCATTTTCTGTTTCTTCCCCTAATATTTCATATTCAGTTACTTAAAAAAAAAAAAATTACTTTTACTATTTTACATCCGGGTTTTCCGGTTCAGTTTGATTTGTATTTGTTTTATAATGCTACTGATGACTCTGCTACTCCTTTATGAATGACATTCTATGCCCCTCCCCCTTCTCATGTAATAATTAATATTAGAACATGCAAATGGAAATTATGAAGGTCCTCCAAATGATCCTTTATTTTATCGACCATTTCATCTGCTGGGCACTGTCGGTCAGGTACTGGAGAGGATTGTGTATGGCAGAATGATCGATTGCAATAAGAGCCTGAGGAAGACATTATCTGTTTCTGAGAGGGAAGATGCAATTAATTTTGTGCTAAGATCGGCTCGAGAGACATCAGAAGCAGAGGAGAGGTGGCAAGAAATACCGTGTCATAATATAGTTCAGCATGAGCAACCGGAGCAATTAAGCAATAGGTGATTGCATCATGGATTGATGGAATTCCCATAATAGTCCGTGAAGGTTATCGATGGATACTCATCTGATAGAATCGTGAAGTATGTTGCATATGCTGGATCGATAGCTTACAAAATTATATGTGACATTCCTCAGGATTCCTGAAGGTGCCTGTTGTGGAACCTGGTTTATGAAGGCTGAGGCTCCATTTGCCGAAGAAACTTCTGTGCTGGAATTAATGGACGTTCTTGAAATCATGGTCTATGGAAAACTTCTGGCAGATGTTACTTTCAATGCAAATAAGGCAGTCACCAGTGGCTTTTATTACTAGGCCTTCACCTTGCTGATCACAAAACTGAGGCAATAACAAAGACTTATAAAAAATAAGACTTTTAAACACATATTGGTCCTGGAAAACTTGGTTGATCTGGCGATAGCCAAGGTGAAGAGTTGGAGTGATGTAGCGGACTATTTGACAAGAAGGTTCGAATACAGGAGTGTGAAAGGAAAGGTTTGGCAATGCCTTAGAATTGTAGATAAAAGATCTGTTAAAAATTGAAAAAGTAAAAACATAGGGTAAGAAATATTAATATAAGCCATAAACTATCTTTAACAAAAAGTCAAAATGAGAATGCTTCAATTTTATACGCCAAAACCCAAAGAAGAAGAACATAAATAAAATATATAAAAAACTCAACATCTTTCAGCACAACGGAGGTATAACAGCAAATAATTTTCTTATATTGTATATAAATGCACTAAATTCAATTTAACCTCTAAATTCTAGAAAAATACAAAGTATCTGTAAAAGTCATCGGAGTATAAGTCATTGTATAAGTCAACTAACTGCTTTGCATTCAATTTTAACATTCATGTTCATTGGTTTTATTAAAATTATTACCTACTGCTTTAATTATGTAAAATTATTAGTGTTGTCGACTTCCGCTCATTAAAAGATTTAAACAAAACAGCAACGGATTCTTTTCAGTTGAATTCGGGGTCTTACCGTAATTTCAATTAGTACTGCTTAATAGATCACAGCTGACGACTTCCGCTCGCTCAAGAGATAAAAAAAAAAATCCAAAATTCCTTTTCAATTGAGGTCGGGTCCTTCCCGTAATTTAAATCATCACTCCTTTAAATTATTACTACAACTTCCCAAGATCACCGGAAGTCGACACCACTAATAATTTTAAATAATATGTAATTAAGACAGTAATAATTTTAATAATTGCAATGAACACGAATGTTACAATTGAATGCAGAGCAGTTAGTTTGCAGAAATGGTGCTAGAATATGCTAGTCTGGCCACCTTCCAGGTAAGATCAAGTACCAGGGATAAGGTGTCCCTCTTGTAATGTTGTTCCGTAAATGGTTTTAATGGGAATAATTAATCAGTAAACAAACACATTTGTTGTATTCAGTATTGATTTTAATCAGAAAAATTTTAACAAATAAAAAATGTATAAATTCAATCATAGGTTCAAAATGTAAATAAAAAGAAATTTAGTTTCGTTTTTTATTATAAAATCTAGTTTTCATTTTTCTCATAAATATAAGTAAAAATTTTATACACACTAGTAACAACAAACCTGTGATCACTACTATACATAAAAATAGCAGCACAACATCTAGTAAAAGAAACTGATGAATTGAAAGATCTAATCTAGCTGGTCTGAGGTGCTTAGCTCCATTGTGTCTCAGTACATATTCAATCCAGTAAACAGAGGACTCAAGTGCTGTATGCGGCCTATCATTCACAATCCGAGACCTTTTCAGTGCACTTTCTCTATAACTGAATATACATTTTATACTTACAAGAATATTCTATTACATTAAAATTATAACTCTAGTTATATAATTATTATATTATTATAATTCTAGTTAATGTAATCAATAAAACTCTAATGGTGTATCTTAACATGTAGTTCTGAGATGGCAGTGATTTTTCTTTAAATTTTTCAAAGAAAGAAAACTTGCTTAGAAGATTCTTTTAGAATAATTCACAGTTGACTGTAAAAATTATATGAAGGAATGAGATGGTACAGGAGGCTGTCAAAAAAAAAAAAAAAAAGGATCACAAATAGTCAATAAATTGATAAATAGTTTTATCTCACAAATAAATAGTTTTTACTATTTGTGATCCAATCTTTTTGACCGCCTCCTGGACCATCTCATTCCTTCAAAGAATCTTTTAGAATATGTATTTACAGCTTAGAACCTAGAGATGAAAGCTGAACTACAGCCTATAGAGAATTATTTACACTGTTTTATGGCAGCCCAATATGCTTTAAGAACCTCCAAATGTTACAATTATCCAAGTGGTACAAATATTCAATGGATTAATTGCTTCACCGAGTTAAGGGCTTGGGAAAATGCCAAAATCTATGAACCGCATGCAAGCCAAAGCATCACACCAACATATAATGTGGTATGCAGTCTCCCCTTTCATCCTCCCGAATCTGCAGATTTGGCATAATATTGGTTTCAACTTGGAGATATTTATTTAGTCTGCAGTGCTCAGTATATGGTCCTGCCAGATCTTTTACGAATAGTCCTGTCTAATTGTAGCAACATGTTACTCGTTTTCCCTAAGGGACCCATCAAAAACACTTTAAACTAAAGCTGTCTTTTATAATAACAGTAATGTCTGATTTAATTTCTTAAAACTGCCTTGATTTTCCTTTCCACATAGCTTAGGCCGCAAATGGATTCAGGGGCAAATAGAATTTTCCTTTAATGGAATACTAGGACAATGGTAGCTGTTCATAACTAAGCTAAGGTCAGATACTTCTTCAACTTTTAATGTTGCTGTTAAAAAAGGATGCAAATATACACATTTTAATGGCATACTATTTTTTTACATTTAAATTTTTTCCATTTATTTAATAATAAGTTGAAATAATTATTTACTTAATAATACGTTTTTAAAAATACAGTTTTTCAATTTCTATAGAAATTATATAGCAAAAAAAAATTACATTTTCAACAAATGAAAAGTTCTTTGCATGGAGGTTTAATAAAAATAACTTACCAAGGATTACTTAACAATTCACGAATGGCATTGAGCAGACTCTCTTTACTAACTTCCCTTTCTAACAGAGTCAAACCAGTGCCCACTTGTTCCACAAATTTCAAATTAAATTCTTGATCAGAAAAGAAAGGAATGCCAAGAATTGGGACTCCATAAAAGGAAGCCTCAGTGATACCATGCAGACCACCATGCGATATAAAGAGTTGAACATTAGGATGAGCTGAGAAACAAAATATCCACATTATAACACAATTTTTTAGCTTGACTATATTGCAAAGAGTAATCAATAAAAAGTTCATACCTAAAACACTTGGCTGTGGAAACCATTTCCTAATTTCAACATTGTTCGGTTTATTAGAAATGTTTTCATTTTCCCATTTCATAAGCACTCTTTGATCTAATTCCTCAAAAGCCTCCAACAATGATTTTAGTAAGTTGGCAGAAACTTCCCCTCCACTAACATGGGAACCGAAACTAAGATAAATCACAGTGCTATTTGACTCTTCAATAATATCTTTCAAGGCCTGTAAAATATATAATAAATAATAAAAATTGTGTCTCAGCACCTATGGAAAAAAACCTGATATGCTGCAAAAATATGTTGCTGTCAGGATGGTATTTAGCATACAGAGGACTATGAATGTTACCTACCTGCATCAAAAGCTTAATTTAGATATTGTAGACCAACACCCAACTTTGTGGATCCTGTTACAAGCCTAACTCTATCTAGTTTTCGATTAATTTCTCTATAATAGCATGGTATCAGAATGTTTTCAGAACTTCAAACTTGTCTCCTAAAAAATTTGTTTAAGGACTTATCAGATTTTTCCTTGTCAACAATGTACTTAGAAGAAAAGCATAAGTTTAATTATATTTCTTATACAACCTTTATTTTGCTATTGTATTATGCAATAAAGGTTAGTCGTGAGGAGGGCATTGTAGGAAAGGATTTTTTAAAAATAGAAGCTACTCTAAATTTATGTCACAGTGGTAATCAACTACTTAACAAGCTTATTAAGAGATTTGTAAAAATGAAGACATCGAATACATTTACAGGATTAATAAAATCAGTAAAAATACACAAAAGGAATGTCTAGATAAAACTAAATGAACATCATGTAACTACAATAAAAATTATTTACAAACTAAAGAAATGAATAGAATATACTAAAACATTGTTCTTGATGATGAAAGAAACATCTTAAAATGCTGTTGGAGTGTTTTTTTAATTGAAAAAATACAAACAATTGTATTTGATTAAATACAAACAATTGGGAACAAAAGGAGATAAATGTCAATAAGTGAAAGGGTAAAACTTTCAAAACATTTAAAAAATAAAATCAAGCAACCCAAATTTGATTTATATTAAAGCCTAATAAAGCTCCATGGTAGCCATAATATTACTCAAAATAAATCTATTTAAGATCGGCATACTATACTACTTTCCTGCTTTACACCAGAGATATAGCAAAAGGAGAAAAATACATAATGGCAACTTTGTCTAAGATATCGGAGAAATAGGAGAAAATAATATCAAATCAACTAAAAACTTGTCAAATGTGATTAATAAAATACAAAGATATGGACATCACCATGAAACTAAACTAGTCTAGGTTAACCAAGAAGTTCAATTATTGGCCACAAAACCTAAATAATCAAAACATTCTGTACCGAAAAAAGGTGAAGTTTCTGGGACCTATCAATATCACTAACGACAAATATATTGGTTCCATGTCAGATGATCCAGATTACAGGTTCTCAATCTTAATGGAATTCGTAGGTCAGTACAAAATTATTAATTATTAAATCAAGTTAATTATATCTATGATATCATAAACAAAATTTAATTAATGGGTAATAATTTATTAAATTTCACAGATAAAAATTTACAAAATCTTCTCCTCCAAAAGATACTTACTTTAGGCAGTTCAGTAGCGTGTTTTAAGCTCAGACCTCCTACTGGTATGGTATTGGGTTGTAAGGGATGGACATATCCTACTGAATGGTGATAATCTATTAAAGTTAAAGATACATTTTTCAACATAACGAGAATAGGTGACCTACTCTTGTAGTCAGAATATTCCATATACTCTTCCATTAAAGTTTCCTACAAAGAAGTAACTATTTAAATCTATGGTCAAACCTGAAATCTTATAAATTTTAAATTGACTATTTCGATTACCTGCAGAGGCAAATACAGAAAAAAGGCTGTGAAGAATTCTATTAAGTTAATCAATGTATTGTCTAATCGCTGTGTAAAAGTCATATGGTTAGTATATGAAGTACGAAAATTAGGAGACAGAGAAAATGAAAATTCATTTCCACTCAAATAAGCAGGCCATGGTGAAAGTGATATGGGATGCAGACCAATAACAGGAACATTCATTTTGTGTCCAAAAGCTATTAGTGATTCTTGAGCAAAGAATGGTTCAAGAATTAACAAATCATAATTAAGTTCTTCACTATGGATGAGTTTTTGAAGAGCTTTATCCTGGTATGCCAATTTCATGACTTTGGAGCAGAACTTCCAAAACGTAAAGTAAAACAGGTATACATTATGATTCATAAATTCTTTAACTGTTTCATCTGAAATACAAAATAAAAAAATAAAAGAAATAATTATAAAAACTTTCATAAATTATGCCCAATGCTTGTTAAACAGATAATTTCAATGGTTTTTCCCCATGAAAAATAAACATACTTGAGAGTAGAACAACTTTTGCTAAAAACAAAACAAAAAATAATTTAAAGTTAAGAGGAAACAAATAACTATTTAAAATAATACCCATGAACTGCTTAAATATTGAAATATCAACTGTGATATCAGTCCAGTTAGGAATAATTTGTTTTTGAGGATATGGTGACACCATTGTGATATTATGGCCTCGTGTAGCTAATTCTTTAAAAATAGGCAAAAAAGTATTCGTATGGCTGTAAAGTGGAAGAGGAAGAAGGATGAGAATGTTTGCTGTTTTGGCAAGTCCAATAGCCAAGAAAATATTTAAAATCCATAGAGTGTTCTTCATATTTAAATCCAAAAGCTTTCTTTACTGAAAAAAACAATTACTCACATTATTTTAAATTAATTTGTTAATCCCATCAAATTTTGTTATCAATTATCAAGAAACTAAATATTTATTAATAGTTATCAATTAATTATCAATTTAGTAATATATTTATAGAAATTTACAAGAGCATAAACAATCTAACTCGTAAATATGCTGATATAGTTATTATGGTATGAAAATAGCATGTAACCACCAGGGCCCTATTTCATAATAAAGTACAAGTGCAAGTAGACCTATGATTTACTAGGCATGTGAAACAAAATAAAATTTAAAATAGCTAATAGGCATTATTCAAGCATAACTTGTGAATCAGTTACTTGTGTTTAATTCGATAATGAGTCCTAGTTTTATTATTATATTTTGTCAATATTATGGACAATACATATGTTTTGCATGCATATAATTTTAATGTAAATTACTATGAACTAAATCGGTCCAGGTGTGAGAAATAGAAATAATATTATTGAATTCACTATAATAAGTTATTATTAAATTACAGAAACTAAATAAATTTTCATTGATGAAAAATATTGATATTTTTGCCTACTTTTGCAGTCAAGCTTAGCAATAAAAACATTAAATCACCTGAAAAATAACTGACAGCTAAATCATAAGCTCTGGCATCATTAAGTTAGCAAACAATGTGAGGAGCTGAACAAAATAACTGTTTAAAATTAACAGAGAGCTGACCAGCATAGTGACCAATCCATCATTGTAATTTTGAGTCAAAAGTGGCACCAGTTCGAAACTTATCAGTGATAATTGGTTTCGATTTTAAGGAGAACCCAGTAATTAATCTTAACCTTCATACTCCAACTAAATAACTAATTGCCATTCCTGTCCCAGTCAGAGTGCATGAGAATGTTAAACTCAACAAAAATCAGGCAGATACAAGATTTTCTTCTAGGGATACAGTGATTTGAGGTTAGGATATAAGCTACTGCACTTTACAGTAAATTCATGTATTGGTGCAAATAAAGTTGGTTATAGAATCCTTAACAGACATTCAATACCATTATCATTGATTCAACATTTGAAATAAAATTTATTTTACTACTAATAACAGTATTATTGACCATCTGGGGACATATCTGTGCGTAATATTGCCAGGAACAATTAAACATCCAACCTCCTTCCTTCCTTAAACGACGGCAGAGTCTTCCACACAGTGTTCGTTAGCTCTTGTCCTTTTATGGTACTAGTTTTATTTCTATCATTGTACCCTTTTTTATTCAATGTTTAACATAAATAAATTGTTCAGTTCCATAGTTTTAAATAATCTTCATAATTGTGTTTAAAAAGTATCAATTTTGATACTTCATCAAAAGAGTCTTTGATCAACAATATAATTTTTAAATTTATATTATTAATATGAATATATTACAATGAAAATACACCATTAATATGCTAATTATAAACTAATTTATTTTTATTTTTCAAAAATACAGGTAATTTACAATTTATTGGTTAAAAATCACTTTTGTAATTTAACTTTATTTATATTTACATTAAAGAGAATCTTTTGCTAGTCAGAATATTAAAAGGCTATTCAAACAAATAATAACAAAAATGAGGTCAGGTATCAAATATGACCTTCCGTAAAACAATTATTCTCTCCATAATAAAGTACTTAAATTCTCAAAAATTTTAAATGTGATTAATAAAATAAGAGAAACAGAATGTGTTAATTATAAAACCCAAGAAGATAAATATAGATATATTCAAGAAAACAACTTTTAACAAAGATTGGTTCAATAAATAACAATATAAAATAAAAACTAGACTTTCAAGATTCAAAATTAAAAAGTTTAAACTTATACTAGGAAAACTTCTTATTAATGGAAACACTTTCTATGGATTAAATTTAATCATAAATTACTACATTTGTTAAGATAAACTAAAATGAATAATTGGATAGCAATGATTAACTACCTTTAAATGATTCATAGCTTTTGTCTGCCTACTAAAATTATCACAAAAATTTACTCCAAATTAAAAAGTAAATAAAATTAAGATAAACTTATGGCCATCAGGTATCTTGATGAGATAACATTAATTTGTACGATTTTGTTTTTAAAAACCATACAAATGAAATTTAATTAATAAATACAGCTTTAATAACATAATTATATATATATATATATATATATATATATATATATATATATATATATATATATATATATATATATATATATATATATATATGTACATATGTATACATGTTAATAAATTATATAAATGTTTTAAATTTCATAAATTATGTAAAACATTACACAAGATTTAAAATAATAACAGATTTGATGCATTGCAAAATTAGCGTACTTTTGCAATGGAATTTTTCAAATGATTTTCCAAATTAGGGCATTTAGGTATGTATAAATAAACAAACTTTTAATTTGCAATTAGGAAAAATTCCCATGTTCGAATATTTTAATAAATCATTTTTCTAGAATTACTTATTTTTATTAAAATTAAATAAGTGCCTGGGAAAAGAAAAATATGAAATTTTGCCTTAATGGTTTTGAGCACACCCTAATATTCTTCTTAAAACACTTTAAAACTCATGCAAGTGAAAGGTTAAATTTTACTAAATTAGATATCTAAGAGTGTTTCATAATTTATTTTAAAGCAGAATTTGTAAGTTTGTTTCTTTTTATACAATCAAGTCTATTTTTTGTCCTATTGGGTTTCACAAACCAAGAAAAATTTTCTTTTTAATTATTTTCAAAGTTTTCATTGAGTTTAACTACCTCTTTTTTAGGACCTGTTAATTATAACATAATTGCCTATCATGTCAGTTTCATTGCATTTTGCTGCATTTTATGTTGCACAAGCTTCTAATCCATAGGTGAGCACTGGGCATACCAGTGTCTTGTATAGGTTGATTTAGTGCTGGAGGAAATAAATCTGATTTTAAAGTACTTCATATCTGCCTGATTTCTTGTGCTTTACTATTCTGTGAGCTTACCAAAGCCCAAATATATGAAGGACTCTATGTTCTGGAACTTGTAGGTGGCAATGTTGAGGAATTTGACATGGTTTTTATTATCTCCAACTACTATTTATTTGGTTTTTGTTCATTTAGAATTAAACCAAATTCCCTGGCTTCTGTTTTGAAAGTTATGAAAGCAACTTTTAACGTCTGCTCACGCCTTGCAACAATCAAAGTCATCAGCGTATCCCAGTAGCTATACAAATCTAGAAAATATAGTACCACTTGTCTCTATTTTTGATTGACAAATAGCCTTTTCTAGAGCCATGTTGAACAGAAGGTATGCTATGGCACCTCCTTGCCTTATTCCACTGCTGGTAATAAATACTTCAGACAAGTCTGAACCACATCTGAAGCACTGCACATTTAGAATTTTTCATGCTCATTTGAGTTTTCTTAGTACTTTAAATTCCTCCAAAGCCTTGTACAACTCTTTTCTGCCAATGCTGTGGTATGCTAACCTAAAATCGACAAAGAGATGTTGCGTAGTCAGCTTATATTCTGCACCCTTTTCTAAGACCATCCGCAGAGTGGAATTCTGATTGGTGGTTGAGCAGCCTCTTCTAACCCTGCTTGGTAGCTTCCAAGTTCTGTCTCAGCGAATGGGATTTGTTTCTCAAGCAGATTTTTTTTTTTTTTTTTTAACCCAGCACATATCTGCACCATGGCCTATTGTGTGCTGGCCTAAACCGTTTAAAACTGGCCAGTAGCCTTTGCAAAACCGAGTAGACTCATTGGGTCCATCATCTCGCAGAACTTAGGGTCAGTGATCCAGTCACAACCAAAGTGGAGGTACCACACCCTTGTCAAAGCATCGCATCCACAGATTATGTGGAAAGCCGTTTCGTCCTCCATCCCACATAGTCTACATGTCGGTGACTCAGTTAGCTCCTTGTTGTGGAGGTGCTTGTTCAGTTGACAGTGTCCTGTATATAATCCCGTCATCCTCCTAAGGTTACACCTATCCATAAACAAGGGAATCTCGCTTCTTTTGGGGCAGAGTCCATCTAAAAACAGTTTGGAGTGTATCTGTTTCCTAGTGTTTTCCCAGTAGTTCTTAACTTTATTACCTACAGCCACTCTAATATGCCTTTTGGCATAAGGGGGACTTAACCTTACGCATACAATGATTGTCGGTGTAGGATCTCATTACCGGAGGGACCATTGCACTGCTGTCAGATCTCTACAACAGCGATGCCACAAGGGTAACAGTTTTAGTCTGTTCCTGAACAGGATGCAGGTCCTGGGCCTTGTTGGCGCAGCCATAATGCTGTATCCTGGTATGCCCAGTCCCTTTATCCTGTCCTCAAATAAGTAAGGTTCTTAAAGGGAGAAGTTGGTCGGGAGGTGCGGTCAAAGAATTACACTATTATAAGTAGACTTATATATTTTGTGCCGACGTTTCGGCCTAAGTTTTAGGCCATCTTCAGGGCTAAAAGGAAAACAAAATAACAACAATGAAAAAATACAGAGGCAGTACCAGTAACAGTAAAAAATGATAAAAACAGAAATTACAAGTAAGATAAAAAAAGTATGAAGTATAAAAATAAAAATAAACAAGAGACAAATGAAAAAGTAAAATAAAATAAAATAAATGAAATAACAATGTTGAAATTAAAATAATGCTTTATTTACACAGGGAATATTAAAATGTATGAAATCTATTAATTAAAAAGACAAATAGTATGAAGGCTTGATAATGTGTAAAGCATACATAGATCGTTGTGATGTGACAAGTTATGCCTTTTGCAAGGTATAGCCATAACCGAGGTTGTGGGTCCCGATACCCACGGGGTGTTACCGGCCCTCCTAAGCTTCCTAAATTTCCGACGCTCGGCCCTGGAAAATATGGGTTTGGAAGTTTCAGCCACTTCCGAAGATGCACTGTTCCTACCAGTACTCTTTTCACCAGACCCATTAGATATAAATGAGAGTCTGGTTACATCATCCAGGAGTGTCACAAGTGAACTTCTGGATGTCTCCTCAGCTGGTCCAAAGGTGGTCCCACAGAGCTCTCTCCCGGCGCCTCTACATTCATACTATCCAGGAGTAGTCCGTTGTTTTGGATTCATTTTGTTCCCACGAGTATGGGGGTGGAAGTCAATACAGCTACTACCCCCTCTCCCTGCAGAAGGCAATGCAAGTGGGTCGAATTTATGTGTGTATTTTTATACACCCCCCATCATACAGCCTGCGGCTCGAGCTCCCTCCAGCTCGGCTTGGGTGTCTAGGAGAATCAACACTCCTGCCATTGCTGACAGAAGTGAAGATCCCCGCCTCTGTCGTTCGCGAGTTCCATCTGACTCCCCGGGGGGCACCACGTGGAGGTGACTGTAGGCGTTGATAGGGATAAGGAGGACTGGGAAGTCACAAGCAGTGAGTAGGGCACTATCGCCTGATCGTTCCACAAAGAGTTAGGGAGATTCCCTCACCCATCTCCCTCTCTAGCCCTCCCATTGCCGTACCCATTTAGCCTCCCAAGCAGAATATTAGACAGGGCTGTGTAGATACATTAAAACAATACAATTCCCCTGTTGTTTACTCATTCATTTTGATTTCCTTTCTTGTGCAGAAGATACATTATACCATGGTCCCAATATTGTGGCATCCTTTCTTCAGTACAGATAATGAGAATGGGCTCATATAACAATATTTCTAGCTCCTCGCCACAATACTTCAATAATTCTGCTGAAGTCCATCCATGCTAGGAGCCATGTTATTTTTAAGCTTATGTAGAGCATCCTCAACCTCATCTCAGTCAGCGAGAATGATTCTAATTCTAGCTACGCTTAGGTAATGATCCGTGTCTATGTTTCCTCCTCTTAATGACCTAACATTCATAAGATTTTTTTGTATAAAGTGAGCTGATCAGATGATCTATTTGATTGGCCATTAGTTGTCTTGTAAATCCTCTTTCCAGGAAAGAGGATACTGCCTGTGGTCCGATGCAAAGCTTATTAGCCGGTGACCACTGTTGTTGCTATCCTTGTGGATACTATGGGATCAAATAGTTGGTTGATATGCAGATTCCCTGTCAACCTGTGCATCTATGACAACTATTTTGACACGATATGCAGAGCAAGAATTCATGACTCTTCAAAGGTTCTCATAGAAATAGTCTTTTCTTCATTATCTGTTACTTCAATTGGAGCATGGCAATTAAATTTCCAATAAACTTTCTCAACATGATAATTAGGAGAAAAATAGTATAAACAAATTGTACATACTTTAGAGATAATCGGTATAGTAACCTGAAGAAAAAAATTCATAAATGTGCTGAAAATTAGTTTTTTTTTGCGTTTAAGAGGAGAAAAATTTTCTTTGAGAAAAATAAAAATGATACTTAATACCGTTTAAAAGAGGAAAAAACTTAGTTTCTAACAATCAAGTCAACAACTTTAAGCAAAAACAAATTAAAAACCGCGGAATATGGCTATTTTGGAAAATTAATTAGAAGCCTTGTAATTGCCACAGGAAAATGTTTGCGGAATTAAATTTTTGCTTTTAGTAATGCCTATGTGGGATAAAAATTTCATGTAAAAATAATAATAACTTTTCAAGGAAAACGCGAAAATGTAAAAACAGGTGTTCTCGAAAAACGGCTTGAACAAGGCCAGCAATTTTTCAAAGCAATATTTGTTCGGAAAGAGTTGCTCTGCAATCCTATTTTGTGAAATATATGTTCGATTTAATACCTAAAAATGCGTTTGAAAATCGGTTTGTCTGTTGTTGTTTTGGTTTATTATTTTCAATAATAGACCTTTGGAATCGACCAATGAAAATGTTTTTGTAACCCCCCCTCAAAATTTGAGGTTTTACGTTTCAAGATATGTAGAATCCAAATATCGAATAAAAAAAAATCCGTCCGTCTGCCGTCCGCGGCTTTTCTCCGAGACTA
Organism: Rhaphigaster nebulosa; assembly: GCA_948150685.1. Lineage (NCBI taxonomy): Eukaryota > Metazoa > Arthropoda > Insecta > Hemiptera > Pentatomidae > Rhaphigaster > Rhaphigaster nebulosa. The sequence continues at coordinate 90,683,966 of OX411310.1, forward strand.
CTGGACTGATTTTCTTGAGATTCGGTACCAAAGTCACAGGTCACCCCGGGTTGATCCTCGGAACTCGACATTATAATCCGTCTGTTTGTTTCAAAATGGCGGCCGATTAGAGATCTCATAAGTCCATAACTCGGTCATTTATAAAGATAGAGAGAAAATGTAAGGTGTTTTGGAATCAGCATAACGAGACATGAAAAAAAAAAAAAAAAAAAAAAAAATTGAAAAACAAAAAATCTGTATAATTACCGATTAAATATCTAATAAGCCCATAACTCGGTCATTTATAAAGATGGAGAGAAAATGTAAGGTGTTTTGGAATCAGCATAACGAGAAACCAAAAAAAAAAAATTGAAAAACAAAAAATCTATAATAATTGCCGATTAAAGATCTTATATACCCATAACTTGGCCATTTAAAAACATAGAGTAGAAATGTAAGGTGTTTTGGAATCAGCATAACAAGGCATTAAAATAACAAAAAAGAAAAAAAACGAAAATAAAAAAATCTCTATCTGTAAATGCTTTTGGTTTATTATTTTCAATAATAGACCTTTGGAATCGACCAAAGAAAATTTTTTTGTAACCCCCCCCCCTCAAAATTTGAGGTTTTACGTTTTTTTTTTTTTTTTTATTCGATATTTGGATTCTACGTATCTTGTACGTAGAATCCAAATATCGAATAAAAAAAAATCCGTCTGCAAAAATTTTATTGTAATTTTATTGTGGTGCTTTTATTGTATTTAAACGAAAGCTAACGAAAATCCCTACAATAGGAACTAGAAATCACCTAAATCGGACCATTATTAGCTGAGATATAGCTTAATGAACTTCGTTTTTATTTTTTCCTAGTGAAGTTCGGCACTCTCACGGCGAACATTATGTGACAAGCTTCAAATTTCTTTTCCTTTGGTACCTACTGCTTCATATTTTTTACTTTGACAGAATAGATATTTTTGTGGAATAATAAACAAGTGGAATAAATAAGTGGAAATAATAAACCATTGTGTAATAATTTGCAGCGTTTTTTACTTTTGGGATTGTTTAAGCCGTTTGTACATTTTCGCATTTTCCACGAAAGGTTATTATGATGAGTTGTCATGTAATTTTTATTGCACGTAAGCATTACTAAATGCCAAAATTTAATTCCACAAACATTTTCCTGCGAAAATTACAAGGCTTCTAGATAAATGTCCAAAAATAGCCGTATTTCGCGGTTTTTAATTATTTTTATTTTTGCGAAAAGTCGTTGACCTACTTTAATTGTTTCAAACTATTTTTTTCGTCTTTTTAAACGCTATTAGGTATTATTTTTTTTCTCAAACAAAAACTGTTCACATTTTAAACGTGAAAAAACAACTTGTCGGCACGTTTATGGATTTTTTCATCAGGTTGCTGCACAATAATTTTATCTAAAACATACACACTTAATTATTACTATTTTTCTCCTAATTATCACGTCGAGAAAATCCATTGGAAATTTATTTAAAAAAATAAACTATCGCGCCTGGACTCCATTGCCTCAGTGAGAAAGCACCATATTTATTAATAGTGAATGAACTTTACCAAGTTTGTCCCCTTAATTTAATGTCATTTCCAAGTAAAAAACAAATCGTCAGAGACAAAACCTTGAAAAATTGGGAAAAGTAGAGAAATTTTTTCCAAGTATGCCCAGAGCTAAAGCACCAGCCTAAAGAACAGACTTCAGCTGGTAAGACTAACCACATTCATTGGCGTTTTAAGATAAGTCACATACATAGCGTTTCTTACTCTTATGTATCACGCTACCTTTTAAAATCATTTCATTCATTATAATTTAAGTCCAACTATCGTATGTTGCAAGACAGTTAGCAAAAACATATTTTTTTTAATGTTAGTTAAAGCTGTTTTAGTCGCTTGAAATAAATGGAGAAAATTTCATTACCAAACTGAAAACTCATGTCATTACCACACCCGAATGGCAAATTTTTGTACCGTCATGGAGGCCCTGATTTACAACGGGACAGATTGGGCATTTGCCCAGGGCGCCAGTTTTTGAGGTACGACAAAATTTGAGGTGCGAAAAAAATATAATGCAAAAAAAAATGGAACAGAAAAAACAATTTTTTTAACATAGGTCATGATTTAATTTTCAAAAATTCATGAGAAACCTGTAATTTAAAGTACAACAGAAAAGCGCGTAATATCCCAACAATGCTGTAAAATTTAGAATATTTAGGAAAAAAAGTAAAGATCAACGGATGGGTAGGTTTATCAATAAATATTTTAAAAAAATATAGCTGATTGAAAACGCGGGATTTACGTTCGAAAATTTCAGGTTTATATCACTAGATAAAAATAATTAATGCAAGTTGATAAAATTCTGTTTGCACAGTATGAAAAAGAAGTTAACAATTGGTGAAGTGTACTGATAAGAGAATAGTTTCCGTTGGCAGATTTTAGGTACTTAGGGATTTACCTTTCAAGAGAGATAATGAAAATTTTCCAATAAGACAAATGTTCCAACAACCTGCAGTGTAAAAGTTTGAATCTTGAAGTAGTATAAAACAATTGAAAAATCTGGAAGGATTCCTCAAAGAAAGAATGAAATTGATGCCAATATAGAATGAACAATCTGCACTGAAAATGGCTGGATGTGGTGTTCTTAACAACTCAAGGATTTTACATTAATTATTGCAGTGCGCAATAATATTTTAAAAATAGTTAAACAATGTATAGTGTACTATAATTCACGTTTTATTAACGTTACTTATAGCAACTGTATCAATATTAGCATTAACCATTTATTAAATAAGAAAAAATACATTTTATCTTTGCCTTTAAAAAAAGCCTTGGTATTTAGCTGCTTGCAAAGGAGGGAGGGTGGACGACTAAAAATTATCTGCCCAGGACGCCAGCTTCCGAAAACCGGGGCCTGCCGCCATGTTCATATAATTAACTCTTAATCTAGTCTTTAAAAAAAAAAGAAGGCTGATGTTAATGCAAAAATTATTTTATGAGTTTTTCCTTGAGAGAACTCATTTCCAAACTGCAGGCTCATGTATAGTACTCTCTCTGTTTTTTACTAAATCGTCGTTTAAGACTATGATTTTTGACCACACTAGTTAACCAAATTATTATGTTGTGGTACTCATTAGACGCAAAATTTGACGTTGTTTAATTTTATATACAATAGCTTTTTCGATAGAAAGCACCTTTTAAGAATTATAGCCGAAAAACTAAAAATAGTCCCAAAATTATGAGTTTTTTTGGACGCCATTTTTTCAGATCCGACTGGCAGACTCTTATTAGTCGTATTTTCCCCGACTTAAGTAAGACTATTGCACTGGGTCAAAGGTCGGCGGTGAGGGGAGGGACTACGTTTTCTATCCGTTTCATATTCCCCAGAGCACGATTATGGAAGTGTTGGAGATGTCTGTGGATAATACCGCAGCAAACGTTAGTAGCCCTCAAGCATGGAGATACCCGAACAAACACCCTTGAAGAAGTGGACAACATTTTCATCGAAGTGATCCTTCACTTGCTTCACCTGGGAAATAGAGTAACTCTTGAATGGCCTCAGTACTGTGGGCTTTTTCGGGCTTCATATACCCAGCTATAATGATCTTATATTTATGGTAAATTATACGAAAAATTTGATGTTCTTTAATTTAATATACCATAAAGTTTTCGATAGAATGCACCCTTTAGGAATTATAGGTGAAAAAAAGAGGAAGTCGAAAACTTGAATTTTTTAAAAGAGGGGCAATACTTACAACATGCTCTAAAATTAAAACTACTCCATTTTTTGCAAATCAAACTGGACTAAAATGCCAATTGCCGCATATCGGGAATTGCTAATTTCGAGAAGAGTGGTTGACCGAATTTAAAATTTTTTGTGTTCAATGGATGCAGAATTTGATGCTCTGCAACTTTTATATTATGAGTTTTTCCCTGAGAGAACTCATTTCCAAAATGCAAGCTCATATATAGTACTATCTCTGTTTTTTTTACTAAATCGTTGTTTATGATCATGATTTTCGACTTCACTAGTTAACCAAATTATTATGTTGTGGTACTCATTAGACGCAAAATTTTATGCTGATTAATTTTATATACCATAGGTTTTTCGATAGAATTCACCTTTTGGGAATTATTGCTGAAAAACCAAAAATAGTACCAAAGTTACGAGTTCTTTTGGACGCCATTTTTTCAGGTAGCCATGATCCGACTTGCAGAGATTTTTTTTAAAGCCAATACTATAAGGATTCAAAAAATTGCTATCAATTTTTCTTCAGATGTCAGATTTTTTTCAGTCTAGTGTATATAGAAAAGATTGGAAAGAAGAGTTTTAAGTTCGACTGAGTGTTCTTAAGTCCGTGAAAGGGTGCACTTTAGTGAACAATGTGTGTAACAGGTATAATCTTGATTAAAAATACTATTAGAGACCAGATCTAAGACGAGCTCCGACCACAAAGGGCTGCCATAGGAAACGGAACACTCCCACGGCATTGACAAGGGACATTCAATCGTCAGAAATGATTGGAGTGCCATCCAAAGCATGCTGAAAGGAGAGATCGTCATCGAGGATTAAATTGTCCAACCGATACCGACAGGAACTCCCTCCAGCTCAAGAATGAGAGGGATTGACCAGTTCTATGGTGGACACCGGCCTTAACTATTATGGAAAGAGACTTCTACAAGACCTGGCGGTCGTACCATTAGTACAGACAAGGAGGCTCAATGTACTTCGTAATAAGTACAAGTTCAAAATCAGGATATAAGGAAAGCTCACAGAAACGGAGGTCCCGGAGTTCATGAAAAACCCATGTGGCACCCCGTAGAGGGTGGCACTGATTCCGCAGCTGACGTTAGTAGCCCTTAAGCATGGAGATACCTGCACAAACACCCTTGAAGAAGTGGCCAACATTTTCATTGAGGTGATCTTTCATTCGCTCCACCTGGGAAATAGGGTGGTCCAAGCCTTGAATGGCCTCAGTCCTGTTGGCTCTTTCGGGCTTCATAACCCAGCTACAATGACCTTATAAGGGAATTGTGAGTATTCGGAGGTTTGCATATCCTGCCAGGAACCAAAATCTTATATTCCAACTGAAAAGCAGGTTGGATACTGGAGTGTCTCATGAGGCTGTGCAAGTATTAGCAGAAGTACCTCGTGACCTCTTCCTGCAAAATAGGGGATGAGGGCAGAGTAGTTCTTTTAAAAAATCAGTTTTAAAGTAATTTTAACCCAATAAGTACAAAATTTCATTAATAAAAATCAAAATTGTATCCTTAGGGGTGTGAAGAGGGATGAGGGTTGTTCTTTTAATTCTTGTAAAGACAGTGAATTTCCTATTGTTTTGAAGGTCAATCATGCAAAAATTTCATAAAGCACAGAAAAAAATCATATGTCTTTAAAAAAGGACAAACACACACTCTATGCACAGGAATTGTTTTTTCTATAATATAATTTCTTTCATTCTTTTTTTAAAATTCATTTTATGGTTCCTGTTAATGCGTGTCTACTCTTTTCAATATATGTTAAGCTTTAAGCCACTTATTATTATAAATAAATGAGAAAAAAAAATCTCTGAAACTAACTAAAAATTATAGAATAAATTAATTATATATATTTAGAATAGGGTAATGATAATAACTGACAAAAATTCTTAACTGATTTATTACAAAAATGTAGTTCTGATGACCTTAATTAAAAGTTTCTTTAAAATAAAATGCAATGTTTATTATTAATACTTAAAAGTTTTCTTGTGATTAAAATAAATTTTACAAAATATTTCTTTCATGAATCGGGGATAATAAATTAACAGGTTTTTATAATTTCATTAGATGGAAGATTCACATACACAGTTGCATTCATATGCACAGTTGCATTACTTTATTCCTTCAGCATATTTTACAAATTTGATCATTGTCGGGGAAATCCTGTAATTATTCAATTAGTTATCTAATTTATTTATATTTTTTAATTAGTCTATGCACTCATATTTCTTTCTTTGTTGTATGATATCAGAGTTCAATAGATATATCCTCTTAGCTATGTTTTTGCTTAACCTATTTTTTACATATATTTTGCATTATTGAACTCTTCACTCACTTAACTAGCGGAGCCTTCTTTCATTCCAAGTTACCCCTATGATTTGTTTAGCAAATGTTTTTATCTGTCTTTAAATTCTGCTAAACATCAGAATCATCAATAGATGATGGGTTCTCATCCTCAATTTTCATGCTATTTTGGTTTTCAGATGGATCTTCCAACTTAGTAGTACTTACCTTCTTAATCCTTTTGCCTTTTTTGTTTTTACAAACTAGGAGCATTGCTCTTGTTTTTGCTGTTGACAGATAGTGGTCAGAGGCAAAACTAGCTCCTCTGTAAACTCGTACATTAAGCAGAACAGACTTATGCTGAGCACTAATCAAAAGGTGGTCTATCTGCCCAACAGTTGGTCCATCAGGAGAGTACCAAGTCCCCTTATGTATATACTTGTGAGGGAAGATGGTACTACCAATGATAAGATTTTGAGAGGTACAAAAATTTATTAATCGACAACCATTATCATTATTTACATCATGAAGGCTATGCATACCTATAATAGGTGCATGTATGATTTCTTTACCTAGTTCTGCATCAAAATTGCCACCGATGATCTTGATATCAGCAGCTGGGCTTAATTTAATATTTTCAAGTGAGTCATGGAATTCTTTTTTTTCATGATCATTTGAGGCCTCAGTTGGTGAGTGACAACTGATCAGAGTGTAGTTAAATAGCTTACCTTTAATCCTGATAGAACAAATTCGTGGATTAACAGGTTTGAAATCCATGGCAAATCGTCTATACAAACCAACAACAACGAAGCCTGTTCCTAGGGCAGGAGATGTATCATCACAACTATAGTAGATGGTATGATTACTTCTTTTTATTGATCCTTGACCAGTCCAGTTTATTTCTTGGAGAGCAGTTACATTTATCCCATATCCATCCAAAGCATTTAAGAGCGACTCTAGCGCTCCGGGTCTATTCAAAGTTAAAATATTCCAGTATCCAAAAGTGAAGTCCATATGACGAAACCTAAGTTTGATCCTTTTTGACAGTCCGGGTTATTAGCCCAGCTGCCCCCAATTCAGGTGGAGGGGCTGCCTCCTCAGAGTCTCCTGAACGACTCTCCTATCCAGGAAGGCTACCTAGGGAAGGTAGCCCTAGGGTGTGTACTGGAAATAACCTTAGTCTGTAATATGGGGATGATTGTAGTGTGCTGTTTGCAGTGTACTGTGTGGGTGTACGTGTACTGTTCCCCCAACCTGGAGGACCAGTGGCTATTTGCGGTACGATGACCAGGTGATGGGACTGCCAACTCCCTAAGCCTTAAGAACCACAAGTGTTAAATAATAACTGTTTGCTATTAAATAACATATGATGCAATATTTACAGCTAGTTAACCATGAGTAACTAATTCATAATTTTTACTTTCCCTAATCTTTAAATGAAATATATAGCAAGGGGAAGTATTGTGATCATGACAAATTTCGAATTTGAGCTTTCAACATAAATACTCCTTTTAAGGTTCCCTGAGTCCAAATAACGAAGTTACACAAAATGGTCGGAGCATGTGTGTCAAAAGGGTTTAACGATTTATATGAAACTTCCCTAAGGTCTCCTTAAAGCCCTTTAACTTTTCTTACATTTAGTAAATCACCAAGAAAATGCAAGGAAAAAAGTTATGACAAAAAGAAAATTTTATTTGTGTATAACTCAAGAAGTATGCATATTATGATAAATAATGTAAATGGTCAAATGAAAGGTATTTAAATTATCTAAAAACAAAAAAAAATTATCTAATTTGGACCAGTATTAGTAAAGATACAGCTTACTGGACATACCGGAAGTGCCACTAAATATCGATATTACACTTTTTTACAAATTTATCAAAAACAGCTTAACCGATTTTGATGAAACTTGCCTTAAATCTTCTCCTTAAAAAATCCTTTAGCTTATCAAATAGGTAAAATATCACCAAGAAAATATAGAGAAAAAAGTTATGATAAAAATAAAGTTTTCTTTGTGCATAATTTAAAAAGTATGCATTTTATGGTAGATTAAATATAAATTCATATGAAAGGTTATTCAACTTTATTTTTAAAAAATATTTAAATTGGATCAGTATTAGCAAAAATACAGCATACCTTAAAAGGACTACAAGACTAGACACTAGATGAAAAACCGAGTGTGTCTAAAAGTAGAAGCAAACGACCGAAATTCTTCCCACCATACTCCATTACTTTCTCAACATACACTTTGTAATAATAATACAAAAGTAGAAATTATTCATTTAATAATTTCTACTTTTATAATATCTAATGAGAACATTTAGTTCAATGCAATTTAATTTAATACAAAAGTATATAATGCACAGAATTGTCATACTGCGATTTTTTAAAAAACTATTTCACTAAGTTGTTACAAAAGTCCTTGTGCATCAGTATAGCTTTATTTCAGTTTACATATTTTAAACATTATTGAATACAAATCTTCAAAGTAGTTTCAATTGTTTTCAACTACTTTCGCCCATCTTTTTGCCAGTAATTGGATTTGATGTCAGTACCACTCCTTTGGTTTTGAGTATAAGAACTCTTCACATCCAATTTTTACGTCCTCGTAATTATCAAAGATCCGACCTTTTAAAAAATGAGCCATTGATCTAAACAAACCATAATCTGATGGTGCAATATCTCGGCTATACGCAGGATGAGGCAAAACGTTAACTCCTTGCTGTTCCGATCAGGCATAGTTACATTTGGGTCCTGTGCTCATGCACAAAGACTTTAGTAACAACCTAGTTGGGTTTTAGTTGGGTTTTCCTTTGGGAGAGAAGACATGAAGAAGTGCATGATGCTGAGAATATTTCAAGTTGTATTTATGTGAACATTTAAAATTATTTTAAATAATGTATTATTATTATTATGGGATGGTAAGAGAAAGTTTTGTGATGGGTGCACCGTACATTTTTTCTTTCTTCTTATTTAGATTCCAAACAATAAAAACAACACAATTTATTTATGGCATAGACCATATACATTACATTTACTTGAAAAATCATTTCTTAAAATATTTGGGGAGAAAAAACATTTTTTCAACATACTTACATGTTTATGCCACATGCCATTTCCTATATTCTTGAATAATTATAAAAATAGAAGTTATTCATATCATAGTCCACTCCTTAGTGAAATCACACAATTTTTTCCCCTATTCATAAAGATATCAATTTATCACTAATAGAAGTTTAAATAGTTTTAAAATTAATCATAATTAAAATTATTTCCTGTGAATTAAGCTGTAGAAGTTTTTGAGATCTGAAATATTTTAAAATAGGAACCCAATAAAAAAAAACATGTTTCATATTTGTGTTAATTGAAGTTAAAATATGATTGTCAGCATTAACTAAACATGGAAAGTTTTAAAGGAACAAATGTCAATACTTTTTAGAAATTATGCATATAATGGTACCTCATTATAATGATGCGTGTTATAATATGGGTCTAGGTCCAATACCAATCTTGGGACCAGCATGCAAAGCATGATGACCAATCATAATTAGACTAAAACGTTTTAGGCAGCTTATAACACCATGTCTTACAAGTATAGAGAGCATAGACAGCATAGCTAAAATACATATCCCAGTACTAACTGCCCAACAATTTTTTGAAATTGCAATTTTAAAAAGATAAAATGACTAATTATTGTCAGTCTATTTCTTTCTTTTTTTTAATCTATTGTAAACAGTTATCAAATCCTAAAATTATCAGAAAAATAATCACAATTATAATAATAAAATGAATCCTGACAATCCCTTAGCGATAGGTAGAGCGACCCGGTATGATGAGGTAGAACATAGAACGAGTACATGTTTGAGAGAGAGGGACTGATGAACAAAGTTATTGGAAGGAAGCTTTTTCTAGCTTTAATGGAATTAGAGATGGTAAGGAGAACAACTATATCAACCTTTTTCTCAATTTATTATACATTTGTTACTTAGTATTGATGGAAATTGGAATTATTAGATTAAAAACTAAATTTCCCGACGACTGGCTCTTTTTCAAGCATAAATCCTGATTTTTTCTGACTTGAAAAATTCAAGCACAATTCCCAATGTTCAAGAAATTCAAGGCCCCTGATTATTACTAATTACTGGGGTATATATTTCAGCTGTAGTCTAATCTTGCAGGATTTGATATTATGAAGCTATTTAAAAAGTTTCAAAGTTTGAATTATTAATCATTCAACTTTTTGGACGAGAGCTTACTAACATAAATGAGAAGTAAAACAATAACTGCTGCTTCAATCAATGTTTTATTTGAGCTTTCCAAAAATAACTATTTACATTTGTATGATTTAAAATAAAGATAAGTAAAATATATTAAAAAATATAGTTATTACCCTTCTTGAACTTTTCCTTTGTACAATGTTTCATACAAATCCGTCCTCCGTTGTTTACGTATTGGAATTTGTTCTCTTATAGCCTTACACACATTTAAATCTAAAAAAATATTCATTTTTTAAATACCCTACCAATGTTTTAAAACTACAGTTGATATGAAATTTCTTATAACAAAAAGAAAATGTAATGTAAGCACAACTATTGTCAAACACCACCTCAATGAATATATTTATAATTAATAATAATAAATAAATCATTATAACAATAATTAACCTGTAAAGATGAAATATAATTATGAATGAATCCCGACAACCCCTTATCCTTGTCACTCCACCCTCGGCCTCAAAGGCGAGAGGCTGACCAGCGAGCACATTATAAAAAGTCAAGTGTAAATCGGATTTCATTGAAACTCAGAGCTATTTGGAGCTAATACATTATTTCACCGTTCCATAACATCCCTAGTTCACTTAGCGATAGGCAGAGTGACCCGGCATGATGAGGTAGTACCTAGTAGAGGTGGGCCTAGTATTACTTGGAATGAGAAATCTTGTTTCAACTCATCCCAAGGCTAATGAAGGGGATTTAAACAAAAACCTAGATCTACTCAATTGAATATAAATGATTAAGAAATTGATTACCTTAGGAACGGAAGACCAAAATTACATAAAAGTTATCGTTGAATGTTCGGGCCTGTTTAAAACAATAAAGAATAGGAAAGATGAACCAGTAAAGAAATAGGCAACTTAGATATTACAACAGTGATAAATTAGGCCAACAGTGTTGGGTAGGTTTTGTTGCCAGAATGAATAAAATGCAATTCCTAGCAAACTTATGGCAGAACTACTATGCAGATCTCAGGCAGCAGCCAAAGGGTGCCATCATCAGACTAACACTAACAATGTCAGAAAAATTAAATTGAATAGTCAGATGACAAAAACGTTAGGCAATAGTTGCTTAAAGAAACCAAGATCTGCTAAGAAAGCGCTTAGCGCTAATCATAGTAATAATAATACCAAAAACCATAAACCTATCCAGGATTAGTGGTAATTTTAAAAATACAAGTAATGTTGTTGTACTATTAATCTATAATTGCTGAAATATTAATTTTGCAACAAAACATATAATTTTTTTTTTTTTTTTGCATATTGTCATCAAAAGAAAATAACCTATGTGCCATCAAATATCCTGTGATTTTTATACATTGCTTTTATTTTTTTTGTTGTGCTGAATAATTATGTAATTTTTTTAATTTTCTGAGAAATATGATTTGGTTCATTCTCAATCAGTCTTATTTCAAATTAAATTTAGACAGCAAAAAATATAAAAAGCACATAGCATATTTTATGGCACATAAGGTATTTTTTCGTGACGATTTGTTAAATTAATTTTGCAAAATTATATATCATTAAATAAACTTTATATTAAAATTATTTCATTTAATAGACTTTATATTAAAATTATTTAATTTAATAAACTTTGTCTTAAAATTATATTATTAAATAAACTTGGTTTTAAAATTATTTTGATTAGTAATCTTAACATTTGATCCAAAAAGGAGATTCTTATGCAACGATAGAAGGCAAATTAACCAGGAAAAATCTGATCTTTATTCTTCTTTCACTATTTCTGCCTGAAGTCACATGAGCTCACGGCCACAGTTGTGTCCATCTGACAACCTGTTCCAGCGATCACCATGGTCATCGGCAATGGTTTTAAGTAGCCTGCTGCTGTTCGATAAGTTTTTAATTAAATGTTAGATTTTTTTTTTTTAATATCTAATAATTGATTGGAAATATAAGCGTATTTATTTGAAAATAATAACTTATTTATATCACACTATTTTAACAATATTTTTCTGTTAATCTTCATTATTGTTTTGTTTTTTTCCTTTTTTAGCAATAGCGACAATTGAATGACAGTGTTGGTAAAATTGCATTCAATATATCTTATATGCAATCCAAGTTATAAGCCCAAATGCCCGTCTCTTATTTCAAATTAATTTTTTCATTGTAACCTTAAAATGCGTGAATCAAGCATAAGATTATCATCATCATATTCACCAAATTATGAAGGAATGATCAATAAAATGCAGTGCCAAATATCACAATGATTTTGCCATTTACATTCCTCATAAAGAAATTTTACATCTTCTAAACACTTTTAAAATATTACTAAATAATTATTTTTTTACATAAGAATAAAAAAGCATAATGAAAATACTAGCAATAATATTTATATATTAAAGTTATTATTTAAAAAAAATATATTATTAGCAATATCCAACAATCAAAAACAAAAAAATTAATATAGTGCCCACCACCTGACTGATAAGCAATAAAATTTCTAAAGCCTCAATTAGAAAATGGTTGGGGACTCCTGGCATAGAGCTTGGGTCTCAGACCACCTATTCCATTCATTTCTGTTTATGGCCTTTTCGTCCATTTATCCGAGGTTTGCTTTGTTATTCCAAATCAAAGATACTTTGGATAGGTGATAATTCCAGAACTATAGGCCGCATATCCTCCGGACAACTGAGCTATACAACTGAACCTTGGGTTTTCAAAAGGATGATCACCCCAAGGTGTGAACTGCATGTGATCGCCTGAATAGCCTATTGTTTCCAAGTGCATGTGTCATGTACTTAACTCAAGAGAGAAAATTCAGGTGAGCATTAATTTCTTAGTAGTCAGGCACTTCAACTAAAACTGCCATGTTTAATCTTCCAATCATACGAAATAAGAAATTTCACTGCAGAAAGAGACAGTGAAGTTTGGAACCTTAAGTAATGAGGATCAAACAAAATTCAATTTTTCCATAAACATATCATTTTGACTGAAAATGATTCAAATGACAAATTTTAAAGTTAATTTCTTATAATTCTTTAAACTTTACAATTCAATCCACTTCATAACTACATCCATTTGAAATAATCAGTGACTAGTTCCTTAACCTCTACCAGACACTTAAATTTGGAAGAAATGGAATAATACAAAATAAAAACTTCAGATAAATAAAACCCCACTCAGGTTAATAATCAGCATTGCAAAGGCTATCAAGAAAAAAAAAATATTCAATGCCATCTTAGGATATCTGTTGAGGACTGAAACCAATGACAAACATGGCCAACATAGATCCATAAACCACATCATAAAAGAATATCCTGGATGCTTCATGCTTTGTCAACAAGCTCACTGCCTCTAACCATATAAGGAATGCTTTGTGACAAAAAGAATTTTGCCAAATACACTAAACATCCCACAATGAAAACAATTACAGATTATAGCAGAACCTATTATTAACCGCCAATGAACAATATGGGTAAACAGGGTACACAATTTTTTTAATAAAAATAAATAAATAATCCTAAACATTTCATCAAATTTTAACAAACATTTTCTCATTCTGATATTTTGCTAACAAATGTTATCAAATGTTCAATATTTAATTAATTACTTTTATAATATTATTTTTTATTTAAATAATAATATAAACAATAATAACAAAACAAATTAAAATTATATAGCAACCAATTAATGTCAAAATAAAAAAAAATGATAAGTCTAAGCCAATAATTTAAACAAAATAACAAGACTCTCACCTATATCAGCGATTAATGTGGTTTCATTAGCATCAGCTTTAGTGACAACCTTGCCCCAAGGATCAATTAATACTGAATGGCCCCAAACAACATAGTCAGCAGATTCATCTCTTGATCCACAAATACCAGCAGCAAATATCTAGCAAAGATAATTATGACAGAACCATAAAAGATTATTCTAATAACGTACAAATGTCTGACATAATTATACTTGATTATCAACAGCACGAGCTTTGATGAGATGCTCCCAATGCAATGGTCCTGTAGTCATGTTAAAAGCTCCTGGGTATAGAAGTAAATCTACCCCTAAAAAAATATTTCAGTGAAATTTTAAATACAAATACATTACTGTTTTAAACCATAGCTTTTCAATAATTTTTAATTGTTGAATACTTAAGCTAAATTTTTCCAATAAATTTTTGTCCAGATATTGGTGAAACTAGTAACACAAAAAAGTTAAAAAATAAATGAATTCATCGGACAATACTAAAACAAAGTTACATTCAATAATAACCATTTTTCATAATCAAAAGCAGAAAACAATAAAATCAAATTAAAGCCATAGCAGAGATAGGCAAAATCTGCTGCATAAAACAACATATATTACCTAAATCCTTGTATATGGTGGCTAATTCAAGAAATCTCAGATCATAGCATATTCCAATTCCTATTTTGCAAGCACCTACATCGATGACAGAAATATTTTGCCCAGAAGATAAACTATCAGACTCCTTAAACGTTATGCCACCAGGTATATCAATGTCAAAGAGGTGAACCTAAATATACAAATCTCATGTATATGTAGTATATTGAGGTAACATATATATAATCAATCATACTCCGAACATGAGTTCATATTAATAATTACAAATTATTATGAATAATGAATTTTTTTAAATAAATAAAATAAATCTTATATTGATTATTAGAATTATAAACTGTCTATAAGTAAATCACATCTAAAATCTAATGTTCCAATAGAATCAGACTGCATTTAGTTTTGCATACAAATTTTTACAAAACTATATAATTTGATAAAACTATTAAAAAAAGAACTGGCATACCACAATACATCAACTCTCTAATTGAACCAGCTTTCAGAATGTGGATAATTTGGTGTGTTGCTAAGATTAACCAACCTATTCCAGTTTTCCTAAGTCATTTCTGAAAAGTCTCCTGATAACTTAGTAAGATAAATCAGTTTCTACAATAAATTTGGGGAGTCTTACAATTAAAATTATAAGAACTTTATTTATAAACCTTTATAGGTAATTTAACTATACGCCTTTGAAGAGTAATTTATCTATACATCTTTGAAGAATACTTTATCTATTCATCTAAACTAAATGATATACTGTAACCTAGCAATCTGCCGAGATCTACCTAAACTAAAGCATACACTGTAACCTAGCATTTTCCAAGATATACCTTAAGCAAAGTATACACTGTAACCTGGCAATTTTCCATAAGAAACATTCTTAACAGCTATTGTTTCATAAAATCAATATGTTTAAAAAAAAATTACAAAATAGGATTTAATTTATGACAATTTATGAATCATATTTTTAACTATCGTTGTCATAAAAACCAAGTGATGAATTTGGAGTAATAAGTGTACTCGTGAAGATGGAAGAAAACTTGAAAATCTTATATGAAAATGTGATGGGTTTTTGATTAAAACTAGTAAAGAGGAAGTTTTAAATTTTCATATACAATTAGTTATTTCTAACAAAAAATAACCCTAAGACTTTTTTTTGTTCTAGGTAATCATTATAAGTAATAATTGACAACATTTTGATGAGAGCGTGTTGCTATGGTGGGGGCTGTAGTTGACCGTTTCTAGAAGATAAAATGAACTTAATATTATCAGACCACCAAAATACATCCAAAGCAGTCAGTAACCAATATCAGATGCTGATTAGATAGTTACGGGTCATGCACGACAGAGATGGGCATAATCATAATTTACGATTATAACCAAACAAAGAGCAATTACTTGATTATGCAATTATAATCCTAATCACAGCCGTGAATACAATTATGATCATTTAATAAAGTAATTTAATCATATTATTTTTTTTTAATACAATCTGACTATTTTGATTTAATACCTATCTCTGATATAGGATACTAATATATTCAATTAAGTTTTGCCTCTAATGTTATAGTAGATGAATGGATAGAAAACCTTAATACATTACAGGCCAACAGCAGACTAAACATGTAGATAGCTTACTTTGCTATATTTTCCAACAAAATTGCCTTGAGGATTCCACACTGTACAAGTATTATACAATTTACCACAATTCTTTTCTGGAATTGAACCACCAACAAGGAAAATACCATTTTCTTTTGCAACTTTTGAAAGAGCAATGCATGTCTCACCATTTGGGATTTCTTCAGCATATTCTCCAAAGTATTCTGAAATGGAAATATGTTTTAAAAAATGTAAAAAGAAGGAATAATCAAGTAAATATCTGTATAGAAAATATAATGTCAAGTAACAGGAAATGAAATAAAATCTTTCTTAGTTAAATTCATTAATAATTCATCATCAGAATCAATACAAACTCATTTTAATAGCATTGTGACATCACAGATAATCCATAGAAAAATGGCGCCTTATCCAAATAGCCAAATTATCTTGTCCAAAGAAAATATTTATTGTATAATTTAATAAGAACGTTTATATGAATGATTTAATGTGTTATGCAACTTTTGAGATTAAAATAATTTATTTAAGGGATTTTAAAAATCATGCGTATATCCTATTGTTGCAGGCACTTAAATATTTGCACTATTATCAGATCATTAATGCAATTTAACTAAATTTGGGATATGTTATTATTATAATTTATAATAATATATATTATAACCTATAATGATATGCTACATCCATCTGACGACATCAACTGACAAGAACCAATTGGGGATATGTTTATCTCTTGAGCATGTGTAGTGAGCAGAAGTCAATAGCTGTACATTTAAAGATTGGTTTTAAATGAGTACGTTTTTTTTATCAAAGCTAAATCAGCCTTTGCACAATATTACTATAGTTGGGTTCACATAATTAGATACTTGAGTTGAAGGCGTTATTTGGTTCGGTGTTGCCAGATTGGGAGGGAGAGAGATGGCGTGAACCAACTCTCTTTGAGAATGCTGGCAACAGGGCATCTCCACTGTTTCCAGATCTCTCTTTCACTTCTACAACGTCTAAATATGAATAGTTGGCCCCTATCGATAGCATCGATAATTCAGTAAGTTCTCCCCACTGACGCAGAAGGAATTAATGATTTTAATGGCAATTTTATTTTATTACTTAACTTATTTAGTTACTTTAATTGTTATGTATGCTTCGTCGCAATAACTAATTTTTGTTCAATGAGTAAAAGTGTTGGATATATTCTGGAAAATTCATGGTATAGATGTTAAGAAGTAAATAAATATACAATTCAAAATCTTTATTGACAGGAAAATAAGTAAGCATCAAAGCATATAATTATACCTTAAAATAATGGTACAACTTTAAAATAGGGGCGCATTATCACTGGTTCCTCCCGAACTTACCCGAAGGTCGACGGACTAGCATACTCTAGCAATATTTGTGCAAACTAACTGCTTTGCATTCAATTGTAACATTTGTATTCATTGTAATTATTAAAATTATTACTGCTTTAATTAGATATTATTTAAAATTATTAATGATAAAGATTTCTGCTCATTACGTTTGCCCAAGAAACAAAACACCAACGGATCCTTTTCAGTTAAGGTCGGGCTCTTACTGTAATTTCAATTATTACTGCTTGATTAGATCACAGATGTCAACTTCCACTCATTACGGAGATAAATAAACCCCAAAAGTTCCTTTTCAGTTGAGATCGGGTCCTTACGGTAATTTAAATTATCAATCCTTTAAATTATTACTACAACTTTCCCAGATCACCAGAAGTTGACAGCATTAACAATTTTAAATAATATGTAATCAAGACAGTAATAATTTTAATAATTGTAATAAATAGAATGTTACAATAGAATACAAAGCAGTTGGTTAGCACAAATACAAATGGTGCTAGAGTGTACTAGTCACATAGTGATAACGCGCCCCTATTGTAAAGTTGTACCAAAATAATTTTTTGAATTAGTCTTATCAACTAACTGTGCCCCGCGATTCTACCCACTCTAAATCTGGATTGATTCCAAAAATAATCTTTAAAATAATAATCTATAAAATGCTATTCGCTCTCATTCATTGCAAACATGTTCAAGCAACAGGGTCAAAACAATAAATTTTCATAAAGGGCAATAAAGTGCAACTTTATTTATTAACAAAATAAAGCTTTCAAATAGTAATTTCTCACTTACTGAAATGCTTGTATAGACAACTTGATCCAAGAGTACACAGTCATGGCAAAGAAGTATATACTAGTTGGACACTTTTTCTCTTAACAATTATATATGGTTACTGCTCCGTTCCTATGGGTCATAGCGTGATGTTATTAAAGCCTTCCTCAATGCGCGATTTATCTAACGCAAAAATAATTTTCTGTTTTAATTGACACAATTTCAGGTGAAAAACTATTTTTAAGAAATTACTCTGAGATTAATTTGTCTCTAAGAAGGTTATAGTTTTGATCTGTCGATAGATCGACTATCGCCCATCCCAACATCTCAGTTTTATCCGAACTCAGAATATTTTTTGGGGGTTAACAAAGGGCTTTAATGCACACATAAATTAAAAATGAAAATGTGGAATAACATGCGGTGGATTTAATTTCATTATTATAACACACGTTTCCTGCTATTTAAAATAAGCTTGGCCATTTATCTTTCAATACCTTTCCTTTCCGGTGTGGTTATTATCGGCAATCAATCAACTTTTATTTTACATTACAAGCCTAATTCATTATCACAAAAACACTCGGATCCAAAAAATTAAATGCATCCTAATTTATTTAACTTATATTTATTTATTTTTTTCACCTATTTCTGAAAGACCGATTTAAATAACTAGAGAGTGCTTATCAATGCAATATTAAACAATAATGGATCACTAATGTTCTTGATGATCAACATTATCGAAGTAAATTGCTCAAGAGGTTAGAAGAAACTTGTACACAGAGCAGCAACAATGATTCCCATGCAATGCGGGTCTCATTTATTTAATTCTGTGAATTCAACTATATTAAAAATTTAAATAATGCCAACAAAATGCATCACTTTGATTGAAGATTTACATTAAATCTGTAAACATATAGCACTTAAATGGAGCACTCATCAGCAAAATGTAAAAACAAATGTGGGAGAGGTGTTCCTATGTTTAGTTGAACACCTTAAAATATGTTGGCTGCAAGCAAAAGTTTCAGGAGAATATTCCTGACTGTATTGTGTTAACATGATAAATTAGCATTAATATCAATAAAAAAATATTAATCTATATGGTAAAAAAAGAAAGGAATATATTAACTGCTTGGAAACAAAGAGATATAAACCTAGTAATTACAAAAAATAAAATAATACTTGTTCCATAAGGGCTATTGAAACATTCTGGAAGAACTACTAAGTTGCAGCCCTTCTGTTTGGCTTCGCAAATCATTTTACAGGCATGTGCAACATTATCTAACTTGTTTTTACCAACTGCCATTTGAATTAAAGCAATTCTGATGTCTGAAACAAACATAAATAATGTTTAAATTAAATATCATTGTGATAACACATTAAAATGTTAAACAATATGATGGTGCATAATTAAATTAAAATTTTATGAATAAAAATTGTTGTAACTGTTCTTTATTTTCTTCAAATGTTTTTGAAGTAAAAAATATTTTAAAAAGTTTAAAAGGGTCAACTATTATAAAATACAACAAAAATCAGTAAATTAACAAAAAATTTATAAAATCAATTATTTTATTTATGCAATCTTATTTTATATGTTAAATTAAAATTCCTTATTCATAAGTTTTCTTATAAAACAATATCTTATACCCTGGCGTGCAATATTAAATTCAAAATGTTTGGGTGAAAATACAGAAAAAGTAAAAATTCAAATGAAATAATAGAAATTCTATACAAATTTGGCTTTGTTCACAATAATGTAAATAAAAAACACATTCTACATTGTATAAATTACTAAACCAACATCTTCCTGGTAAAGTACAAAATGATTTGGACACTACAGTTTATTTGCTATATTATTTTTTTAATTTTAAATTCTTTAAATTCTAAACTAACAAATTATTTTATTTTATCACTGAGGGAGGTATCTTCCATCACCTCTTCAGATGTTTATTCCAACTGAAGACCTACAAAGCAGGTGGCAAGGTCGTCTAACAATAAATAGTACACAACTATAGAACGTTCTACATTAAGTGAACAACAAATCAAGATTTTCAAAATTAAAAATCTGCAATATAGGCCAAAAAAAAAAAGCGATTAAAGCATTAAGAAGACTACATGTGGGAGATATGCATAATTAAAGAGTAAAAATAATTAAAGTGACAGCAATACGCCAATTAAAATTGTCATGTTAAGTTGTTGAGATAGATAAGGAACAAATAGCAAACAAGGAAATCATTACTGGACAAACAGGTAAATTCTAAAGAGTAGACGAAGATTAAGATGGAAGTTAAGTGGATTAGTTCTGACCTCGTATTTTGATGGATTACAGTGAAGAGACGTATATGGGCAACAATTGTTAGTATATTGCCATGGCACCTGCAAGTTCGCCAAGCCTAGATATTAAGGTGAGTTTAAAAATACCAAGGTAATGTTTAGAAAATGTGGTACAACCCAAAAATTAAGCTATTCTGCAATATAAAAAAAAGTGCCTAAGAACTAACTATAATCAGCGACATTTGTACAACACTTAGGGATGAGGGAGAGGAAGGTCAAAATCTAAAATTTCCCAACAATAATTTTCTTTACTATTAAAATACAACATTGTACCTATAAAATCCCAATTCCTTAACTTAAAAGATATTGGTATTGGTTTTAGATTTTAGTAACTCTTTAAGTAACATGTAAGATCTTCTTTTTTTTTTTTAATGGCCTTTTAACATCCTTTCCAACTCCTCTTAAGGGAAACAGGACGCGTTAGTCCTACAGATTACCAAACTATTCTAACCAGAGTGGTTAGGTCATGATTCATTCTGTGGATCCGCCACAAAAAAACTTTTAACCAGCCCATGCCGGATTCGAGCCAGTGATGTAGAAGATTCGAGGTTGCTAAGGTGACGCCTTAACACTCTCGGCCTTCATGGTCTCAATGTGTTTTATCACAATTTTTGCAGGTTCTCAAATTTAAAATTTGTCAAATTTTATTTTCAAATTATTGGAGGGAAGGGAGAGCGTGAATCCTCCCATAGAGATGTCGCTGACTATAAATCATAAATTTTATCTTTCAACAAAATAGTCTAGTTCGTGGCTTCCTAGTTCTAGAATTTGACAAAATAATTCCTTTAAAAGTGAAAGAGTTGTAACAGAAAATTCCAGTCAAACTTGATATGGAAACATAAGTGCATTACTTAGTTAAAAATAAATAAAAAATTTCAATGTGCAACAGACAAGTGTGTAATAGCACAGCTGTCCAATAGGATGTTAATTTAACCCAACTAGTACTTATTAGTCATTAGATTTCCATACAATAACAATAAACACTGTCATTTCACAATAACTACTATTATACTCCAACCTTAAAAGATTAAATACTATTGACTAATTCTAAAATAATAAAAATATTTATATCTTTGGAAATAAAATTTAAAAATTATTAAACTAGCTCATAAATTTTACTTTAACATAACCTCAAAAAAAACTAGTATTCACTATTATTATTTTAATCAAAATCAGCTTATAAACAAAATCATATGATGCAATTATGAAATTATTGTCATTAGACATAAGTAACTAATCAATTAACTAAAATAAGTAAGAACAAGAAAGCTATTAATTGCATAACACATACTGGTTAAAGACGACATCTTCAATCTTAAGTAAAAACTACTAGAATGGCAGAAAATTTATTAAAAAAGAAAAATGTAACACAGCAACACCTCTGCTATCTAATCACCTAATCTCTTAATCACGATTTTCATATCAAATGATAACAAACCTAAACACTACTTAGACGCATAACAGCTGACGTGTTTTATGTTTTAAGCATCTCATCTTGGCTGATTAGTTTGTCTAATGCCTGGTTGCAAGTGTTATATACACAAGTACTTAGTAACGTGTTTAGTTAATTTGTCATTTTAACGCGTGTAAACAGTAAAAGCTAGTTAAGTATTTAGTGAACTAAATACTGAACTGGGTGTTGACACGCGTCAAAAGTATTACTAATTAACTAAACAACACTAAATACTTGTAAACTTGACACGTTTAACGCTTGATACTTGTAAACAGGACATAGGTAAAGGTTTCAAATATCAACATCAGGTAAATCAGATAATAATAACAAAAAATACAAGAGGTAATTATTCAACCTGACAATCACTAAAAGAGCTAGAACAGACAATTATTTATTTCATATTTAAAACATAAAATATAAAATAGGGGGGACTACAACTGACAGTTTCCAACTTTTGGCGCGTAAAACATCGAAATAAATCGATAGCAGACGAGAACCCTCTTCAGACTTGTAAATTACCTGAAACTTGGAAGGAGAGGGTGACTAGCTGAGAAAAAATAGAGACCATAAGAAATGGTACATGTCCGAAATCAATCTTCAGTCTGTTATCTGAATTATATTTTTATAATTACCATTTTTTAATCGTATTTTTATCCCAAAAAAGAGACTATTGCGCTGGGTCGAAGGTCAGCGGTGAGTGGCGGGACTGCGTTGTCTATCCGTTTCATAACCCCTAGTGCACGATTATGGAAATTTTGGAGATTTCTGATATATATATATTTTTCCCGCTACAGTTGAGCACCTCCAGTCCTTTGGGTCAAATGAGCTGGAATTCTGTATGTAGAACTTTCCTCCAGGCAGGAAGAACGATACCATTAATTAATGGGTAAATTCCAGCCAAAATTTCGGTATATTTACCTAAAATTTCGGCCTAAAATTTAAAGTTTTCTCTACAGCTCCACCAAATTTATAGGATTGAAAATTTGTATTTGAATTGAGTTGGTGTTAGGTAAGTATCTTTTGGGGGTCTCAAGTTGGTTCCCCCATTCCCCTGAGTTTTTCGATTTTTTTAAATATTTGCGCCTCTCTAAAACCTCTCCAAATTGAGTTAGAGGGCTCAAAACCTGTTTCATTTAAAATGAAATTAAATTACCTATAAAACAAAAGAGGTTTCATAGAAATCGGACCAGTATTAGTAAAGATATGGCTATTTCAATTCCAGTGGCACCCTTTGAGTCAAATGAGCTGAAATTCGGTATGAAAGGTTTTCTGTATCACAGGTCAGCGGAAAGGCAGAACAACATAATAAAAGTATGGGTAAATTTCGGTATACTGGGGAAATTTTTTTTGTGGGTGTCAACTTTTTTATCACCCCCCCTCCCCGTTTTTTAATATTTTGTATTTTAGTGAAAATACGACTTTAGTGACGGAGTTCTGCTGCTCATTGATTTTTTAATAACAAAATTTTTGGGATTGACCAATTATTGCAACTTTTATGTATCCTAGTTTGGCTGGACTATAAGTTTTCTTAAAGCTTTTTTTGAGGGGTCCCACATTTTTTACGGCTTAAGGCCCCCACTTATCTTGATTTGTGTCTGCAATTAAAATAATTGAATGGCAAATCTACCTACAAGTGACTAAAATATTTGAATGGCAAATCTACGTACCAGTGCCTAAAATATTGAAAGTTTTTATTTTTACTGGTAAACAAATGAGCTAATTAAGGTTTTTATTTTTCTTAGATGCTCTAGATCGAATGATTTACGAGATTTGAAAGTTTTCAATATCAAACTTAGCCATCATTCGTTTCTAGTTTCTACCAAATTGAATATCAGCCTTTAAAATATCAGATTTATAAAATAGTTGATTTCAAAGCTAAGCAGTAGTCTTAAATTAGTGGTGTAAAAATCTGTAAAGCTATTATTCAAAGATAAACAGATTAGCTAATCTTATATTCCACTAATCCAGTATTTCTGTCAAAAGATAAATATTGATATAAGTTTTAATCAAATTAAAAAAGCGAGAGGTTCTTAGATATATGTATATATATATATATATATATATATATATATATATATATATATATATATATATATATATATATATATATATAATTTGTACCAGAGGGTGGCAAACTTAATTTTTTCACTCCTTTTATCCCCACCCCTCCACTAAAAGTCAACAGTTTTATAGCAGTATTTTAGGTATTATATTTTGAAATGAATATCATCTCATGATATTAACTCATTTTATTGACTAAATTATGTTCAATACAATCAACAAGTAGAAACACTTTTTTCTTTTTTTACTTAACCTAAAAATAATATTTCATTCTAAATTTGCAGCCACCTAAATTCTGCCTATTCTGCCTATCTGCCTCCATCTCTTGGTTCTGGCTATATATGTATGCATATATATTATATATATTGTGTGTGTATATATATATATATATATATATATATATATATATATATATATATAAATATACAAGATATGTTTGTTGATTATATTAATGTATTGTTTTTTAAAATTTTTATTTTATGTGCCTTCATATTCTACCATTTTATCTTGATATACCATTATTTATTATCATTTTTACTGTCTATCATATCATGCCTTTTGGCAATGTGGTGTTTTCCAGCAGTGGCATTGAGCAAGACTTTGCCATTGATGCCAAATTTCTTACAATTTATTTGAATTCTCCTTTCCAGGGTGGTCAACATGCTCTCCACAGTAGTAGTGAGTTGGCATTGGCGAAAATGAACATTTTCAATCATGAGAAATTTAAAAAAAAATCCAAAAAAGGAAACTTCTCTACCCACAGTGAAGATATAAATTTTCAAGACTCTTATCATCATCACGGCCCTAAATGCCAAATTATTGGAGTCTTCCACAATTCATAACCAGAGATTTTCTAAAAGTCTGAGCCTGTTGCTTTGTACACAAGTTTGGTCACTTCTCGCTCGAGGCTGAGAGGCTCTGCCCTGGGTACGACCTGCACTATCTCATTGGTTCTTGATCTATCTGCTGTGGTAATCCACAACCGAGCTTACATTGGAAACCTTCATAATCTACACTACTTTATTTCTGAATTCCTTATACTCCTCTCCCTAACGTTTCGAATTAAGCTCCATTTGAACATTTGAGCTGGGTCTCAAACTAAAACCTGAGGAAACAGGTCAAGCGGTTTAAAATAAAATTCATTTGAATGATAAACAGAGTAAGCTGAGGTAAGAGTTTAAAAATATATTTCAGAGAAAGAAAATGAGGAATTAGTTAAGAAATTTCCAGTTGGTATTACACAATGTGAAAGCATATAAGTTAATAAGGCACTGGCTGTAGCATGAGTCTGTCTATCAATGTTCACTCCTTACTCATTTTCTAATCCTTTACTCTTTTTATATTACAATATATGATGTGATACATTGCTTATCAACTGTATTTTAAAAATATGTTTTTATAAAGCAATTGCCTAATTAAGAAATTAACTAAAAAAACTATTAAAACAACTATTAGCTTGGTTCTTAATAGTAAGTTTCTTCGATTTGTAGAATGCCATGCATTGCTGATATTTATTATTAATACTTCATTATATTATGCACTTCTAATCAGTTGGAAAATTTTATTTTACAATAAAAGAGGTTTGCATCTATTAAAGTTAGTGTTAGCTTAATTTTCTAGAAATCATAAGGTACAATTATTATTTTAGATTTCTATTTTTTTTTCTAAAAAAGCTATATATATATATATGGCCACTTCCCAGCTATAGAGAAGCCTCTTGTCCTGTCAGATGATATATCCCAATCCCTCAATTAAATTAGTCAATAGTTTTATAGCAGTATTTTATATATATATATATAACTTTTTAGAAAAAAAATTAAAAATCTAAAATAATAATTATACCTTTGTAATGATTTTTTAAAATACATTTTATTTTTATATCTTTTTACAGAGAAAACTCTCTTAACCACTAAACCAATACATCTAAACTTTATCACTCTTGATCCATTGGATTGTCAAATTTAAATAAAAAATAAAAATCATTTGTAATTGTTTTTTAATAAAATAACTAAAAATTATAAACATACTGCTTTGAAAGGTTTGGAGGGTATAATACTTTTAAATTGACTTATAAAAAGTACAATTCTAATGAAATATAAAATATGATGTCATGTAAAAAACAATAAATAGTTTATAAGTATTAAGTGTAAATCACATTGGTGTTATTAATAATGTAATATACAGTTTTGCATATAGGTACACAAAAAATATTTACAAGTAGGAGGGACTCAGGTACAATAGCTGATATATACTGCCTATACAAGAAAACATATTAAAGATGAATTGACAGAAGAAAGTGGTACAGAATCCATCACACAACATTCCTAAATATTCATTTTTTTTGTCTATAATTACTTTTTTTTCAAATTCAATTAAGGTATACAAATATCTTATGATATTTATTTATTTCATTTTTTTTTTTTTCACGTGTATCTCCTTTACATAATTTCCTTTTCTCATCTCAACCTCTGAGCAAAGTAGTTTCGAAAATAATTTCAGACAGGCAATAATAATTCATATAATAATTTAAGTATATATCACATAATTATTTCTAAAATATATTTGGTATGAGTCTGTAAGGCACTTTTTCACAATATAGAGTCCAAAATGATCCATATTTAGCTTCACATTTTTCCTCATCTCTAAAAATGCGGTGAAAAAGCAGAATGACAATAAAAGGGATATACAACAATGGTTGAATACCTAACCATAGTCCAGGTAGACACCAAAATACTGAAGTTGCTATTTCAAAAGTGTAATTTAGATGCCTTGCTGCTCCCCATAAACCCGAGATAAGGAGTAATGAATTTTTTTCTTTTCCAGTGTGATCTTTGTATTTAGCTCTTATGAACTTGGCTGGATTGCCCCAAATAACACATCTTCCATCAGGAGATGATCGAAAATGAAGTTTTTGAGCATCTACCCAGTAGTTCATTAAGATGCTTATGACTCCAAACAGTCCAAATAAAAATGCTGTGCCATTCGAAACTATGGGAGGATGAGATACTAGAAAGAATGAAGTAAAAGTATAAAAGCTAGGAACCCATACAAGGCATCCCCATACCAAATAATAACCAATTCTGTCAAGGGTTATATCCAGTGTGTAGTAATATCCTTTTTCCCAGTAGTAGAACTTGCCCAAATATATACTCTGGAAAAATAAAAATGTAATGAAAATAAGAGACAAAAATCATGATTAGGACATGATTAGTATAGTTGAATAGTTTATGAGAGAGATGTAATGTCTATTTGATTAGTCTGCATTAGTGTGATATTGTGGATCCGAGTTCTGATGTTGACTGAATTGGTGTTGCATTGACCGGTTAGTTATTAACTGCTATTTCAGAGACTCAAGGCTTTGTTTAGTATCATTCAGTAATAATCTAATCAAATATAATAATAGTAGATATTATATAATAATAATATAATATATACAGTTATATTAGAATTCTAGAAATAAATTACCATATCAATATTATTGATATATCAAATGGATTATTGACACATATAATTATTGATCTGACAATGCAATTATATGTGAGCAATTTTTATTCAAACAGTAATGTTATGATGAAACTTATATTTCTTAAAAAAATGTATTTATTTTTTTTTATAAAAAATCGTAATCTAGTTCAATTTTCTTGAATAATAAAATTAATAATGCATAGTATAGTATGAATGGTTATTCAGATCACTATCATCTGTTGCCACCAAATGTGGCACATTGTTAATATTTGAAAATAAAAAGTGAGCAGCAGAGGTCTATGGTCGTATTTTCACTAAAATATAAAATTTAAAATATCAAAATGGAAGGGGTGGGAGAAAAAGTTAAGATCCCTGAAAAGCACTTTTCTAACACTAACTCAACTCGGAGGGACTATAGAAGTGCACAAAGCCTTCCCATGGAAATGGGAAAAAAAATTTGAAACCCCCAAAAGGCACTTCTCTTACACTAACTCAGCATACACATTTTCAATCATTTAACTCAACTTGGAAGGGCTATAGAGGTATGATTAACATAGTAATAGCGACTGAAATTTATCTTCACGTGTTCTGCCTAGAAAACAACCCCAAACACCAAATGTCAGCTCATTTGATCCAAAAGGGACCTCTGGAAGTGCCCAAACGTAGTGGGAAAAATATATATAAATGTCTAAACATCCTCAAAACCATGTTCTAGGATAACTATTATTTTCTGTAATCATATCTCCATCTAATTTTCTAATAATAAGCTGATATACTAATAATAACTTTAAAAAAATAAATAAATAATAATCAAAAATTGAATGAATTAGTGAACTTTTCCATGAATCAAATCATCATAATCCATTTAACTAAAAACTGTATATACAGATATTATGTTATATCAGATGTTTTGAGATATTATGCTAATTTGAAATGAAAAAAAAAGTGTGATTTGAAGTTTAAATAACAAAATAAGTTCAACTTGTTCTGATATAGTTTCTAATGCCTTCTTAACAGTTAGAACACTTTTTTCGCTTGATCCTCATTTCAAGGATTATTGATATGCAATATTCTACTTCCTTTGAAAAGGCTGCATTAATAAATTTCAATTATGCAAATATGTCTTTGAATATGAATGTAAGTGTAACAAAAGTAGAAAAAAATAAGTAATTAAATAACACTTTAATAAGATTAATTAATAGCAAGTAATAACACTTTACCTGTATTAAAACTGAGGTGAAATTAGGGAAATTAAATCCATAAATATCTAATGAAGCAATAAAAAAGGCTAAAACAAGCAATTGCCACATCATAAGTCCAATCCTTGAAATAATTAATTGTTTAGCATCAACGCCTAATAATCTTAGATGAATTTCTTTTCCACGGTAGAAAATGTATGCTTTTGGAAACTTCTGATTTCGTTGAATTTGTGATGGTAAGAAGTAAAAAAAAACGCATAGAGAAAACGCTGTAATGTTTAGACTGCCAATAATGTCAGGCATAGAGTTGTAAATAATTGAAGATAGTCCAGGCCAGTTTATTTCACATAGAACAAAAACAGTTATTGTAGCCCAATAATACACAAATCCTCTACCCTGTGGAATAAGATAATACATTATTTACATTTCATAACTATTATAAATTAATAAAATAATATATTTAGATACCTTATATGAAGGGGTAGTGGCATCAGTAGTCAAAGGACCAAAATATGTCTTTCTTTCTATTATGAGCCACAACCATGCCCAACAAAAAATGATCCCAATAAAAGTCCAAGAAAAAGTATTACCAACTAAACTTGGCACCAACGAAACTAATTCAATGCCATCCCTTCCAAAATAAGGTATGAGAAGAGAAAAGGCAGTAAAAAATATCACAAAAATTGGAGGTGCCAATTCATATCTCAGTTTATTGTACCAATTCATTTTCACTGAAATAAAAAAATAGATTAATTATATATTTTTATTATTATTACTATAATGTATTATATTATATGTATTATATTAATAGTAATTTAATAATTTTATATTATTGTCTAATATAAAATTATTACATTGCCTGATAAAATAAATTAGCTATAATAAATATGACATCATTTTAATTGTAAATGTACCTTCCTTCATTATTTCTTTACATGTGGATAAACATTCTAAGATAGAAGTTGAAAAAGTCTCTTTTTCAGTAGTGATCTAATCAGACAATAAAAAAAAAGTTTTAAAAAGGTCATGAAAAGATAACACCGAGCCAAAATTAGATAAATATACTCACCAAATAATTGATTTTTATAAAAGCATATTTATATGTTCTAATAACTGTTATTTTAATAACTTAGAATTGCATACAATTGATAAATCATTAGATTCAAAAGCTCCCTTATGTTCAGTATTGAAATATTTAAAAAATAGACAAATAACGAAATATAAATGATTGTTTTATTTAATTTAATGAATACATTTTTAATTTTAAGTTTTATTAATAATTTAATGAATGAATATATTTTTATTTAATTTAATGAATACATTATATTTCAACAACA
The DNA here is from genome assembly GCA_948150685.1 of Rhaphigaster nebulosa. Classification (NCBI taxonomy): domain Eukaryota; kingdom Metazoa; phylum Arthropoda; class Insecta; order Hemiptera; family Pentatomidae; genus Rhaphigaster; species Rhaphigaster nebulosa. The sequence continues at coordinate 90,714,177 of OX411310.1, forward strand.
TTTCCATCCTTACCACATGCAAAGTTTTTTTTATATCCTCTTTAAAATAAAAATCCACAATAAAAAAATATTTGCATGCATTTGTGATAACTTTATTTAGATGAAGTTTATTAAATTTATTTAACAATAAATGCTATTTTTTATTTATTTATGATATTAATAAATTTAGATTAAGAAAAAAAGGACCACTTATAATCTCATGATTCAATTTATTATTAATTTTTTTTTTGTATATTTGTTATATTTTATAGTAACGTTGGCATTCTATTCTGGGCATTTTCAAACATGTATTATATATTAACACCATAATCTTCAAAAGGCAATATACTACAGATGGAAGTATCTGTTAACATTTTTTAAATGCTTTCAAAAGCTGTAATAATTTGATCAATATGGTCAAATAGTCAATTTGGTGAAACACAGAAAAAAGCATAAAATTGTTTATCGAAAACAAAAATTAAAAATTAATTTTAAATAAAATTGATATTAAAATGTTTTTATACACTTATAATATAAACTCAATTGTGGTTATTATTACTGGTATTTATTTTCATTTCAAACAACAAAAAGAACACTGCAGTGTTAAACACACAATATATAATACTCTAAGAGATATTAATAAAAAAATTTATTTATTTCATTAAGAAACCTGTTCCTTATTTTGTTTTATTTGAATGTTTTGATAGTTTATTTTTTTTAAAACACCCATATGAAGGATGGTAATTTCCTTTTGTTTATAATCATGTAACAAAATATTCTATAAGCATAATTAAAACAATGCTGTTTATAACTCAATAAATTATTATCATGAGACAATGATTCAGAAAAATGAATGCTACTATGAACTTTTAGTTTCATAGATTATTATTAATTTGGATCGTAATATTTCAAACAAGATTACTGACTACAACAATTGTCTGATAAAGGAAGTCTCCACTTTACTTAAATTAAGTTTTTGGACACAAACTAAAGCTAACGCCATAAATAAAACATTAGATTAAACATAAGATTTGTGGTATGACAGTTTATTTTTTTTTTTAATTACTACAAAAAATGAAATAACCAATCAAAGAAAAAAACAGAGTAGTGGACTGTCATTATAACAAAACTTTGTCCACAACAGCCAGTATAAAAAAAAAAAAAAAAAAAAGATATAGTAACTTACCATTTGTGAGACTGTTTTTGACTAATCAACACACTAAACATATCTCATGAAATTTTCCTACAAGGTAAAGGATGCTAAAATATGTTAAGAATGCTTTATCCTATTGATACACCATCCTTGAGTTGAGTTGGGTTTTCAACCTTGAAAGCAACTCACATCACATATGTTTACCAAAACCTAATTCACAGAGTAAAAAATATATAATAGTCTCAATTAAAAAACATTTTTTACGTTGTATAAATAAATTTATGTTTATAATATGGATATTTTTTCAACAAAAAATAATCTGACCTCAGTTCTTTTTTCCAGTACACTCAACCAAAAAATATCAAGCTCTCCCTGCAATGCATGTTGCACACTCATCTATTTATTTATTTATTTACAGTTCTTATTTTATTTTTATAATATATATGATTATAGACAGTACAGCTAATCTTAAGTATGGTAGAAATATATATATATATATATATATATATATATATATATATATATATATATATATATATATATATGTATATAATAGGAAACTGTAATAAGATCTAATAAAACACAAGTACAACTTACAAAGAATGAGGTAATAAATAATTAATTAAAATTTTGGTATTGTTAATTGGAGTAAGAGAATCAAAGAAAAATCATTAGCCAACTGAGTTTGCTTATTTTAGCTTTTGATAAAAGAATAAAAATATCTTCAAATTGTAAGACAAAACGGTATATTAATGGTAGGATGTTCGAATTCAACATGAAGTTTAATTTCTTGAAGTACAGACTGGAAATTTTATGATTTGAGAAGACCTTTGACATAGATGTGTTTGGTTGCTACAAAATAATATGAGCAAAATTATGCAGATATAAGTAAACATTTAATTGGATTTTATGTATTTCTAAACAATTTTTTTCTTTTTAGTTTTTATATATCAAGTTCTATATTAAATTTTTCCAATGATCATACTCCAGGAAACATTTAAATTTTATGAGTTTCTTTTACATTTTGAAATATATAGAATTTGATAGAAAACTTGCTTTTTTCTGGGACTAGCCCTTTTAGAATAACAAAAATGAGTAAATAAAAAGAAAACATATCTGGATAAAAAACTACTTTAGTAAAAGTAAATAAATTTTTACATCAATTGCAATAAAAATAAATAAACAAAAAATGAATTTTTCTCTTGACGAAAATGTACATGTATTGAACAAAAAAAATTAAAAGGAGATCAAATAAAAATAATACAAATAATGAATTGGTTCACAAAATTGACACTAAAACATTGAAAACAATCATAAACTTATAATCAAATTTATAACCTCAAATTAAAATTTCTTGCTTATACGGCATCTGTTTGAAAAGTGAGAAGATGTTTGAAAAGGTAGATTTTCAATTAGGAGCAACATGGTGGATATTAGAAGGAAGGGAATTCCAGAGGAGGGTGGAGTGGAGTGGGCAAGAAAGGAACGTTCGAATGTTTTGGTTCTGTGAGAGAGGGTATAGACGACAGAAAGGCACGATCTTGTTTCCAGTGTGTGAACTGAGGATTTGAATTGTAGGAAGCTGTAGATCTAGGAAGAGTGCTGGGAGTTGATGGTTTGATATAGGAAAGATCTGAGGAAATATTGCTGCCGGTTGGAGGGGAACAGCCACTTCAACTCATCATAAAGGTAGGACACATGAGGCTGGCTCGAGGTACCAAAGACAAATCTTAAAAAGTAATTCATGATTTGCTTCAATCTGTCCTTGTGTACGATCCAAAGACCACCATGTCTAGACTATATAAATACCAAGATATCCATACTGCCATAGTCTAAGAAGAGGAAAATAAGAGAGGATACAAGGAGCTTACAGGTTGGTTATGGAAGAAGATGTTGGGAATGATGGAATAACTTAAGGTTACTTATTAACCATTAGGAAACTTGGGAGATATATGGTTTCCAAGACAGGATTTAGTCAATAGAAATATCTAAGTTTCAACAGAGGAGCCGAATGTGATGGGGCGATCATTTGAGATTAAAAGAGGGAAGATGAGGTTAGAGAGTTTGAACCAATAATGACTTGAGTTTTTGTTGTGTTTAACCTTAATCTATTCAGGTATTCCCAGGCAAGGATCCTATCTAGGTCTTTCTGGATATTGGCAAATACTACATAATTCGGAAGGAGAAAAGGATAAGTAGATTGGAAGCCATCGATGTATAGGTGGTGGATTGAATTAGGAAGATCATTGATATAGAGATTGAAAAGGAGTGATTAAATGCTTGAACCCAGGCCTACTCCTGAGGGCAGAGTAAGAAAGGAAGATAGAGGTTGATTAGGCTTGGAAACTGCTTCAGTCGAGACGGAAAGGAAGGATTGAAATCAGTGAATAGCACTGTTGGAAAAGGATAGTGATTTTAATTTAGTAAAAATGATGGAATGATCCAGAGAATCAAAAGCTTTAGAGAAGTCAATTAGTATTAATAAGGTTAACTTTTTTTCGTCCATAGCAGTATGTAAGTCACTGTTCATTTTGATGAGAGCAGATTGTGAGGAGAAGCCAGGTCGGAAACCAGATTGTAGAGGATCGAGTAGATTGGATTTTTCGAGGAAATTGGATATTTGTGATTGAACTATTTTTTCTAGGGGTTTGCAAAGGCTAGAGAGAATAAAAATTAGGTGAAAGTATTTAGGGGATATAGGGTTGGAAGTTTTGCTAATAGGATGGACTAAGACTTATTTCCAAGTGGTGGGAAATATTGAATTTTGGAGAGAAAATTATATATGAAGAGAACTGGTAGGATTTCAGGGAGGCATTAGTTCTACAATTTAATGGGAATTCTATCAGTCCCTATGGAGTAGATATGGGATTTCAAAATAAAGGAAATAAGATTAGTAGAAGAGATATAGGAAAAATAAAAATTATCAGAGTTAAAAGATGGTACTAAGTAAAAGTGGGAAAAAGATGATGGATAAGTATTAAAAAAAGTAGATAGAAAGTATGAATTTAATTAATTGGGTGAAATTGTGAATACAAATGAGGAACAGGATTTGTAAAGAGATATTTTGTGAAGGAGTTGCCAGGATCAGGAGCAGAAGAAAGTGCATTGTGAAAGTAGTTGGATTTCGCTCGCCTAATACCTAAACACTTGATATTCATCTGCTAATCTAGTAAGTCTAAATCTTCTACGGACTGCTTTATGCCTCTTCTGCAGGTCACTAATATCATGACACATCCAAGAAGTAGGTGGGCAACAGTAGTTAGAGCTATAGGCATCATGGATACTAATGAGATTAGAGAATTGATTAGATGAGGATGTCATCAATGAAAGAACAGGAATAGATTTCATCCCATTTTAGGGTTTCGAGGTCAGATGATATTTCTTCATGGGTGAGGACATTTAGGATGCGGAAAGTTATGGTTTTAAGAAGGCAGAAGTTTGGATATTGCATAATATTTGGATAAGGTCGTGAGAGGACAGGCAGGCTCAACCAGATGTCGGACTAGCTAGTGTGGTGAGAAGGAAAAAAATGGAAAAATGTAGAGATGGAAGAAGAGATTTTCAAGATAGGGTCTTTCGTTGGAGTCTGAAAGGAGATTGGTGTAAAGATCGCCGGAAATTATTATATTGTTGTAGAAAGGAACATAATTGTAAAGGGTTGATTCAAAGGATGAATCAAAAGGAACCAAAGGAGGGCAACATACCACAACAAACAGGAGAGGATGTTCATTGCAGGAAATTTTAACTAAAAGGAATTCTACATGCAGATGAGGTATGAAAAATATGAATACATTGTTCCAGATGAGGATGAGATATCTAGGATCTGGATTTCAGGTTACTATGGACATTAAGACCCACACCTCCATCTTTCTGGCCAATTCGGCCATGGCGGAAAATGGAATAATCAGGTAAGGAAATTGAAGAGGAGAGGATGTGAGGCTTTAGCCATGTTTCGGAGACTGCTATAGTATGACAAAAGTTATGGGTAAAATACTGAAGGAATTTGTCATAATGAGCTGGCAAGGATTGGGAATTAAGGTGACAGAAGACCCTAGATATACTAGAGAGGAGATACTCAATATAGGTTTTCGATTCTCAAATTTTAATATCGAATTAAAAATATGAGACAAAATATCGATATAACGATATTTTTCCAACATCCTTATAGAGGTAATATAAGTTAAAAGGATATGGCAAAAGAAGTTAAACTTCGTAACTGTGCATTCGTTACAATAATCTTGTGAGAAATCGTAACCTATTTTTTTTTATCGTATGCCTATTTTTAGGAGAATTGCGTAAAATAGTAGTTTTGCATATGCGAAGTATCACAGCCATCGATAAATTCATTGTATATCAATCTTGCGTTTAGTTCTTGCAAACGGTATTTTCTTGAACAAATGATTTTAACCAAAATTTACTTACAGCAGTTGACATTAATTTATACGTGTTTAACAGTGAAAATAAAACAGAAGGCATGATGTGCTTAAAACATTTATATTACTTCCCCCCCCCTCTCTGTTCTTACAGAATTGACTTTAATCGGCGTTGAGTGATCTTACATATTAAATATAATTAAAAAAAAAAAATAGATATGGATAATTAATATAATTTTTCTGTAATATTGACTTTATATCTTTTTTTATCTAATCTAATTTATTTCTTCTGTTATACATAAAAGGATTAAGGTAATTTAGTAGAGTACTTCTCTCAATTGTAATTAAGCAACTATTAGGTTGGTATTGGGATAACCTGACAAAAGAATGGGTTACTTTTAAATATTTACTTAAAATACCTGTGTAATTATAACGTTATTACCAGGATATAGAGTGGAATAATAATAAAGATTCACATTATAATTCTCATTTATCATAAGTTTATCCCCATATATTTATGCTACTTTCAAATAATTGTCTCTCTGTTTTATGTGTTAAATGGATTATATGGGTTAAAAGGTTTATACAAGATGGATTTTTTCCATTGTAATAACTGCTATATTCAACCAGGACCCCCCTTAAATAAAAAATATTGGTTGACTAACTGTGGTCATTCTTTTTGTAATGATTGTGTTAACACAAGTAAGCTTCTAATATTCACATAAGTAACTACAAAAACAATTATAATATACTGAATAAATATTACTGATATTAAATATTATTATAATTGCTGAATATAATATACTGAATGAGATAATTTTAGGTGAGCTTAAATGCAAAGCATGCTTAAATGACTGCAAGTACGTGGCTGTCAATGATGTAAGTTTTGAAGAAATAGAAAGTAATCAAAAGTACCACTTAGAAATTGATTAATAATTTTACTTCTTATTTAAGATGCCAGCAGATTTGAAGCAATTATTTTCTGATCCTGTAAATGAACTCAAAAAAGCAGTAAAAATTTTATCAATTCAGAATAAACATTGCCAAATATATATGGAAGAATATGTTCCTAAATTGGTATGATATATATATATATATATATATATATATATATATATATATATATATATATATATATATATATATATATATATATATATATATATTAGCTTATATTATTCTAGTCAGTTTTGTTCAAGTGATAGATTTCAGCTAATCTTGAATTTTTATATTTTAGGAATCGAAATATGTGCAAGCCAAAATGATGATCGAAACCAATAAAACCTACCTTGAAAGTGCAAAAAAGGCTGTAGAAAACAAAGATGCAGAAATACAGTTGTTACGTACACAAATTGACAAACTGAAAGCAGAACTTCTGAATGAACGAAAGTAAGAAATAGTGTCCATTTGCGTTGGTATTACTGAAAAAAATACCTAATTCTGTTATATAATAGCTAAAAGACTCTTTCCTAGAACTAGTTATTGCTGCTGGATAGCCCCAACTATTTGTAGTTACTAGAGGTGTTGCTTTTATGAGGAGGGCACAACTCAAAAATTCTGCCTCCCAACCCGTACATGAGGAATTCTCCACCTACCCTTTAAACACTTTTCTTTGATTTTGTAAGTTCCAATGCTCCTGGTCTGTCTTATCATTAGTGTGTTATATATGCAGAACAACTTTCTCAGAAGTTTCCCACAGGTTGGGTACAGGGGGTTAATGCATTTTCTGAATCCATGAAGTTTAGCGCAGAGGCTCCTATCCTCTGTAAGAGATTGAAAGATCCAAAAATCCACGAAAATCGGCAGCCTAGCATATTTGGATGTTTGAAAAGTACGTCCCAAAAGTAACCCCATTTCATAAAATTTACCCATCTTCAATTCCATTCCTCAATGGCTACCGTTCTAATATCTTCTTCTGCTTGCTTGGGTCTTCTGTAATTCTCCCTTTTGTATTCCCCAGAAGACCTACACTGTCTTTTGAAGCCTGGTCCAATAAATATTGGTTACTTGCTAGTTCTCAGAGTCTTAATTCAGGATAGGTTTATGTAAATCTATTCAGGACTAGGGTAACCATGCTTCTCAAGTAGTCCTTCATATTAAACTTTCTTCCGAACATTATATCAAAATCAACGTGGACCACGACTGGGAATTACTTCTCTTTAATCACACCAAGAAACTCATGGAAGGCAAGCTTCCACTGGGCCAGGACTAAGGACAGAGCCTTGGAGACAACTCCTCTTAATTCTCTGCTTGACTTTAATCATGCCACTTAGTATCCCAGCTTTTCATGCTTTGCTGGAGAGGCTTGGCCAACACAGGGTGTCGAAGGCAAAGGATATATTAAACAGAAGTAAAATTATATACGAGTACTTCTTCACTTTTTCCTTGACATCATGGCATACTTGCAGCAGGGTTTCTGCGGTTACCCTACCTCTGGTAGGGTTTGTTCTATCTAGCAATAACTGTAGACTGGTTACTGTTAGCTTTTCCAAGAATTTATTCATTCCAGAGAAGGAGCATATAGGTCAATAAAATTTTGGGAGTAGTTTATGGGAATAAACTGATTGATATCTCCTTCCCTTTGCAGAGGACTCTCAAGCCAGCAATCTACCACACTCTAGTGTGGACAGTCATTGAAAATTTTCAATATTTTTTTCAGAGCTTAATCCAGCTTAGTGGCAGAAGAAGGATTAAAGGCCAACCCAAAAAAATAAAATTGAAATTCTGTTTCTGGTAATTAAAAAGAAAAAAATGTGAAGGATTAGGGAACGTGAAACTGGAGTTTAAAAGCAGTGGGGGGGTTTAACAAATTCTAGAACAGCTACAATATGTTTTTTTAGAAAGTGGAAAAACTGTAATTAGATTTACATTTAGCATTAGAGAGTATGACTATGCCTATGATATTATCATAAAAAGAAAACAGATAAGTAATAATGTAAAATACTTTATTGGTTTCAGAAAAAATTCACCCATGCATCAGCAACCAGCAATGTCTTCTCCTACTTTACTTAGCTCACCTAGTAGTTTTGGTTCTGGTTCTAATCAGGTACTATTTTATTTTGATATTCTTTTAATTATAAATTAATCACATTAAACAATTTATAACTCTGAACCATTTTTTCTCTTCGCATTCTCTATATAAATTGGTAAACTATTTTTGCATAGTTTTTTTTTTTTACTCTTGGCAAGATGAAATTTAATATATCGATAAAATTGAAAATCTGACCATCTACACCATAGGCATACTATCGGTTTATGATATTGTGCCCCATTAGTTTATGCAAATACCAATTTGTCCATCGTTGTCCCTCGAAGAAATGTAGAACCACTTTATATTTACTTATATTCCATTTACTTCTAACATAGTTCATTTTACAACTAAAATTATAGTATTAATAGTGATTATTAAAAGTGGTTCTTAAAAACTTCAAATATTTCTAATCAAGATTAAATTATTGCATAATTTAGACATGACTTAATTGCATGAGTTATTTTTTTTAAATCTTGGTTTTTTATTATTAACATTAAATATACATATTTTAAATTAATATATGGTTTTAAATAATTCTAACTATGGAGTATCTAAAAAAAAATGATATTTGTATTTCTTTTTTTTTTTTATAATTGGTGAATCATGTTTTTCCAGGAAGGATTTTTCACTCCAAAGTCTGGGCTGAATTCAAACAGCAGCAAATTTGCGCCTTTTAGGTAAATGTAAATATACAATTTCATTATATTGCAATGCATGGATGTCAATGCCCTTTGGAGTTTATAAATTTATAAAATTCATATTTAAATGATAAATACTCATTATAATTAATCACTTAATAATTAGTTTAAACTTCTGTATAAATAGTAATTATAATTTTTATTCTAAATGCTAACTAGCTGCTTTGCCTGAAAACCCAACCAATATTTAATTCCAATAATAATAATAGTAAATTAAAAAGATGGTTTAAGACACCTTAGGTTGGTAAAGTTCAATAAAAAAAATACTAGAAAATGTTTAATTTAATATCAGAATAGAGTAAATATATATTTGAAGAGGTTTTTATCAATTTAAACTATACTTTTTTCCTTCTCAGTTTCAACTTCACAAACAGGCAGAGCAATGCTTATTCAACTCCAAGTCCTGGTCAAGAAAAGTAAGTACTTCATGCTTGGTAATTATTTATATTGTTTGTTTTATTAGTGCAATTTTATTATTAACAATATCAGATATAATTAATTTAACATGAGTGAGTCATGCATTCTCTGATACAAGGTGGGATTAGTCTTTATGTTTTAAATAAAACATTTTCCATTTTTTTCTGTATAGAGTACTTTTAATAAGTGAATGATAAAAAAATGGGAAATTGATTTTTATAAAAAAATAATAGAAAAAATAATTTATAAACAAAAAGACATTAAATTTGTTGGTTTTTATCTCCAAATTTTATGCTAAATATTGGCATACGAGTATCAACTCTTTATAATGGTATGCTATAAATTTTGAATAAGAGGTATAATTGTACACAGTAAATCATCATGTTTTTACGTAGCTCTTTGGCTTCAATGAAGACCTACTAAGCAGAAACATTAGTATAACAAAACAAAACGATTTGTATCTCTTTTATTCCTCAAAAAATGACTAATACTTAAGTATTATCTCCTTGATTATTATCAAACGATTAGACATCACATGTATACTATATTTTAAATAATCATAAAAATAGTTTCTTCATTTTATATCTTTACAATAACCATAAATTTATAAAGTATATTAAACTTTATAATTAATTAAATAACAAGAAATATTTCTAAATTCTTTTTTTTTTTTTTTCAATAGGAGGAAACTGACAGCATTGGAGTTGTTATTTAAAAATAAGGAAGCATCAATAAGGTAATACATTTTTAATAATAATTACAGAAATAGTAAAGATTTTGAAGTAGGAAAAACCTTGTTTATCCGGCCCTCATTGATACAGATCTCTACATCACATTTTTAGCAGGGATTGAAATTGAGAATTTTTTTTATAGGGAAAAAGTCAAATAATACCTAAATTTTTATTTTTATAATTTAAAAATAATTTTGTTAAGGAATGACTGATTTATTTGACAGCAGCTTAAAAATCATCTCATAAAAATTATTTTTCAGTAATAAAATTTGAATTAAACTCTTATTTTTGAGCATTATTTTTTCTGCTCAAAATACTTTAACATGCTTAAAATTAGAGCTAGCGAATTGAGAATGGTTCCATTTTATTCAGTGTGTCAAAAACTATTTAAAGATGGTCATTTAACCACATTTTTACTAAAGCGATATGCTGAAAAATAAACTACTGAAAAACCAAATATAAAACCTTACTTCATGATACAATTATATTTTTCTACCAATTTGATCTTTAATCCTTAGTTATTGTTTCTAAATATATCTAAAGCAGTTGTTTACTTCTATTCATAAAAATTATCAGAATTCTTTTGCAGTTTTTACACTTCCTAGTGTGACATTTTGAACTATATTCGAAAGCACGTAAATGTTATTTATTTCACATTCCGTTTGGGTAAATTCACAAGCTCAACTTATAAATCAAGAGATGCAATTTAGGAGATAGTTTAACTAGAACTGAATAAAGGAAGATATAGATAAACATTTGTTATTTTACGCAAGTTATAGCGTTTCGAGTTTTATTTTGAAAAAAAAAAATATATCACTCAGGAATAAGAGATATTTTTAATTCAAATTGCGACCTAAAAAATGCTCTAAAAATCATAGCTATTTTAACTAAAAACAAATAATCAGTTAATGATGCTTAAATTTTATTTCAAGCAAATATAAGTCATAAATTAACAATTAATTTTTTAAAAAAATACATTAATGTTAACAATTCAAATTTTAAATTTAATTTTAAATTTATAAATTTAATTTTATAAATGTTATTAATACAAATTGCGACCTAAAAAATGCTCTAATAGTCATAGCTATTTTAACTAAAAACAAATAATCAGTTAATGATGCTTAAATTTTATTTCAAGCAAATATAAGTCATAAATTAACAATTAATTTAAAAAAAAATACATTAATGTTAACAATTAATTTTAACTGTTATTTAAAAATCATGGGCGATTTTTTCAATTACTAATTACTAATTGTTGTATTTTGTCATAGAAGCAAACTATAAAGTGGAAGACTTTTAAATGATTAAAACTTTTGAACATTTGTATTTCCTTTATATTCCATTACAACTCCATTGACCCTCTTCTACATCATTTCAGGTTCAAAGTTTCGGAATATTGCCACATTTACCAGGTGCGGGCAGATACCACCCAGGAGGGAGAAAAATATCCTTTGTTACTCCTTCTAAGGTCAATGCACAAGTAACAAAGAAGATAACAGAGGAAGACTTTCCCCCTCCTGGGTCTTATCCGAGCTCAGCTTGTGCTTTAAAGGCTAAGGCTCAGGCATACAGAACGCAATCTGTCGCGACGATCTCTCCAAATGTATAGAAATAGATTGCTGCCGAGCTCGATCAAGACTGGCTCGCTGCGATAGATCCCCTTCAGTTTGACATATATAATGAAGTAATTACTAATATTAGATTGTAGATCACTCTCTGTGTGCCTGAGCCTTAAAGACTAGTCTGGGTAACCACTAGACATGGAAGCTGATAAAGAAAATTCTGGCAATCCAGGACCTAGAGTTAAACAAGTACAGGAATCCAGAATGATAAAGACTTGGTGCACAGACTGAAACCCATATTGGTAAAAGACTAGAAAGAGAATAAAAGTAGAAACTTTTTTTAGAGAAATACTATTTATAAAAGATAATTGAAAAGAGGAGTGAACTAGTAATGTGCAAAAATAAGCCAGTAGCACAAATAGGATTGAGAAAAGAAAAAAAGCAAGATATACAAAAAAGAAGAGCATATGCAATACATAATTGATGTATATAGTGCTACAAGAATTAAGAAAAATAAAATAAGCATTAATCCAAAGGTGGTTGAATTTGGAGAAGATGCCAAGTTTGAAAATATATTGAATGAAATATAAAAATATGAAACAATGAAATATATATCAAACCACAGAATGCTTAGAATGAAAGTGGGAAAAAGAATATAGCAGCAAAGCAGAGAGGAATAAAAGAATCAGGAAGATTGAAACGTGTTACAGAATTTTGAAATATTTAAAGAGATTTGACAGGTAAAGTAACTAAAATATTTATTGATTTAAGAGAATATGCTTTGTAACCTGTTTTAAAAATAGCAAAAAGATATTCATAAGAGTGATTTAAGTAAAAGAACAAACAATAAATATATTGAATGATGGTTAACTATGATAAAAAAAATCAAAAGAGTTTGAATTAGGAATGAGTCAAGGTGTAAAAATTGAATATAGATAATGCATTATGATTTTATTTATTAAAAAAAATGTTACTTTCCCAACAGAAACAGCCCAGGTGAAAGAACACCTAGGACACCCAGAACGAGAAGTAATCAAACTTTCAACATGAGTATTAATGTGAAATCCCCAGAAAGGTAAGACTTATTAATCAATTTCAATGAGTTAGAAAAAAAAAAAGATTATTTGTAGTATTTTAGTAAGTAATTGTTCAAAAATTATCTAGATCAATGCTTCTAAACTAAACTGGATGCGATCCTTTATCGAAACTGGTATGTTTTTGTAACCTACGTAGAAGAAAACAAGTAAAAAAATAAAAATAGAATTGTATCACAGTACCGGTTTAAAACACTTGGCTTTTTTTTAAAAAAGCAATTGGTCATTAATTAGTCTGGTGGGTACTAAAAAACTTCAATTTTTAAGCTTAGTAGGTTCTACATGGCCAATCTCAAAATGTATAAAATCAAATTACTATTTAATGGTTTTATAAATCTTAGGGTGAGTTGCTGAGCCAAGAGTTATTTTGGTCTTGGTTTTAATCTAACAAAATTACTCTTCTATAATCTATGACATGATTATTCCTTGACTAAAAACAGTATTTCCAGTTGCATTCATTCTGGGAGCAAACAAGTTTTATTTCATAGCTTACCTTTTTTTAAGACCAGTTTAGTCCATGACTGATGGGCAGATTAAAGTAGGCTTAGTCTAAGCGTTAGCTAAACTCCTGAACCAGCAACCAGCCCTTTAATACTTTAAATGTATTAATGTAATTAACATAAATACATTGCAGCTACAACAGCGATGATTCTCATGGATCTTATTCTGATGCAAAGCGTATGCCATCACCACTAGGAATTAGTATGAGGAATAATCAACGACTACTCAATGAAATGTAAGATTACTGAAATTGTAAAATTTTAGTGGTATAAAGATTAACAAAAGTCTAACAGACTAATTATATCATAGACTATATGAGCTGGTTAGAATGAAGATGGTATGGTTTTGGTTTTTAGTTAATTAGTGTTTTGTGTAAAAGCGTCTGCAGAACGTTTTGTTTAAGAAGTAAAATGTAACTAATGCCGCATAATTTAAATATTATTGTAAAATAAATGTATGTATTAAAGAACTAAATTTTTTTATTGTTTCATGAGGAGCTTCCTTTACTTTTCATTACAAACTGAACAGCTAAATTATAAAATTGAATTTCTAATTTTTTTGTGATTTATTGTCTAATGCCAATTTCATTCCCAGCAGCTCTTATAATCTGACAAAAATTCACAGGAATATAAGGAAACTAATCAATAATCTATTAAAATATTTCATCTTTCCTGGTGATTTTTATTAAAAACTTTAATCAGAATATGAAATAATAAATTTTTCATGTTATACTTACTTAATTATTTCTAATGTCACTCTGCCATTAATAAAATTAATTTTATCTGAAAACTATTCCCCAAATTCTTTGGATTATAAAAAAATTAAATACCAAAGATCAAAGTATATTTCATATTAAATACGAATATCCATGTAATTAATGATAATTTGTCTTTTTCTGTAATATTAAGTTCCATTAAGTATGTGCATATAATTATATAATATTTTGAAAATAAAATCTCTCCTAGCTATCTAATTTTAAATCTTCTGCATACAAAGTATAATTATGAAGTTGATAATTTTATAATAATATTTATTATAATAATCATGAAGTGATTGCTATCCTAAACGACAATAAAAAAGTTTACAAAATTTTATGATCTGCTTTTTAACAAATTTTTATTCTTCAATTTTTTTTTTTTTACTGAAATTATTTAACATTAAATTAAATGATCATTATTTTAACGAAAATAATATTAACATAAAAAAAATTATTGTACAAGAAAACACGTTATTTTGGCTTTTTAATAGGTTTTTACAAATTATAATGCTTTGAAGCTTAAAATGATTCACTTTCACTATGTACAGAAATTTATTTCATTATTATCATTCCCTCTGCACCTTACAGTTCATGAATACTCATCGATTTCCGTTCATAAAATCTTGTCATTTTTAAGAAGTCCATTAAAGGTTTTACTGTTATTTCTTCGTCTAGGTCAGTGGTGGCTAACCTTTTGCATGCGCCTTTTTTTCACTGACGGGTTCAGATGCACCATATAAACTCGGCATTGTATACATTCTTACCATATCTTCTTAAAATAGGTTTTATACAACTAATGATGGGATCTGCTTTGCTTATGAGAGGAAAATGAATAACTTAATCACGCAATTAATTTATTCCAGTTTCTTAAAGCATCAATCTACAATAGTCAGAAATGGTCTCTTATACGAAAGGAAGATCACTTCAGAGTCTCGTTTCGTGAAGATAACTCTGGACCACAATAGTTGATGTAGAGAGCGATATCAGTTTGTAACATGGCTTTTTCTGTTCCGTCTGATTGCAAGGAGTCTTGATCCTGGCATATATTTAATAACCTTTTTAATTGAAGTATACTTGTAGATTTGACATCCAAAGAGTATAGATTCAACTCTATGCTCAAAGCCCAGGATATAAAAATACATACATGCACAAAGATGCAAAGCGCCACTTGTAATCATCCAACTCTCCAAGTTTGGCGCATAGGTCACCCCTGGTCTAGGTGATCCCTATCAACTTTGAAGCATCAGTAAACAACGCATTATAATAATCCTCACATTACTTTAAAATCAGCAATAATTTTTGTGTTTCAATGGAACAAGGACAAAAATTGTAGTATTATTTTACGCATTTATTCATTACCCAGTTACTCTTTTAACTTTTGACATAATTTTGCTTTAAAATTGTAGTATTTTGGAATAATATGGAGCCATTTCGATTTGGAGAAAAAATCAATTGCAATTTTTTTCCCCCATTTTGGGAAATAAGATTGTATTAAGGTTCATGACAATATGATTGGCAAAAACCATTAATGTTAATAAAAAGCAAGAGCATTTTCTTGTAGTAAATGGACAGTCATTTTTTATGTCATATTTTGTGATATTTCTTTAGTGGAGCAAAAGTCTGGAGAGGATTGGAAACATATGAAATATTTTTAATGTTTATTGGAACTTAATAACTTAGTAAATTAGGAGTAAAATCAGCCCCTTAACTTTTACAACAGCAAATTAACACAAACTATACTTTTATTTTACTTTTGATATGCAATGAATGAAAGTTTATGATAAATAATGTAGAATTCATTTCAATTCATATTTTAAAGTCAATTAAATCAATAATAGCTTTCGAAGTTGGCTTAACATGATCTTTTTTTTTTTGTTTGTTTAGTAGAAATCCTCAAAGAAGGAACTCTGGGATTATGTCTGGTATGTCATCTCCTGCTTCATTCAAATCAGGAAATTTTCAAAGGCCAGTAAGCGAAATGTACGTGCAATTTTTTTTTCAGCTTTGAAACATTTTGCTTCATTATTTCAATTATTTAAATATGATATATTTTTTTTTTAATCTACCATCTTTCTTTTCTAAATTTGCATTTACTTAATCTAAATCAAATCGTATTAAAGTATTTGCCAATGTTTAATTATTACTATGCAAAAAATGACTATGTGCACAAACATAATAAATAATAATGATGTATAAATTATTGACTGTAGATGCAATTCAAGAATACGGCAGTGGGGTGCGGTCAAAGAAGAAAAGTCACTGATAAGTTACACTTATTTTTAATGTGTGCCGACATTTCAGTCTGAAAAGGAGATTTATAGTTAAAAAATAATTGATTCATAACAAATTTATTATGCTAAAGCAAATTGTAAAATCACAGTATTTCCAAATAGCTTTATAAAACTATTATCTACTTATAATTTGATTAGTAACAATAATTTATGCTTGATCTTACCCATTTGAATTTCTTTTTTTTTTAGGAAAAAAAATCACATTATCCATCATTATACCTATTGATAATATTACCCATATTTTTTTTCTAATAGAAGGGCTAATGTATCCATATATATGGTATCATATTATTTAGACAACATAAAGATGGTTTAAATATAGAACAGTAATTTAACAAAAAATGTCCTTTCCATGTTGGCAAAAACTGACCTTCAAATTGTGATGTAACTTTTCTATGTAGGAAATGAATATAGATAAGAATACAAAAATATATTTATTTCACCTTCTTCACTAAATGCTTGTAATCAATATCTAAGAAAATTATACTATAAGTATTTTATTTAACAATTTATTCTTAAAAATAGCCACAATTGCATCATTGATAATAGCAGATAAAAAAAAAAAAAAAAAAAAAAAGATACAGAAAATGTTTAAATAATAATTTTGTTTAACACATTTTAATCAACAAATAATTTCAAATTTCTTTACTTTACAGGGGGCGAAAGTTCTTTTAATTTCACAGGATGAAACAGAGAAAACCTCACATCATAAGACTATGCAGCTTTCTAAATATGATTAAGAATTATTAAACTTATGTAGTTCTAACTTATAACATGGTACTAAATCTAGATCAAATGAAATTGTATATTTAATTTATCAAGAGAAATTTTATTTTTAAAAATTGTATCTACACTAATAAAAACTTTCACTCAATTTATTGGTTTGTTTTTGTCTTAAAAACTGCATTGTAGTTACAAGATACACCAACTTCAGGTATAAAGCAGGCAAGATAAATCTTACACTTTCAAATAATTCATGAGATTCGTTATCATGCTCAGAATCACTAAAATTGGGACATAAAGTACATGCAAATGTACATGGTGGTGCCCCCTGCTAAAATCAAATGACTAAAAGAGTTTTGCTTCAACTTTCCTAAAATATCTGTACCAGTTAACAAAATTAACCAAAAGAAGAAAAACGAGTAAACAGGAAATTTTAATCTGGATATGAATGACAGAAATTTTAAGTATGAGAGTTCGAAAAATACAATTTAAACATTTTTTTTTTAAACTGAATTTTGAAATAACATGGAGCAATTTTGGATATACACACGTTCAAAAATTGATACTAAGGTATTTTATCATACAGAGGAGATTTCTAAAATTGGCACACAATTAACATATAAATTTATTTGTAACTGAATTCTAAAAGTAACGGTTTAGTTATAAATATATAACATATTTACATAGAAAGCACCATCTAAAAATATATTGTTAAATAACAATAATGAAATTCTTTTATGGAAGAATATATAAAACTTAATGAAGAATTTTTTTAACAACAGCCACTACATCTGATGGCTTAGGTATTGCAGCAGCTTCCAAATCTTTAGCATACGGCATTGGCACATCAGCTCCAGTAATCCTCATCATTGGGGCATCAAGCTCAAAAAATACACTATTCTCCATAACTCGTGCACATATTTCAGCACCAATTCCATGTTGTGGCCAACCTTGTTCAACTGTGATGGCACGGTGGGTTTTCTTAATAGAATTAAAGATGGTTTCGCTGTCTAAAGGCCTCAGAGATCTTAAGTTAATAACTTCACAAGAAACACCTTGTCCTTCTAATTCACTAGCAGCTTCCAGAGCTATTTTAACTGCTCTGGAATGCGCAATTAATGTCACATCTTTCCCCTGTTTTTCAATTTTGGCTTTTCCAATAGGTATTAAGAAATCTTTAGATAATGCTTCATCTGAAATTGGAAACTGTTCTCCATAAAGAATTTCATTTTCCAAAAAAACTACAGGATCTGGGTCTCTAATTGCAGATTTTAAAAGCCCTCTGCAATCTTCACTACTCCATGGGGATATAACTTTTAGTCCAGGGCAATGGGCATACCAAGCAGCAAAACATTGAGAATGTTGTGCTGCAACACCACTAGCAGCTCCATTGGGTCCACGAAAAACAATAGGGACATGAACAGTCCCTGCTGACATATACAAAGTTTTTGCTGCAGAGTTTATTACTTGGTCAATCGCTTGCATAGAAAAATTAAATGTCATAAACTCACAGATTGGTCGTAGACCTGCCATTGCAGCTCCAACTGCAAGCCCAGCAAATCCCATTTCTGTAATTGGTGTATCAATAATCCTTTTGTCACCATACTTCTTCCACAGACCTTTGGATACTTTATAAGCACCATCATACTGTGCTACTTCTTCTCCCATTAGGAAAACTCTTTCATCTTTTTCAAGTTCCTCATCCAATGCAGTGTTAAGAGCATCTCTAACAGTCATAGTTTTCCCAGCACTTACAGCTCTTCCTACTGAAAAAGAGCGATTCAAGCTCTTCAGCACTTTTTGAGACTGCATCATCTTTAATAAATTTTGAATAAAAACAATTGGACTAATTATAGTTTTATATAGAAGTTTGGTGCTTCTAATAACTAATTTTAAAGCATAAAAAAATAATTGATTAAAAAAAAACAAGAAATAACCAAGCTCAAAAGACTAACAGAATGTAACTAAACGTCAATAGAAAAACCTTATGGTAGGTTTCATCTCAACGGAACATCTGATCATGTGTAAGATCACGCGTTCGTCATGCATAGATAAACTAAACCTTCAAATTCATGAAGCAAGAAATACGTCAGGATTGTGGAATCGGTTTTATCAGTGATAGAATTTATGATATTATTTCTAGGTTAACATAAATTGAAATCTGTATTTTTACAAGCGATAATATGATAAACTGGTTGAAAAAATTATTTAAACAAATTTAATTTACTTAAATAAATCATTTTATAACATAAAAATTGCTAAGTTTTGAATTGATCCATAGAAATATAAGAAATTTATACATCCATGGATGGTATTGACGAGAGGGAAAACCGACCAATCAGAGAGCAGGATTTCGGTTGAAATACGCGGGCTCACGAGCCATCTGTTATGGCTGTTCAGACCGTTCTCAGTCACAGACCAAGAATGACTTCCACAACCACATACGGAGGATTTAATCCCGAAGGCCGCAGTTCTAGCAAGTAAGTCAATATTACCTGCTATAACAATCTTCACAATTCAATGATATATTAGTACTTCTATATTTTAAAAACTAAGTACTTTAAGTTGCATAGACATTTGTTATAAATATTTGTGATTAGCTTATCTTTTGTTATTTAAATTTTATATTTAGTGATTTGCTAATTGATTGAATTCATTAACTCCAATATTTATTAATTGTAGGATTAAAAATATAGTGTAGTGATGTTTTGAATGTTTTATAAGTTGTGGAAGGAATAAGATATTTAATAGTAAATATATATTTATATGTATGTATGTAGAAAGTATATGTATTTGAAGAAGTAATATTTCTGATCCTTAATATATTTGTTCAAAATATATATATATATATATATTCTACTTTTTAGGGAGTTGTATGTATTCTTTTATAGTTATTTTTTGCTATAACACATGATGAGCTCGACACATGATTCAAAGATCATATGTTCTTGATTATAAATATGTTTACCTCTTGGGGTAAGGGGTGTAAATATAATTTAACCATGATTTGTTTGTTGAGATTTCTTAAAACTTAGTAAAATGTTATATTTTTAGCGCATTATTTTTGAAGCCATGATAAGTTTACATTTTGTATTCAATTGTTCAAGAAATTTTTGATAAAGGATAAACTCCTTCACTGCATACCTGGCTGACTACCTACTGCCTGGTTCTGTTTGTACTGGTTCATACCGGTTCTCTCCACCTCTTCCCATTTTCCTTTGTATTATTTCTTAGCCTTCCTTCAGCTGATACCTTTCTCTACCCTCATTGCAGTTACTTTACATTAGAGGACATCATTCCTTAAGTTATTTTGTTTTCCTTACGTTTTATGTTTGTAGAATTTTGTTACCGCAATGTTTCATTACTGTAAAGGATTTAACAAAAAGAAAGAAGATAGATATAAACTTCAGAGGCACAATATCGTTTGTAAAATCCTCACATAGTTGGGAGGATTACATAAGATTGAGTCTTATGTTTCATAGTTATATCTTACTTGATATTCATTATATCATACCGTTAGAAAATGCTGAAATATATTATCAATAACAATAAATATCCCTAGTTCGAAAATTTTGCGCATAAGTTAGTTGGAATATGAGATGTAGTTATGGTTGATATATTTCAGATGCCAACAAGGTTCTAGCTTTTCATCCATGCTATGGTGTTAAACTTCTTTCGATTATTTTAAAAAGGGCGAATATTTTTTTTTTAAATATTGAAGATTGTGTACTATAAGTAATACTGAAGAAAATTTAGCGCAGATTAATTTCGATATTATGCTTGATTGCTACAGTTAATATGTTACTATGGATAATTTTATAAATAGTAAAATTTACAATGCAAGGAATTTATAAGCAGTAATCTCATAAACTCCATTGCTAATTAAGTTATGCTTCGTTATTTCATGACTAAAGATCAGTTGAAGTGTAGAATTCCAAAACTAGCCAAGCCCATTATCCACTTTTTCATTAACAGTTTGTGTACTAGATTATCCTGAAGTGATAAGATTTCTTCCAAAAGCAGTTATATCACAAGTGAATTAACTGAATTTGAAAGAAATTCTTTCACCTCATGATAATTTATTACAAAAACTATTAAAGGAAAAAAATAAATATCTGGTATGTCTACTCACACGACTTTCCTTACCCAAAGCTTCCAGCAGCCTTTAATTCCTTGAAGATCGGGAATTCTGCTTGAATTTTTCGTGTCGGGAATTCTGCTTGGAAAACAGCCAGTTATCAGGAATTAATAGTTTTTGATCTAATAATTCAATTTTCCATCAGTATTAAGCAACACGTTTATAAAGTATTGGGAAGAAGGTTGGTGCAGTTGTTCTCCTTACCATTTCTAATTCCATGATTACTATAAAAAGCTTTGTTCCACTAACTTTGTTCATCAGTACCTCTCTCTCAAACACTTAGTCATTCTATGTCCTATCCCACTTTACGGGGTCGTTCTATCCGTGGATGGATGTTATGGAACAGCAAAATAATGTATTAGGTCCAGACAGCTTGGAGTTTCAATTTCAACCGATTTACATTCGTCTTATTTGTTCGCTGGATCGCCCCTCGCTATCGAGGCCGAGGGTGGAGTGACAAGGAGAAGGATTTGCGGGGGTTGCCAGGATTCATTTTATTCCTATAATTATGATTCTTTTGTTTTATATATGTGTGTATATATACATATATATATATATATATATATATATATATATATATATATATATATATATATATATATATATATACATATACATATATAGTCTGATTACTCCAGTTCGGACTTCCGGTCCATCTGCTAATGCGAATTAATAAATAAAAGTGAAAAAATTTAACCTTTAAAATTTAATTTAATTTAAAATTCACATCGAAAATTTAACCCGATTACTTAAATAAATAGTTAAGTAAAGTAAAAAAAAGAAAGTGAAAATTGGAAAATAGACTTGATTGATTTTAAAATTCTAAGCTTCAATTATTCACGTGAAATAAATGCATTTTTTTAGATTATTTATTCATATAAGCATTAATAGATCCTTTCATTAATTATTAGTTAGAATAAAATAATATAATATATATATTATATATATATATATATATATATATATATATATATATATATAAATATAATAAAAAAAAATTACGATCGAGGTATACATTTGCTCACGAATATCCCTGACTTGGATGGAGAGGTATTACAGTACTTTATTAATAGTTAAAGAAATATTGAGTTTTCTGGCATATTTAAAATACATAATATATAAACATATATCCATAATTCATGCTGTTGATGAATACCAGGTATTTTGGCAAGGAGTCTAATTTTTGGGGTCATAGTTCCTATAAAACGTTTGCTCCAGCCGACACCAAGTAATCGACCACATTTCCATACCTCTAGCTTGTTGAGTTTTACCAGTCCTCTGTATAAATTAAAATTAGTTGCTTCTTGTTTTATCTGTAAATGTTACCAGTTTTCAATTTTCTGGTCATTGTTAATCACCGATTCTGATACTGATGTCAGTCAATATGTAGGCAGTCAATATATTTCTTGAAGGAATGAGATGGTCCGGGAGGCGGTCAAAAAAGTGGATCACAAATAGTAAAAACTATTTAACAGGAACCGATGTTTCGATCCACTTTGTAGGTCTTCAGAGCTGAATAAACAAGAAACAAAAATAAAAATAAAACAATGGTGTACACAGTGAATGCATTAAAATTAATAATTAAAAAGAAATTTCTTTACAAATTTATCACGGTTTTCATTTTTTCTCACTGTCTTTTTAATTATTAATTTTAATGCATTCACTGTATATGCCATTGTTTTATTTTTGTATCTTGTTTATTCAGCCCTGAAGAAGACCTGCAAAGTGGGTCGAAACGTCGGTTCCTATTAAATAGTTTTTACAATTTGTGATCCACTTTTTTGACCGCCTCCCGGACCATCTCATTCCTCCATAAATTCTACGTTCAACTATAGATTATTAAGTATATTTCTTGTATGATAGGAAACCTTTTAGATTGCAGACTTATAATAGTATTTTTCGTTACTAATCTGTCGGTTGCTTATAACCTAAAAGCTATGAAGGAAATTTCTTTAAAGACGTATTTCAAAGTGTATGTTTTATCATAAAAGTTTCGCATGGAAATCTTTAGCTGAAGCAAAAGAGAAAATTATTAGAATGCTGAAATCTTGATTTACTTGATTTGTATATTGAGCTGAATGAAATCACGGTTTTGTATTACTTATTCTTCAGGTTTTAGTGAAAAAAACACTATTAATTAGTTCAGGATGGATTTGCTTGAGATTCTAGTGTTTCAATGCAATAATTTAATCAGAAAATATAGATGTCTATGTTTATTTTAACTATTTATTATTTTTTATTCATACAGGTTTTTGTTTTTCTTATCGTTAAGAACTTTTGGAAAATTATTACAAAAAAATTATTATAAGGGCATCTCATGGAGATAAGGCAAATTTTTATTGAAAATATTGATTTGTAATCCCTATTTGATTGAGGAAAATTTAAGATTTAAAATAAACTGAATAATTTTTGGGTGAAGAATATTAATTTGTAAAAAAAAAATCTGAAGAATGGAATCTTGAGAAATGGATATATTGACTTTTGATAGAAAACCAAGTCTTTGAATCCTAAAATAAATTATGCAATCTTCAGTTTGAACTATATCACATTATTGTTATACATAAATGTGAATTGAAACTTTATTTTAATAAAATTACTATTATTTGATTAAACACAGTTTATAACTATGTAAGCTTGGGCAAAAATCACAGAAACTTGCTCGCTCTTTGACTATTGGCAAATTAATTGAGTATTTGTTTTTGTTACCGTATCGTTTAGACCGTTATTAACCATTTTAAAGATCAAATAGCACTTTTAGATTTTACTTTTAAATATTTTTTTATAGTTTAATATAGCGCTCTCATGGGAAAGTAATTACTTAAGTCCGAAAAGGCAATTTTACAGAAAAATTCTAAACATATTTTCAGAGCAAAAGATTCATTCAGAGTCCTGTTTTGAACTGATATATAAATATAATATATGCAATTACTCAACTCAATTCAAAGAAAATTTATTATGTAATTTTTAATAAAAAGTTAAATTATTAAATATATTAAATTGTTCAATCATAAGGGTTGACAGGTGTTTAAGAAAGCTCGCACGTACGGACCGAAAAATAATTTGGACTTGGTTTTCTCATGTGAGCAACTTAAGAGCTTATCTGGATCAAGTCTGTTTGATCATATCCTAAAACTTTATTTGACGGATTGGCAAGGCTTCTAAAACATATTACATTCTTTTAATTTAAGTTACACTTTTTTTCACTCAGTAACCGAACGTTTGAAATTATTATATTTAATAATTCCCATCACTTTATTTTCAATTGGATACGCTGTTGCCAAAACAAAACCTGTACTGACTCACTGATATACGTGATTCACCTGCGTTAATCAGTTGTATTATGTACGTCATGGCAACTGGTATTCCTCTGTCATTATATTTGTGCGTTATAATTAATAGCATACGTTAACGTTGTTGGTGTGGCTGGCCTGTTTAAATATTTACCTCTGGAACCTCCCAGCTGCTCTGCATGTGGTAACCATTTGTTGTCGGGGTTGTGGAGCGATTGACGGGTTGCTTCGTCTTCGGTGTCCTTTGGTGGCAATCTTTATAACCACAGGCTATCTAAACAAAGTATATCTTTAATAAGTTTTTCCATAGTCGCTTAGTTTGTTTATAATGTAATTAACAAGTTCTCGATTAATCTCCGAGTATCAATAATTATATACGACTTAAGTATGGACTTATTTAGAAATATCTGTTAGGTTTTTATCCCAATTCTCATACCATTTTTTGAAGATGAAAACTGTAACATACATATCTTTAATAATGCAGTATTTGGAAGTAATGAGTTAAAATATTTTGAGTATGTTGTTCATTTTTAATATAGAAAATTGAAGCAGAATATAATATAACAGATTTTATTTTTTCAAGACATTACAGCCTTACTTTCATTAATTTAGTTATTGGAATGGTATTTGATTGAAAGCCTAATGTAGTTCATTGTACTGTCGTAATGAATTATTCGGGCACCATTCCAGAATTTAATTGAACTTGTAAGTTGTTACAGACTCTTTGCACTGTTCTAGAACAAGACCTAAGGTTTACGAACATTATACTCATTCCTAAAGATTTCTAAATTTTTTTTTACCGTCATTACTGAAATCCATCTATAAAATTG
The DNA here is from genome assembly GCA_948150685.1 of Rhaphigaster nebulosa. NCBI lineage: Eukaryota > Metazoa > Arthropoda > Insecta > Hemiptera > Pentatomidae > Rhaphigaster > Rhaphigaster nebulosa. The sequence goes on from OX411310.1 coordinate 90,739,745, forward strand.
GTAGCAAGATTTTCTATTGTTTCGTAATTCTTAAAGAAATAATCTGTTATAGTCACGTGGCTCAAACCATATTCCCTAAAGCTATTGCTGGGCTCAGTCCGAAGATATAATATGTGAACTCAACGGAAATTTTTTTTTATATGTTCAAGTAATCGTGAAAATAAAAGAAGAGTTGTTTTGAGCGAGGACATGGTCGGAGAAAATCGTGTTGTTAAAGCGTAAACAGTTCAGGTTTGCCTATAACGAATCATAGCTTAGGAAAGGTTTTTTGATCTCACTCAACTGTTAACAGCCAGCTCCATTGTATTTTGTATTATTTTAAATAATTATCAGATAAATTTTTTTATTAAACCTCTCTTAATCAATGTATACTCGGCCGAAACCCTTTGTCTCTATCTGCAACTATTTAGGCCTATGTACGTTTGTTCCACATGGTTCATTTAAAGTCATTCTGATGAATCACAAGACAAAATAACAAAACAGTTTGGTGCAAATTGACATCTAGCTTTGCTTTGCATTATAATTGTACGCTCGTGTATTTACTAAATTCTTGTAATTTATAATTATGTCAATAAGAATTACACTCCTGCTGTATTAATTTATATTCACTATGCAGGCAGGCAGATAGTCTGTTTTAACAGTGATAGTTTATCAGGGATTATTCAGGTTAGTTCAGAAGAATTTGTCTTCGCAGTTCTTGTACAGCAATTTTTGCATCCTCAAATTCCACACTTCTGATATCAGCTCTGCTGTAAAAACATTAGTTTGAAAATTTATTAGATAATTATAATTGCCTGACATTTTGTTCTGTATCCTCATGTTTTTTTTTCTTCTTGAGGATAATAGTCTCATTTTTGATGAGGTTCCCATCCTATTCTCCTCTGCTAACATTGTTTTTGGGAATTTGATTTGAGTATTATGTGGAGAGGATGATCTACTTGCAGATGATACAAATTTTGAGGGAGATTAACATTTTTTTTCTTGGCCGATTACAAAGGTTCCGCCATTTTGCAACGAACTGAGGATCATCCTGGGATGACCTGTGATTTTGTTGCCATATCTCAACAAAAGCGGCCCTGTAGTCTCGGAGAAAAACCGCGGACGGACGGATTTTTATTTCTTATCTGGATTCTACGTATCTTCAAATGTAAAAGCCTTAAAGCCTTAAACTTTAAGGGAGGGTTAAATAAAAAAATCTTGATCGATTGCAATGGTTCATCATTGAAAATAATAAACCAAAAATGAATCGGTTGATAATAGAATTTTATTTATTTATGCTCATATATTTTCCTTCTTTTACATATAGGTGTTGGCCGCCTTGTTACTTTTACCTTCTTATTTTCTATTCTTATTATGCTTTAGAAAGGAGCATGTAGTCTTATAACATGGATGGCAATTGCTGAAAGCGTAAAAGGGTTCCCTTTGAGAGCTTTCTTATGAAGGAAGGCGAGTCCAGGCTATTGAAAGTAAAAGCGAATCTAACTATGTTCTCAAAATGGAGCAGCTAATCCACAGGATAAAGAGGTTTGGATATGATAAGGGGTCGAACCCCTACTTGCATTGGATTTTGGATGGATAGGTCCCTAACGATGACATTTCCATTGAGGCGATCCAGCTTCCTGGGTCTTTCCTTCTGATTCATCCGTCCCTTCTCCAATGAGTCATTCTGCATTCCCTGTCTGAGGGTGTATCATCTTATTGGTGTTGGGGACAAATCCATAGCTCGCCAAATTCTATTATTGCTTCCTTTTCTATATATTTTTTATGGTGGATTGACGTTCATTTTCTCTGATGAATAACTTTACCATGCTTTTAATTTATATAAAGTAGTTTTCAGTTGTCAGTGTCCGCATTTTATATTTATATAATCTTAGTAAGTTAAAATTCATATATCGTTGAGACAACAATTTATTTTGAAGTTGGGCATAACGATAATCATAATTATAATAAATCGCTCTCACAACAGCACACTGAGTCACTGGATTCGCGATTTCACGCAGTTTTGAAAGGCAGGTGCTGATCATGCCCTTTGCTACAACCGCCAGATTTATCTCCTGACCAATATCAGCAAATCATTTTGAATCAGGAAGTATCTGAATTCACTGTTGTTATTATCTACCTAGCACACTATATATACAAGCCTAGATAAAGTGGATAGGAAACTAACTAAGATTGTTAACTTCAATTAAATCGGTTATAAATCATATTCTTAATTATTAATAAAAGATACTGCTATCTTCGGAAACTAGTAATCAAATTCAGGATCAGTTTTTGAGTTGCTGATTTTAATAGGCGTACAAGGAAGTCATGGAGTCCACGCAAGATATTTTCGTTACACCGCCTTTAATACCTTTCTTTTTTTATTACTTTTTTTTTTACACTCAAACCTAAAAAAATAAGGATGTGCTGTTATTTACCGGCAACTTGTCGAACATTATAAAATTGAGTTGAAGCACGATGATCTTTTAGTGCGTCTAATTCGGTTATTATCATCTGTTGACTTTTAAATAATCATTATTTATGACTTTTAATAATGACTTTTAAATTAAGCATTATTTCGTGCTGAGCCTTGAGTGATGTTTTCTTGATATTGACAGTAGATTGGCGTGCCACTTATTAAGTTTGGTTTGAAATAAATTTTGGAAAGTTTTATTCAAGTAAAATGGAGTCATATTTATCCGAAACGTTTTTAGTCAAAACAAGGTAACCTCTGGAATATACTATTGGTTTTGACATTAGTTTTTACTCTGCTGCCATGATGGGTAATTTGTGACCTCCCATTGATTTTCATATATTCGGGTTGGATTCATTGATTTTCAAGTTCATTTGCATCGCATTCTGTATCCGGCGAGCTTCATTGAACGAACTTCCACTGAATAGGTATAAGTCATCAGAGACTGTCTCATAGTTGAGTCATAACCGTTGAAGATCGATCTGTAAAAGTAGCACGTCCCATGGCGTTCCTTAACGCTTAGTGGTGGCCATAGAAAGTTTATAATTTATTTCCCTTGTTCAAGGGGTCTATATAAATTTATATTCTTATATAATAATAAGGATTGATAAAATCAGACACCAACTCCATTGCTAATGCGTTATGCTATAGGAATATATTTTTCATATTTTTTTTTTTTAATACCGTGATCCTGGCTCAGCTCATAACGAAATCCCTTTTAATTAACTAAATATATATTTTATTTTGGTACAGTGGTGGGCATGTTTTTTTTTTTATTTATACCGAATTTTAAAATTCTGCTGTTGTAGATATTGTTGACTGTAGATGTAATTGAAGAAATTACACCACTTGCCCTTAAGCATCGCTCTGGACTAGTCACACTGATAAAGGCCTGCAAGTTAGGCCGGAACGTCGCACACATTAAAAATAAGTTTTACTTATCAGTGTCTTTTCATGTTTGACCGTTCTCCAAAACCATCTTGAATTTAATCCGTATTTATTAATTCCACAGTTGCTGGATTTCGTTTAAAGTAGATCGCTTTACATTGTGTTTAAGGAGTGTGCTAATTAAATTTTTATGCAATGGAAATTTATGTATGCCTTTCGTGAATAGTTGCTTTCTTGTCCGTATCCTAGGAGAGTGCAATGATTTCCTCGATGTTCTTTCCATAAGAAGGCAGAGATCGGTGTGGCATTGGCACCTGGGATTGTGTCAGGGATATCCAGCCATACTGGTCTTAACTAGTCTGGATAAGTTTCTAAGCACCGGATCATCAAGTAGGTGTTCTTCTGGTATTGGTGGTTCGCCTACAGCCTGTTCGCCCACGATTTTGTACTTATTTTTAAGGAACATATAAGTTGTTATATTTTCGTCCAATAAAGTTTGAAGTTTGGTAGATCTCTCTTCCTCGATGATGTTCATTAATTTGTCATTCAACGTAGATATTTTGGATACTTTTTTCTAAGCTTAGTTAAAATACGAAAATTGAGCTTTCAAGTACTTAAGTAACCACATCAAATGATTTGTTAATGTGGTATTCCTGATTATTATACTTTCATCATTCTAATTGGTGTTATTGTTGAGGAAATATGAGATCCCTAAGAATAAAATACCTTTTTTTCTTCTTTGAAATTAGGTCGAAGAGAGACCACGGGTTTTGTGTTGCCTTTCCCAAGTAAACGGAGCAGCTTCGACCAAGTAACTGTTCTGGATATTTTTCTCGGTAGGTAGAGTTTCCGTTGGAAATTGCTTCAGATTTTCTTCGCAGATTCGTTCCAAGTTAGCTGGTGGAAGACACGTCGTGGCTAGTTACGGTTGAGCTCGGCTTCCTTGGCTAACGACTGTGCAATTAAACAGTAGCTTATTTAGATTTTCAGATGCTCCTGACTGTTAATTAGTTAACTTGTTCAGTGGTCTTACAAATAATTTATAGTTGATGAATTCTTATCATTGCATCGTTTTAGCATTTCATACTGTTTGACACTATAAAAACACAGAATAGATTTAAATGCCCACTCTAAACGATTTTAATATATATTTTTTAAATCATTTATGAATACGATCTATCTATTGTGTTTACCATTAGTTATAAAAATGTAACGGAAATTAATGTTTTTCGAAATTTCGCATATTAGTTCAGAAATTTATCAAAAACTGTAACTGCGGACATAAATTTTGATCTCGAAATTTACCGGGGAGCAATTAGCTAATTTTTAAATTACTAGAAAACATTTCATGAGAATAATTTTCCGATGAAACATTGAATCGTAGCGTAATAATTATTTTAAGGACAAAAATATGACATATTTCTATGGCTACAGAGGATAAGTTGGTAAGTCGAAAGATTGTGGTCCTGAGTTATGTATATTGTTACAATCTCCCAAGCCTTTTGCAAACAGTGAATACCACTCACATCTCTCCTCTATTACTCGTAAAGATTTAGTTCCGACTTACCAACTTCTTCACAGTGTGCAGAAGGCTTTTAGAGATGATCATAATACCAGAGGACCATTTTTCGAATTACCATCTCATTCCCTGTGACCATATAATTATAAATGACGGTAACAAAAAAATTAAAAATGTATAAATCTGGCAAGAGAAATAATCATAAACATAATGTATAATAATGATGCATTTGGTTGTCGTTTTTCTGAAGGGCAAATAGCCCGCTCAAATTTCTTCCAGCTAGGGCTCTTCTAAATAGGTCGAGATGCCTGAGCCGTTGGGGGTTATAAATACTCAGACCCTTCTTACTAAAGGGCAGACCACTCCATTTCGACCTTAACTTCGGGACTTGGATACCATACCTACATTGTTTGAAGTTTTATCATGCGAATCAACTCTCCAACCATGTTCAGAACGGTGATGTGCTATAAGTTTACAATCAAGGTGCATTTTCTTCTTCGAAAAGTATTCTGATTTGTCAGAGCTATTAATGCAATTAACAAATAGAACCACAACTTAAAATAATAGAAGTTAATTAATTTCTGTCATATCAGGAATTTGGCTTTTTCGGGTGAAGGTAGCTTTTAAAAGGACGACTTGTTAAGTTTTTATTACAAACCAATAATTATTAAAATAACACTGCTCTGAAGCAAAAATGATGTTATCTCATGAATGTTGTTCTTTAATGTTTTTTTTGTTGTTTTTTTTGCGCTGAGTAGAATCGTGAAATCCCTTGTTTCCTATCACGTCAGGTCTTCGAAATCACTGGCAAAGGCAAAAGTGGCCAACCAGAGGACCCCTGCCACCCTGAACAAAGAATGTTATGTTTAAAGGGAGAAGTTGGTCGGGGGAGGAGGGGGGAGGGGGTGCGGTCAAAGAGTTACACTTTTATAAGTTAACATATATATTTTTTTTGTGCCGACGTTTCGGCCTAAGTTTTAGCCCATCTTCAGGACAGAGAGGCGTATGCAGAATGTTATGCTTGTGGATCTACAAAAGTTCTCCCTCGCCTTCATATTCACTTAGATATGTTGTGCCAGTTTGTGCGTGCCCTAGACAAGGACAATGAGTGTTTTAAATACGTATCTAGTGTTTATCACAAAATTACTCTACTTAAGCTGAAGGTAAGTGTTTTTACTGGTCCTCGGATCAGGAAATTAGTGTATGACGCCAATTTTGCTGATACTATGAGCCAAATAGAAAAGGAAGCCTGCCGTAGCTATAAAGTTGTAAACAACTTCCTAGGAAACAATACGGGTCCAGGTTACAAAGCCGTTGCTAACACTGTGCTGTAAAAATTAAGAAAAATAGTTTAGAACATGTGTTTGAAGTTGCACTTCCTATATGCTCACATTGACTATTTTCCAGATTGCTGTCTTGGAATTTACAGTGAGAAACACGGTGAACGTTTTCAACAAGATTTGAAAGGAGAATACCGGCTTGTTCTTGAAAAGGGAAAGCACTCTTCATACATGGGCGAAAGTGCAAAAAATTAAAAAACTGGACGTGATGGAAGAAAACTTGTTACATATTTAGAATTAGCGTAATAAAATTAGGAGGAAACGACAGTAAAAACAAAAACAAAAATCAAAATGCAAAGCATTGTAATTTTTGTTACCAGGATTGCAAATAAAAACTTAAAAATTCGTTTGTTTTTTTAAATCACCATGACCGATTATCCTGAAAATCCAAAATTCCTTATATAATCTGTGCGTTCAACTCTTGATCATCTCTAATTTACGTTATTGATGAGAGAAGAAAAAAATAACTAGAAATACCACTTGGTATTTTTTTTTTTGCTTGGAAAAGTTAAATAAGATATTATTCTAATGCTTTTGGATTGTTTTAAAAATCTTGTTCATTTTTTTTTTCTTTTTTTTTTTTTTTAATCGTAGCATTTTCATTAGAAACATATTCACTATTTATTTTTAAAAAAATCCCATATTTTGTGACAAAGTACTGTAAAAAGAAAAGTGTTCTCTGTATTTTTTAAATTTTCATAATCAATCATTCAATCTCAAATATCATTTTCGTAAATTATACCATTTTTTATTTGTTGTATTGTAAGGCTTTTCTACGTTGAATCCATCGCACGAGCGGAAGACGGCTATGGTCGCAGATTCGGACGATGTCTTAACTGAACTTCAAATGTTCAGTTAGGACACCTATATTCACATTAAAAAATTAAAATAAATCCACCCGTCGATTAAATTAAAATCGTTTTTGTTTTACCAAAGTCATATTCTACGCCTCGGAAGATTTTTTCTGAATATTATCTTTACAACTAGTAACCGCTACACCATAACCGTTGGAGTAAATTTGGAGAACTAGAAATCATTAAAGTAGAGGATGAAATTTTTTAAATAATACTTTTTCAGATTCAGGGCATCCGAATAAATTGAACGAGACTAGAAAAAGTTAAAGATATATTTAACCGATTACTATGATCTATTGGAGGTAGTGAAAACAAATTTTCGATCAGGAATATAGGCACATATTTCAACATTCGTATTGTTGCAAATCCAGACTTCAAAAGGGGACCGAAGTTTGGTTTAAATAAATAAACCAGAGCAAATAGTGTAATAATTTCCCATATTTATGATCGAATGTTAGAAAAAAAACACGTTGAAATAAGCACTTAATAAAACAGTATGCTTGTTAATAGTAGAAAGAAGCCCATTGTTCCAATTTATCTTAAAACACTGACAAAGGAAGTCGTTGTAGAATGTTTGTATGGGGGGGAAGGAGAGAAGGAATAAAATACAAAGGACCCCCTCAAGTTGATGTTATATTCTGGGAATTCGATGAGATAATAGCTCTGATAAGGCAACTCTTGTGTCGTAAAGATAGCGAATCAATTGTTTATCCTTGTTTTTTTTAGTGCAGCGTGCCCTCTGAATCATACTGCAATTCTTCGTAGAATGAAGTCTGTGACCAATGAATTTTTTAAATAGGAAAGAGGGAGTTAGATCATTCAACAGTGTTATGAATAGCTTTAAAAAATGTGTAAAGATTGCTTTGTTAGCTATAAATAATTCAAAAAAGATAGTTGTTTGTTTAATGTAAGTTCTAGATACTTGCTAATTACCATTTAAGCTATCCATGCTGAAGGAAGTACGGCAGTCGTTTGAAAACATTTTTCCAAATCATATTGTATATTTTTTCGAATTCCTTGCTCCTAAAAAATAATCCATATAAATTTTGCTGTCTGCTACTATAACATAACTCTTGTTAATAACACCTCGTTACCCTATATTGTTGATTTAGATGAAACTTAAGAATAGGAAGCCATTATTTAATAGTTGTGAAATCTTCCGTAGTGGAGAACATATGCATATATTCTTTCACAGAACTTACTGCTAGAATATTAAGGTCTATAATCAGTGTTGAAGTCAACACGAAATATTATATCATTCATGATTGTGCCAAGTTTATAAATTGGAGAAATAAATGGAAGAGTCCACGGGAGAAAGGCGTAATCACATTTTTTTTCCGAAACACGTCTTTATATTCATATCGTTCAGCGGAAATGTGGATGGTCGGCTTGTTAGATGCGTTTGAAAAATATTTGTAGACTGAAGAAAGGAGATCCATACTTTTGATAAATTTGATTTTCTGGAAGAGCATTGCGTGTGACATTTCTTCCGTGGACTCTGCAAACATCTTCATTCAATTTTCATGTTTTGGCTGTAAAAATATTAATTTTTTATTTTCAAATCTACTGAAAACTCATCTTTAATAAGATTTAAAAGTATATAAGTGTACCCTCTGTGAATCAGTGGTTAACTCGACTTGAAGTTGATTTCAACATCGTATATACCAAGATTCCTAAGGGTGGTATGTATGCCGACAATATTTTATATTAGCTTATTATATTTATTATAAAGTGGTTGTATTGCACTATTTGAATCAGTAAAAATTAAAATATTAGTTTCTGTGGAGGCGAGTGCAAATTAAAAAGCTTGATATATGGCACACAGTTCAGCTGTGAAGATACTAGTTCCTGAAGCGATATGGAATTTAAATGTTTGGCTTGATTGGAAAGAAAAAGTAAAATGTGAATTTATACACAATATAAAATATACAGGTATATTTATTATATAAGATTGCTATAATATGATACATATATATAGACCCATGCAATATGATGTAGTACAGTTTATCCCAGATTATTGGAGTTAGCAATTTTCATTCAGATTCTTATCGCTGATCTTCTGACGAACTGTCTTCTTGCGTTCTTAAACACCCTGTACAAATGATCACATAGTGTTCCTTGCATATAAACTTTTGACACTTGTTGCAAATCGTCCGTGTTTTGCGATCACGCTTCCTCGAGCAGACGTAACATCTACCAGGGTTGTTGGGGGCTCTCTTTGGTGGCGGTGTCTCTTCATCTCCTATTCCTAGGAAATAGTTCATTTTCCTTTTGAGATTTTTTCGAATGCTGTCTTTCTGCGAGCGTTCGGCCATATGCGGTTTTATGAGTTCTAAAGCAAGTCCTTTGAGATATTCTGCTCGAGTGATTTTTTCTTCATGGTTATTAGCCTTGTGTATTGTTATACCGTTTATGGCTGCTATATTGAGCAGGTGATAGAAGATAGTCAGTGGCCATCTTCGACATGTCCTAACTACGCTATAGGTAGTGCACATTCTGTAGAGCTCGCTAACTGCCTGCTTGGTGTCGTTGTATAATGTTATGACTCTTTCTGGTGTATCAATGGATGCTTCTTGATGTCTAGTAGACAAATATAAATTTATCTTTCCCATATCTTTATATGATATAAGGGAGCACCTCTGGTCTTTTAGAAACCCAATAAGACTGCCGTGAATTTGTCTTCTTTTTTTAGTAAATTCTGTTGGAAGTTCCTTTTTGTTTTTGCTTATGGATCCTATGCAAGTGACCTGGTGATTTTTGAGAAGATCGAGTGCTAGGTTTACATCAGTAAACCAGCTGTCAAATGTTATGTTTCTGTAAGCCCCACAAATGGGCAGTATTAATCTCTTTGCTATATCGCCTGGGCCATTCTCCTCTTTGTACAGACTTTCCGACTGTTTGGTAACAAATATTTCTATGTTGTGCGTGTACATCGTTCTGGTGTCTATAAGAAGAAACAACTTTATTCCACTGCGTCGTTTTTTCGGCACGTATTGCCGAAAAGGACACTTCCCTTTGAACTCAACTAACATGTCATCAATGGTGAGTAGTTCTCCTGGTGATAATGAGTTTTGGCAATTGTGCACAAAGATTTCTAATACCTCCCTTATAGAAGCTAACTTATCTAGTTCACTCCTCATCGACAAATCCCGTGGGTCATGGAAACACAGATAGCTCATCAAAAATCTATACCTCTTATAAGACATAGTCAGATAAAAAGCCTCCATTCCTACGCCATGTTGGTCCCATAAATCTTCTATATTCCCTCGACCTGGACTTTTTAATCCTATCAGATATATAAGACCTAATAATGCCGCTATTTCTACTTCAGTCGTAGGGCATGCGTCACTCGGCTGTGTAAAATTTGACTTCACTGTTTCAATGTTTATATTAGTGTAAGTAGTTATAAGCCGGATAATATTGTCGTCTATTATACAGCTGAAACTATCTAGGAAAGTTAGAGTATTTTTTCCTTTACCTTTGGCCTGAGGCTGGTAAGCTACATTTTCTGGTCGTTTTGAATCCAGTGAGGTCGGTGTACTCGTCCAAATGGTTTTACCATCTCTTCCCTCAAAACAAACTTGAAAAGTATCGATGTCTGATTCGTCACCGTCATCAGGCTCAGCCTCTGAATCGGTGCTGTATTCAGTCACCGCGACGTGGTAATCTTCGGTGTCATCTGGGTCGCTTTCCCCGATTTCATGTTCCTCGACATCTTTACCCAACTCTTCTATCCATGTGGCCCAAGGTTCTCTATCGCTCCGGTCGGTTGCCATAAAATATTACTGTTTAAAGAATTACCTCCTTAGAGACGAAAAGATTCAACTTATATAATGATATTTAAGTTAAGCAAACACTTTATAAAATAATTGTCAATGAAGTATACACTTTATACAATACTTATTTTGTTAAGCAAACACTTCGGCTGAGGGGTATGGCTCCGCCCCGCGAGACTACTGAAGTCATTGAACGTCGCGAGTTCGTTGCGCCTGCGCACGATGGACCTTTGAGTCCTTGAGATGCCATTTCAGACGAGTGTTTTTTTCTCTCATATTACAAGTACGTTCATCAAGTTAGGCTTATTTTATTAGTACCTCCTTTCAATGATTGTTTTTTCTGGACCTTTTACTGTGTTACCTCTTATTATGTTTTATATCCGTGAGATACTGGCTTTCAAAATTTTTCGAAACTTAGTTGAAATTTCATGAGAAATATATGTGTATTTCGACTGAATATTACTACCGTTTATTTAGTCTTCAAGTATGGCTGGAGGGGAGTTAAGTTTCATTCGTTTCGGATTTCAAGAGGTATCATATTTCTTGTTTCTAGGATGCACAACTAAGATTTCCTTGTTTTATAATTCACTTGAGTATTTTATTTTTGATTGTTAAGGTCACTGAATTGGAAGCTATTCAATAATTTTAGTTGTACACTGGACCCCATATGAGAGGTATTATGGTCTGGAGGTTCAAGAGACCCGGTAGATTTAATTTTATTTTATAATTAAACTTGATAAAGGTTGAAATATAAATACTATTAGGTATATCGTGCAAAATCTACCATTATGGTATCGTATATTTTCACAAACACTCACATGAGAGGAAGCTCAGCCTAGAGATGTAGGGGATCTGGTTGTACGTGCACTTATTGCCCTTAAATATGAATTTATAATTCAATTTTATGAATATAAGAGTGAAGGAAATAAATAGCTAATTGAAAAAAATTGACCTGGTCTGGAAAACCGAAAAGAAGTTAGGAATAGCGTGTAGGCTGGCCATTTATTCGCCAGCTATCCTTATTTCAGTTCGTCTTAACTCAACAAATGTTGAGCAATGCATTTAGTTTTGTTCATGTTTATTTATCAAAAGTCATAATGATGAAAATTCTTGATTATTGTTAAAATATTAACGACTGATTCTTTCTGTTTTGGAAAATGCGTAACAGAAGAGGAGATGGTTTGTTCATCTGATTGCCTCCTAGACAATGGCCAAAAGGTTGTTGTTGGAAATCGTATCTAATTCCTTGCCAATCGCTCTGAACGAATTGCTGTTGCTGGGGACCCTAAGCATAAATCACCGTAACTATCCTCCCTGAGGGTGGTGGCGTATCAAGAATTTTCTTTACGATAGTGATTCAGTCCTCAAATGATCTGGAAGTAAGGAGCTATTTGTGATACAGAGGATGCTCGGGCTTGTGTGACAGATTTTGATAAATTACCCTCCTTGTTTACACAGGGGAAAGTAATTACAGCATTGTGTTTGGGTGAGCGTTCTATTCTTTGAGTGCAATATTTGTCCAGCGCAATTTTTTTAGAGAATGGGATTGTTTTAACTTTGGATTAGTCTTTCATAAAAATTTAACTAAGATAATTTTGTCTACGCCGGACAATTGCGTCATGCAATAGCGGGCCCAGGATTTAATTTTTTTTGTTGCTTATTCTTGTAATACAATAAAGAAACTGAGAATAGGTATAATGGTGATTCTTTTAACTATGTTCTCTTTTTAAATCATAACCCATAACAAAACTAGCCGTTTGGGTGAGCGTTCTATACTTTCAGAGCGATATTTGTCCAGTGCCATTTTTGGGAAGGAATGGGGTTGGTTTAACTTTAAGACTAGTCTTTCAGAAAAATGCGAAAAAATAAAAATTTAATTAAGATAATTTTGTCTATTCCGGACAATTGCGTTATACAATAGCGGGCCCAGGATTTATTTTTTGGGGGAGAGGGCTTAACTCCTGGGGTCAAGGGGTAGAAATACCTCATAGCAACGAGGGAAATTTTTGAAGGCCACTGATCAAAAGTGCGTTTTTTACTTCATTTGAAGCTGTGAACTATGGAAATTCGGTGCAAGATTATCTCAAATAGTTAACTGGAATGTTACTCCTCCCCAACACGAGAAATAAAATTTAATTATAGGTTAAATTTACATTAAAGGTTAAATTTACTACATTAACAAAGCTATTTTTGTTATGCGTTATAATTTAAAAAAAGAGAACATAGTTAAACGAATCGCCATTATACCCAGTCTCAGGTTTTTTATTGTATTAGGACAAGAAGAAAAAAAAAAAAAAAAGGTTTAACAAATTCTGACGATATAATAATGAATCCAAAATTATAAGGTAACATGCTTAGATTCCTGTTGACATTTGTAGCAATTCTATTATAATTATATTTTTCTATACGATGACCGTAAATTTTGGATGAATATTGCGCAATGCGCCTAAAGCTACTTCTTGCCGTAATACAATAAAGAAACTGATATTGGGTATAATGGTGATTCTTTTAATTATGTTCTCTTTTTAAATCATGATGCATAACAAAAATAGCTTTGTTAATGTAGACTTGTAATTAAATTTTATTTCTCGTGTTCGGGAGGAGGGGTAACATTCAAGATAAGTATTTGAGATAATCTTGCACCAAATTTCCGTAGTTCACAGCTTCAAATGAAGTAAAAAACGCACTTTTGATCAGTGACCTTCAAAAATTTCCCTCGTTGCTATGAGGTATTTCTACCCCTTGACCCCTGGAGTTAAGCCCTCTCCCCAAAAAAATAAATCCTGGGCCCGCTATTGTATAACGCAATTGTCCGGAATAGAAAAAAATATCTTAATTAAATTTTTATTTTTTCGCATTTTTCTGAAAGACTAGTCTTAAGTTAACTCAACCCCATTCCTTTCCAAAAATGGCACTGGACACATATCGCTCTGAAAGAATAGAACGCTCACCTAAACGACTAGTTTTGTTATGCGTTATGATTTGAAAAGAGAACATAATTAAAAAGAATCACCATTATACCCATTCTCAGTTTCTTTATTGTATTACGACAAGAATAAGCAAAAAAAAAAAAAAAGTTAAACAAATTTTGGCGAAATTCTAATAAACAATCAAAAATTATAATGTAAGACGCTCAGATTCCTGTTGACATTTGTAGCAATTCTATTGTAATTATATATTTTTCTATACGATTATTGTAAATTTCAGATGAATATTGCGCAATGCGCCGAAAGCTACTTCTATACTTACGTAATACAATAAATAAACTGATACTGAGTATAATAGTGATTCTTTTAATTAATTAATAAAAAAATACTCTACTCATTACAACAAAGAGAACATATTGTAATTGTTTATTTGTTGTTCATACAAAAAATAAAAGTACAAAAAAAATAATTTCTTGTTTCTGAGGTCTTCAGCTCGAAAACCCCCTCCCTCTTGAATCTGTTAATAGTGTCCAGGACTTGTTTTATTTATTATGATTATTATTGTTTTATTCAATGTATTAACACCATCTACATGGCTTCAGTTAATTCTAGAGAATATCTTCAATTTTCGAAGTAACTCCTTTTAAAATCCTTAAAAAGTTCTCAATGGCCCTCTAGCAATCTAATCTAGGATTCATTAGATATCAGAACTCCATCCGCATATGATGGATATTGGATTAAGCGGGAAATGGGTCCACACAGATGAAGGATTAACTGCCTCAATTTGATAGAACGTAATTTTGACTAATCTAATTATTAATTATTTCCAAATTTAATTGTAAGTTGGTTGAGGCTAGGCACTGTTTAAATGATTTACTAAGCAATTAGTTACTGTGCCCTTGCATTATAAAAGGTATTGTAATTATTCCAAAGCACGAATTTCCCAAGCAACAGTATTTACGTTACGTTCTAACAGTATAATTAAGAAATCTGAAGGAAAATGCATTACAGTTAATTATTATTTATCGAAACGAACCGATTATGTTATTAAGATTGATTTATTATTTATTTAAATAGATAGTTCCATGTGTTATTTCTTCCCGCGTTCATGGTTATTTATAAATGTAGCAACAACTGTGTCCAGCTGTTAGACTTTCGGGCGAGAAAACAGCTGTTTCTGGACTCTACCAGGTGCTTTTCTTTGCTACGTCAGGGGGCCGTGTGGGCCTTCTTTTGTGCATAATAGGTTATCCTTGGCTATAGTTGCAAACAAATGGAATCATGGGGTCTGCAGGCAGATAGTTTTTGCAAAAGCTTTAAAGACTCATCTATTTCGTCATTGTTATTTTAAAGAAAAAAAGCATTGCGATTGTATATAAAATATTGATCTGATCGGTAATCCCTGTCCTCAACTTCGAAATGTATACAATTTTAATACCACCAGTCTGTAATTTAAATATTGAAGATATCTCTTTATTATTTATTATTATGTTTATCGTCATTTCACGATTTATCAATACAATTTTGGTTATCTTTATCGTTCAATTAAATAAAAAAAGACTTATTATGCTATGCACGCTGCTTCTATTGCTTTTTTTCATAAACGCTAACGGAAACTCAAATTTGACTATGGATATATATTCATATCTAGAATTTAATATATATTCACATTCATAGTTAGATTATATCGCGGTCTGTAAATATAATTCATTTGAAAGTCAGTTATTAAATCTAGAACATTCCCGTGGAATTGTTGAACCGTTCTGGTATCACTGTTCAGCCAAGCTTTTCCTCTTGCTTGGCTGGAGAATTCCATTTTTGCTGACCTTCATTTTTTTCCCTTCCTTCTTCAATTTCCTTTTCCTTTAATAATGATAAAAACCTACTGGAACTCATCACCCAGCGTTAGGCATGTGAAATCGTGAGCATCTTAATGGTTTAAGGCTGTATCTTGTTTTGTTTGGTTAAGTAAATAAGTTAGTTACATTTGTAACCAAGCCAGTTATTGTTGAGAAATCTATATTTATATTTTAAAATATAACATATTAACTCGTATTAAATTTGGAAATAGTGTGGCCCTTCATCATTCTATATTTTAAGCCCGAAGAAATCTCCACTCCGCCATACCTTTCAAGCAACATTTTGCACAAATATTTTGTATGCCATTATATCTGCTGGTTGTGCCAAAATACTTTGAATAAATTTGTTTTGAATAAATTTTAAAGAAATAAAAGTTATATGTCATGTGATTTCTCAATTTCATTCACTTTTCCATTGCTAATTCTTTATATATATACTCAAAGAGGTTGAATAGCAGCTAATAATTTTAAATAACAAATGACAAAACATTTCATGAACTGAATTATCTTCTTCATTTTATCTTTAGTTATGAGTCGCATTTTTCAGGAAGTGCTGGTTCCAGACCTCTCATTAGGTATTCTGGATTAAAAGCACTCTAATCAGGATTGCTTCTTCTGAACTGAATTTTCTTAAGGAGGTTTTCTATGGCAGTATGTCCATATCTTACTTATTATATCATGATTTATTAATTACTGTTACCCGTGGTTATTGATTTGATGATATGAATAAATCTAACCCTTTCGTGCTTACCGGTATGAATCTTGCAGTGACGGATATTCGCTAGCAGAGCTCAGAAAAGTCGGCTAAAATACGGATAAATCATTTTAGATGAAGTATTACTAGGTTTTTACAAAAATTGTTGTGCATTAGGATAGCTTTGTTTCAGATTACATATTTTAAACATTATTGAATACTACTCTTCAAAGTTAAGTCCATTGTTTTCAACTACTTTCGCCCATCTTTCTGCCAGTAAATGGATTCAATGCCGGCACCACTCCTTTGGTTTTGAGGCAAAATTCACATCAATTTTTACGTCCTCGTAATTATTAAAGATCCGACCTTTTAAAAAATCAGCCATTGATCTAAAAAAAAAACATGATCTGGTGGTGCAATATCTGGACTATACGCAGGACGAGGCAAAACATTTACTCCTTTGCAGTTCCGATAATTTTTCCTTGGCCAAACGAGAACGATGTGCAGGGGCATTGTCGTGTTGCAAAATGGCTTGGTTCCTGTTGACCAAAGCGGATCAACTTATCACTCAAAACTGCATAAACTCTGTCTTGCTGTAAAGATTTGAGTCTCCTGCCCGACCATTAGGAACAAGCTCAAAATGCCTTCGAAGTTCCACCAAACACAAAGCATCAATTTTTTCCCAAACCTATCTTGGCGAACCTGCGGTTGTGCAGCTTCGCCTGGCCGTGCCCACTGCTTATGCTTGCTAGGTTTTTTTTTATCCACTTTTTGTCACTTGTGATAATGCTTTCCGAAACCTGCCATCTTTCGGATTTTGAAGCAAAATTTTGCACTTATCAACTCGGCGCTGGGCTTGGGTCTTTGTCAAGTCATGTGGGTCGGACCTTGGTCTTAAATTCCGTATGCCATATATGTGTATATTATATATATATATATATATATATATATATATATATATATATATATATATATATATATATGCAATTTATTATATCATATCATATTTTATATTTAGTATGTAATTATTATTATTAAGTATACTTATCTTTTATCGATAAGTTGAATGATCTATCTTCTAACGATAACCATCAATATAAAAAAAAAATCATGTCAGCTTTCTTCTTCGGGTCCTTTTATCGTGCTTTTTCTTAACTTCCTCTTCCTGGCCTGTGAACGTGTAAGCCTATCCCACAAGTGAGGTCGGTTTCCTAGCCTGGCTTCTGGGTGTCTGGTTTCAGTTCCTGCACTTGTATTCCTTACAGCCTTATTTTTCAAAATAATTAATTTTTTTTAAGTAACTAACAATAAAATGATAAAACATTAAATTAAATTATAATTTCATTTAAGAATGTGTTTTTATATATATGAATATATACCTAAATATACAGCAGGATATGTATTTTGTTGAAGATAACTTTCTTGAGAAACAGGGTTTATGTTATCTTCTCTTAGTCGATAACCATTTCCGTTCCACACTAATCAGTTAAACTTATTCGTCCCTTTAAATAAATTATTTTTAATTTTTCTAATTATAAATTATTTGTTGATTTTATGTGAAATATATATTTTGATTTACGAAACAATTTTTTAATCGTACTTTTGCACCGTATCGAAGATCATCGCTGGTGAATAGGGGTGAATTTTAAATCCGTTTCATTACTCCTAGAACACTATTAGGGAGTTTCGGGGATGGCATATCCCTCGGGCACTTCCAGCGGCCTCCTTTGGATTTAATAAATGAGCTCCCCCTCCCGCTAGAATAGGATAAACCGTCGCTTCTGCCTCAATTGGAGTTAGTGAGGGTGTTAACATTCCTCCCCCTTCTTTTCCTAAAAAATGGATCAAATGAGCTGAATGTATTGTTTTCTAAGCAGAACAATACCATAGAAGTGTGGGTAAATTTAAGTTATAATTTCGGCCATCATTACTACATTAACCGGTTTTTAAGTTTTTACACTTCTACAGTCCCTTCAAATTGATTTATAATGTTGGAAATTCGTATGTGAATTGATTTGCTGTTGGAGATGTGCCTTTTGTGGCTCTCAACTTTTTTCTTCCACCCCCGTTCTTTTCGATGTTTTCAATTTTGTATATTAGTGAAAATATGAGTTTAGTGACGGACTTCTGCTGCTCACACTCTTTTTTTTTTCCTACTTGCAAAAAATAATGATAAATTAAAAAATAATAAAAAAGTCTTATGTTTTTTTTTTCTTTTACAAGCGCATATATTATAAATTTAAATTTAAATGTTCTTACAAGTTGTCTGCGTAAAAATATTAGCGATGAAATTATCTGTATATCTTTAATGTGATATTTATTTTTTTTTGAGATTATATGTTTCGAATAAGTTCTGTTATGAATATTTGTATACTTTATTATTACTATTGCATTGAAGTTATTGTTTCTAATGCAAAACTAAAAAAAAAAACTTAAAAAAAAAAAAAAAAAAAAAATGAACTCATACAATCAATTTCCATGTTATAGTTGTAGAAAAAATCGTTTAAAAAACTACTTTTTTTTTGCAGTTTTTAGAAACAATACTACACCTAAAATTATGGAAATATTTTTGGTAGAAGGACGATGGAAGAATGCATGAAAACTATGTACCATGTCTGCAAGATCCCAGTTTATGAGGTGCCTGTAAAATAATAATGACCTTTGGAATACAAGATTCTAAAATGGTGTGAATTATTCAATTTTGAAGATATCGAAATGCCATTTGCGAGGTCTTTCATAATATTTTAATAACTACAAACGAGCGTATTAAAAATTAGGTGCTATAAATCCCAAGTTTATCAGCCGCACGTATCGTGTCAAAGTTAAAAAGCAATAGCTGTTGGTATAACTACGGAAGTAGATTTTCGACTTTTTCCTCTGACTTTTTTTATTAGATCTTCCGCTTGGCCGTGAGAAGCATTTGTGCCGATTTATATTGGACACCCAGTTTATGAGTTCCTCAACTAACTTTTTTTCCTAGAAACTTTCCTTTTATCTTAAGTAGAAGCGATGTGTATAATTCTGAAATGGTAAGTTCCACTAGCGTTCATTTAATCGTTTCTCGGTTGACTATCGCATCCGTGACGAATGAACCTTGTTCTTACCTGCGGATCCTTGCACCCTCACCTTGCACCGGATCCTTAGTCTCCCCTGTTCTACAATGAACCTCTTTTTACAATACTTCTTCTTTATTCCATTCTTGTCAGAGATTGATCCGCTTCTTGGAAGATTCGATGGAACAATGGTCCTTTTTATAGGTTAGCATGGCACGCAGAGGGTCTTCTTCAATGGCTAATGGATTCGTTTGTTGTATGGACTAGTGAAGTCATTCTCCTCCTTGTTACTTAAATGTGACTGTTGTAGTTTATTTTTGCAATGCAGATATTTAGTTGGTGAAATTTAATGATTGTATATATTATTTAAAAATCTGTGAACTCAGCTAACAATAGATACGAATTCCTATGACTGTAGGAAGTAAAGTATTTGTACCTCGTTCATTGATATTAAAAAATAAATAAAGCCTGTACCATTACAAACCGCTAAGCTTAGGGGTCAGATACCTACTTATAAGAGGTTGAGTGTGGCCCAGGAAGATCGACACCAGACTGTTACTGCCAACTACTACTGGTGGAACAGAAAACATGATTCCGTGTTTTCTGTACATTTTCTTCGGTATAATCATTTCAAATGGATCCTACAAATCGATACTGCATTCAACTAAATTTTGGGTTTATTTTTAATTTAGCCAAATATTGTTCAGGCTGTAAACTATTTGTTTTCAATCTTTTATATTTTAAATAAAGAATTAAGTCATGAATCTAATATTCATGTATTTTTATTTCGATAAAACATTTGTGGCTTGGTCGTGAAATAATATAACGAACCTCTTATTTTATCTATCTGATGTTTAAATTAACTGTAATTTCATTTTATCCGTTGCTCATTATTTTTCGTTTTAATATATATTCTCTTCACATCGAAAGAGATGCTAAAGAAATTTTAAAAGGTGAAACAAGATCATATTTTTATGATTTTCTTCCCGATGTAGGTTAAAGATTTTTTTTCCTTATTGCTACAGTTTTTATTTTAGTACATGCATTTATTCAGTATATATTAATATGTAAGCCAAAATTATTTGATATATCGTTTTTTCTCCGATTGATAATTACTAGAAATTCAACATTATCTTATTGTAACCTGTTTATTACCTATTGTAAATGTCAACCTAAATCAGAGTTTTTGTTTTTAATTTTATCTTGAGGACTATTTTTAGTAAAAAAAAAATATAGTATTTCAGTTTTAATAGTTTCGTTATAATAAAAAAATTCGCCTTTATTTTAAACAATTTAAAGTTTTTCGGCGTCTATTAAATTTAGGTTTAAATTAAAGTTCAATTTAAATTCATCTTGTCGGAACATATCTTTTCCTGTTACTATCACACTGGAATTTTCGACATCCTCTTTGTTTTGATATAAATGGAATGATAGTACGTTTGATGATAGGGCGTACTTCCAGGTTTTTAAAAAGATCTCCAATTGAAATATTAGTTTTTTTTTTCGCACAATTCTCGGTATCTTTATATTTCCGGAGGTATTTATAAAAAACGCTGCAAATTATTATGCAATGGTTTATTATTTCCAAATAGTTATACATAAAAAATATCTGGTGTGTCCATTCATTTGATTAAAAAAAAAAAAAAAAAATACGTAAAAACGGAATCAGATTTCTCTAAAACCTAACAAACGATTCATGTATCAAACAAAACTTCAATAGTAATAGTAAATCGAAATGCGCATGCGCGATCGAATATCCGATAGTGAATTCGGAAATAGCGTCCTTGAAAATTCAATAAACAATACCTACACCGATGAATTTTGCAAACTAATAATTAATTAGAAATGCTCTTGCCCCTACCAAATTTCGATATTAGCAACTTCGTAAAACTAATGAACGATCACCAATCGATGGAATCCATAACCTCTCCCTCTCGAAAAGAATAATAAATATTTTTAAAAATAAATAAACAAACATTTAAAAAAAAACCCAGCAAAATTAGCCCTTAACATAAATTATTTAATAAACGAAAGCAAAATATCGGAAGCACCCTACATTATTATACATTATATATTATTATACACCTAAAGATTGTTTTAAATCATTATTGAAATTAAAATAATTATTTAAAAATAAAATTGGATTCATTCATGTCTCGTTGGGTTACAGTTGAAATGGAAATTAATTGGAATTTAAAAAGGTAATTATAGGGGGATCTTAATAATTTTGTTTAAATCAGATTAATGACAATTTTTCAAGGAAAATACGTTTGCGCTTGCTTAAGCGAAAATAGTGGATGGAATTTAATAAAATTGATTTGGGATCATCTATGTACCATCTCCTACAGTCTTAAAATTTTATCAAAATCGGATTAACGGTAGTAGGTGTTATGTCCATTACGTGGATTCGACTACCGACAAACATGAAATCAAAATCTAAAACGTGTGAAATGCGAGTGGAAATTTTCGCTTCTGATGACAAATTTTCTTTTCACTTAATTTACAGTTAAGCAGCGAGAAAATTTGACCTTTTTTAAGCTATTACTTTCATCTAAAAATATATCATTTCTTCCTTGATTGCAGTAATCCAAAAAGAGTTCCATAGGCCAGAATTTTTTTTCAAACAATTTAACTAAATTTTATTTATTTTCTTTATATTATTTTTAACTGAACGACCGGAAAATGGGGAAAAAAAAAAAACTTCGAGGAAAAAAGAACATGATGCATTCTAAATTATAGGTTCAGTCTCTGAGGTAATTTTCATTGTTAATAGCCCTGTCATATGGCAGCAATGACCAAGATATGAGCATATTTCCGGCCACAGCTGTTTTTTTTTTCTCTTCGCCATAGGAGGTGCTATTATTCGAAGTCTAGCTTTCGAAACAAAAAGCGATCACTTCTTATCGATTGTGCCACAGCGACGCCCCGGGATTCTCGGGTACCGCTGAGGCTGCCCAGTTTGGCGCCAGCTGTTCTGTTTATGCCCTTCATGAAATGACTTCCAGCCGTTCGAGATTGATCCGGGGAATGCTCGTGATCCGCTTGTTGGACGTTGGAAGCCGTTTAGATTTGTTGATTAACGAATCTCTCCAGTGAACTTGTTCCATGTAATAATATCAATGTCTCAGAGTACTGGTTTGGTATGTTTTTTTAAGGAGAATAGTTCATTGATCGGATTTAAAATACTTTCATCCCATGATTTTTCTTCCTACAAAACCATTCAGATTGTCTTATTGTGAAATGCAATATTGCAATTCAGATCCCATTTTTAATTTAAAATCCATTTAAAAAAAATAAAATTATGTGGAGTTACCCAATGCTATCATAATTAGAAACGATACGTTAATTTGATCGGTAGAATACGAGTTACTAAGATAAGAAATAAATAATATATCGACATCGTTTTTTGAAAAAGGCTCAAGCGCCAAAAATTCCAAATTTAGGTTTTGATTTATTATGGAACGTAAATACCATCTCTTTCGTTTCCCGCTCAGGATATATCGAGAAAAAAAATGGAAATGGTCTATAAATGGACCATTACCAGTGCTAGAAGCCTTAAACATATATTGTAATTATTAAAGTTTGCCATCTTAATAAACTCATAATTTACACAATTAAGAATAAAATTAAAAAAAAAAGTATATTCTCATTTGGGGAAAAATCGTTTCTTGTATGTCCTATAAAGTTTTCTAAATGGCGCACGCCTTTTAAAAAAAAAAAACGACGCCAATATATTAACTGATATACCCGTGCGAGAACTCTCTTATCTGTTCAGCAATAGAACTCAGCTATACTATTTTCGATGAGTAATATTGATATTTAATAGGGTTTTAAAGTTAGACACGGGATAGAATGTTTAATATCTTCAATCGTTCATAGAAAAATAAAAACTTGATCAAATTTCACAAATGTTTCCCTCTTACCTTCACATTGTATTTACAAAATAACGTTTTCATGCAATAAGTTCACACTTATTAAAAATTTCAAAAGTGGAGCGCAGGTCTTCGGATTGGAAAAAGAATTTGAGGCTGTGGCTGCTATCGTTGAAACACTTTAAAAATTGATTTAAAAAAAAATAATAATAATAATAAAATCGTATTTATTTATTTGCGAAAGAATTCGCGTGATTCCCAGCTGGCCTGTTCGCCAAAAAAAAAAAAAAGTAAAATAAATATATAATTTAGAACAGTTGGGAGAACTGTGTAGGTTATTCAGATATATGCATATATATATATATATATATATATATATATATATATATATATATATATATATATATATAAAACTCTGAATCTTTGTTCATTAATTGGTAAAATATGAGATTAAAATGGAGGTTTCTCATTAATTACTATTGATAAAATTAAATCTCTCAGTCTTTATTTCTGGGGCGTATTCAATAAAAATATAAATAATCGGCCCTGAAGAAAAGAGAAATATGTTGGCATGTTTGCCAAAGCAAGTAGAAAAGGGAGAAAATCAAACCATACTATAACATAAGGGGACGTGACGTGATACGATTGGTGAAATATCAGAGGGATGGATACAAAACTGCACTCTTTTTGCCCCTGACGTGAGATTGCGTCATAGGTCATGAGCAATGTGATCCTACCTTAAATTTCTGAAGGAAAGAGAAGAAATTAAAAACTTTGTGAAGAATAGAATATATCCTATATATTAGAACTTGCCTTTTGAGTGTCCTAAATGGACTTCGATCCCAATTCAGAATTCTTAGTAAATCACTACCAAGAAATTGCCATTCAATTACAGATCTTCAACTCAGTAATCATTGGGTTCGCAACAATGGGGTATTACTGTTGACCTGTATAACATATGATGTTGTATTCATATTTTCTATTTTCTGATACTTAAAAATGATTTTCATAATTAAGAGAGCAACATATTTTTTAATCACCAAATAAGGCCTTGTTTTATGATAATGCCTTCAAAATGAATTAATTTAAATTTTTTAAAAATAATATTTGCAACAACCCCAACCTTCGATATAAGAATTACATGAAGAATGACTTTTTTACATATAAAAAATAATTAAAAAGGTATTACCTGATTAAATAGTGGTAGAAATGTACTCACCTTTTAGACGACATTCCAAATTATAAGTAAGCCAAAAAGGTCTGGTTGAGGAATTTACTCACATAATTATATAAGTAAATTAAAACCAAGAAAGTGATGCCGCTGGGTACTACTTTTCCTTAGATAAAAATAAAAAAAGGGTGGGAAAAATATATGGCAGGTAGTCTTTTTTTCCCGCCCTTTTTTTTTTTATCTTTTAATGCCAGTCCATCTGCTGATTGTTGACAATTGTCATTGACAGGTGTGGAATCATAAATAAAAAAAATAAATAAAAAAGTTCAATTAGAAACACATGACAACAATATTGTTTTTGTTTTTTTTCTCGCCCATAAACATTAATTTGTTTGGTTTCGTCAAAATGAGACCATCCGCTATACTTCATCCGCCATAATTTAAAAATTAATTGTATAATTAATAATTAATTGTTTAAAAAAGATTTTTGGAACAGTATTTTGTTTACAATATTGTAACAAAATTATGGGCATAAGTATCTTCCCAAGGTGGCTGCTCAATTGATTCCATAATAAAAAATAAATATGAATATAATTTAAAATTGGAAATAAATTATATATTAATTGTAATTAAATGAAATTTAAAAATTTAAATCTATCGTCCTATTTAGAGTTGCATTATATTAAAACCAATAAGCAACAACAACTTAATGTGTAACACTCTTTTATTCTTGACAATGCCATAACAAATAAAATTGAAATTAATATGCTTATTTTATGATGAAGGTATGATATAAAAATAGCTACGATATATTTTCTTCTTCGGCTATGATTTTTGGTCTCAGTATGATATAGGTGGTACACATGAATAAAATTTATAGTTAATCTGAAGGAACTGCTCATTAGCTCTGTATGTGATATTAGTTCTTCATTTGTCACGGTGTGGAAGTTGAGCTTATTTCTAATTAAGGATCCTAGGGCAAATATAAAGGTCCTATTAAACATCATATGAAAGTACATATTAAATAAGAAATCCATGTATCTATCAAACCTAATTCAATAATATGTATAACCATATTTATATCTCGTCCTTTAGTCCTTTAGATTTATATACAATGGTCCAACGTGCCGCAGTATTAGACAGATCATTCCTTATCCGATCCTCATCTTTGGAATTCCTTTCCTTCTTTCATCCGTCGCTCCAATACCCTTACCACTTTCAAATGTCATCTTTTCAGCAATTTCCTATCTATTCCCCAGGAATTGTAAATAGATGCTTTCGTATCTTAAGCCGTAATTTTAAAATATGTATACATACTTTTTTTTCATTAAAATTACTATAATATTTTTGTGTTTATTTTAATTTGTTAATTATAATTATCATTACTTTTTATTTCTTTTACTCTAAGGCTGGAGCTCCCAGACTTAATCTCACTGCGTACCACTTTAGATTTTCACATTGGGCTTACTGCATGGTCTTATGATATTAGATTCATCTTCTTAAAAACATACAAAATGATTATAAATGTTTATTTAACAAACAAAACAATATGTATTACATTCATTTGCCTAAGAAAATAATAAACTTAAAATAAAGTTCAAAAATCCAAAATCAAAAGTTTATCAATTTCACATAACAATAACAACAGTAAGATTCACATAACACCAAAATTTCTGGAAGTAAAAGTCTATCCATAAAAAAAATAAGAAAATTGGACTTTGCGAAGAAAAGTCTCAGTTGAAAGCATGTTTTTGTTTATTTTTAATCAGAGCAGCAATGTTTGGCTTGAAGGAGCTCAACTTGGTTATTAAATTCTCTTCAATGCGGTGCTTTTCGTTTTTACTGCATAACCATCCTGAATTATTGTTATTAATTGTAGATAGTGTTTATTCACCTTAATATTAATATATATTATATTCGATTTATAATATATTCGATAATAATTTTTTTTAAATGTTATCCCTCATTGAACATGTTAAAAAGATGATTTTATCAATCATCAGCAAACTTTTGTTTGCTTTTTCGATTGCGGTTCACTGTCTGAGAACCTCTGCTCTAATTCTCTAATGCCCACCTTTAATTGCCTGTAATATTAGATATTATTAAGGGGTGTCCCGATATAATTAAATAATGTTATTATTAATGACTCTGCTAGGAAGCCATCTAACGGTAGGATTATATATATTTTTAAAAATTGTTTTTCTCTGTCTTATATAATTATTGCACACCGAGCGACCGAGCGACCTCCAGAATTTTTTCTCCATCCACGCATCCTCTTTTACTTGATATTCCTTCCTCATATCTTGATCCTACGTCTTTCTAATACTCAGACCTGTATCGGGAAAGTTATTTCATTCATATTTCTTCCACTCACTAAGAAAAGGCATAACCCTTGATGGCTCTGGGTTTCAACATTATATAAAATGTTTTCTTCCTATCATTTTCTGCAGTAGTGCCCTATTAAATGAGATATTTCTTGTGTTTTCTATATTCAACTTCATGTTGGTGATAGTTTCAAGAGAAATCGTTCTGTTCAATGAGTTAATTCATTGGCATTGCGTGTACATAAATTCCTCCAGAACATTTAAACCAATGTTTAATTACCTCTACAAAATGCAGCGGTTATACGTTTCGCTAAACTATAAAAAGTACATAAACATATAATTTTTATTATTCCCTGAAATAGCTAATGACATTTTACAGTTTAATGAGTGCGTGCTCGTTCTGCGGCTACCGTGTGGTTATCTCTCTTGTTGTCGAGTCATGGCTTGGACTTGCACGCTACAATGCGATACATCGAACCATAATATATCGATACTATCCATTAGTCTAATGACCATAGGTATGTCGTGTCGTTTGTGGCTATCGTCATGTCCTTAATGTCTTTGGTATTAGACTACTTTTTGAAGCTGAAGCTATCTTATCTCAAAGTCCATTTCGAGGCCATTGTTTGGAATTCGTGATAAACTTTAGTACCCTTACCAAATTAGTCTGCTAATTTATTGCGCATCTTTATTGATTATTAATATGGCAGCTTATAATGATTAATGCTATTAAGTTAATTACATTTTACAACCCAACCCCAGTGTTATACTTATCTATGCATAAAATATAATTGTAGACTTCCTATGCTAAACAAGGGTTTGTTTGTACCAACATAAGATTTAAACTGGTTAGTTTAAATCTTGTGTTGGTTTCTTAATTTTTTTCTGAACAGAAAAATAGATTGACCTTTGTCAGGGCAGGAACCATGGTTTGTGGTGACTAACAGTTGCCAGGAGATTAAAAATACAGTTTGAGCCCAGTGCTGACCACACTATTTCCCACTACCTTGCAGTTGAGTACCTCTACCAGTCCCTGCACTCAAGACTCCATTTTATTTATTTATTTTTCTTAACAAAATTTTATGTTGTCATAATTTTTTTATTCATATCATTTTTTTTTTTGCAATATTTCTGAGTTGATTCTCTCTAAATTTTGTGAATTTATGCCATAGATTACATATTTGTTCAAAATTTATAGAAAACCGAATTTCATTTCATTTGATCCAAAGATGACCTTCCAAGGTCGCTGGAAGTGCCTTAATGTAGCGAGAGGGGGACTTGTGTGTGTATGTGTGTATATATATATATATATATATATATATATACAATAAACAAACATTAACGAAACTCTCTTAATCATGTTCTAATGGTTACGAAAGGGATATAAAATGCACCCCACCCCTCTTTGATGATGTCCTTCGTTACAGTGCAACAGTCTATTATTTTTAAAGAAAATAGGACTAAAAACTGTTTTTGTTAATAATAAATAGATATACAGTAAATAAATGAATGCCAATGAATTTATTTGTCTTTTATATGTTTGCTAATTTTTGCCAGGAAAACTTAATATAAGTAGAAATAAATTTTCCCTATTGTAAATAATCCAGTGAATAATGAGGAGACCTTTTCTTTTAGAAACATCTTCTGGGGTTAATAAGTTTAACGAAATAAAGCCTCTCGAAGAACTTGAATTACTCTCCCAAATCATATTTATTAAAATGGGACGCGTGAACCTATAGAATAAAAATGATTAAATTCAAATAAGTTGTCAAGTTAATTATTTAAACAGACAGACTAACTTGGCGCATGTTATTTTATTATTATCGCAAATTAAGACTATCCTATTTCCTAATACTGAACTAATGTTTTTGCGTGATATGTCAACCAAAATAAATAATTTTACTTTATACTCTTGATCGTTAAATAAGCTCAGTCTCTTTGTAAAGTAATTTTTTTAACGTGTTCACCTGTGTGTAGTATTGCTAATAATTTTTCTATGTTTTATATAAATAGTTAACTTCTGAAGTAAAAATATATTGTTTGTTGATTTGGTTAAATTGAGCAGTTTGATGAAATTCCTCATTTCACGTGTATTCTCATAGTTTGTCTTTAAGTGCCAATATTATACTTTGTACGTTATTTGAAAGAAGATCCTGGGATAAATTTAGTGTCACTGGCCCAGTTTTAAATTTTTTACCTGCTAACTTATTGTTAATCTGTAATTTATAATTACTATTTAATTCGCCATAGTAAATTATTCAATTGCAAATGTTTTAATTTTTATTTAGTTGTATTTGTATTTTTAATATTTGTAATTTTTTCCAAATTTTTTAACGCATTAAGTACAGCTGAATAGGAAATATATTTTTTTTTAACCTTTATTGCTGGAGTATCTTTTACTTTTCAATTATTTAGTGATTAGAGACCCTAGATCTTATTATTTGGAAATTTAAAGAACAAAGGACCGAAAATATTATACACATATTTTGCTATTTTTTTTTATTTAAAAAGCACATTTTGCAGTTATTATTATTATTTTTTTAAATTAATTTTTTATATCCATAAATTTCCACAATACTCCTTTCTTCGAATAACAACTATTAACTATAATATTCAAATCAATATAATAAAATGAAATAAGCCTACTTTAATATTACCAGGTGTTATATTGAAGGTCCTATGCAGGTATGCTATAAAAGCCTTGGGATGAAAGAATTTATGCTTCCTTAGAATGTATTTCATAAATATATGTTTATTTATTTGCAATTAATTATTCAACACTTGCCATTTATATTCGTTGAGGGCAGGACCATCCGGTAGGTGCCATGAAGGAGAGTTGCCCACTCTCTTAGGTTAGTGACTTGTTCTGATTTATCACTCCTCCTTTCTACTATCTTTTTCTGCTCGACTTTCACGTTTTTCTTTTTATTTATTTACATTTCTTGAAGAATTATACCATTTCTTTCAATGGCTTAATATAATGAGGTGCTGCTTTGTAAATTATGACCTGGATAAATAATTTAAATTAAAGATATCAACAGTTATCTTATGTCTTATGTACCGAGTAGAATTAATCTATAGGGGTACAGTTTTAATTAATCATGCTTTCTCTTGGCTTTATTTAAATCAATGCACCATCAATGAATGTTAATTTAACAGTCAGTAGTTGTATTTAATCGCATTTTTCCCGAATAAAATAGACTATTGCACTATATCGAAGATCAGCGGAAAGGGGCGGGAGTGCATTTCATATAATGATTCAAGATAAAAATAAAAATAATTAATTTAAAATTAAATTAAATCATACAAACAAATTAATTTAAATTTTATCATGAATCATTTATATTTTCATAAACTTATGTGAATTCACAGGAATTATTATTTATTTAAATATTAAATTCTTGTTAAGCATAAAATAAAATTAAATGTATTTTATTATTATTGAAATATTTATTATATGTTTTTAAATCATTTTTATTATATTTTAAATTTTCATTATTTAAATAAATTAGTATAGTATTAATAATCTATATCATGATAATTTAAATATACTGTTGCAGGATTAAAATTGTATATTATCTGAATTATGAATTATGCATAGCTTGATAATTGACTAAATAAAATAATTACTACTGTCAGTGCTAATTAACATGTCAGTTGAATTCCCATCAATTCCTTTCCCCTTTACAATTCTACTCTTTCTTATATTACTTAGTAAAATTCCATTGATAAATTAAATTAGTAGATAATATGTATAATATTGTATTTTTTTTTTTTATGTAATCATTAATATTATTTATTTTTGTTTCAGGTAAGTCATTGTTGCCAGTGTCTTATTTTCTTATTTCTTTTGAGTTCCGTAAGTGAATATTTTTTAATTTTTCTGTAATACTTAAATTTGTCACTTGAGTTTTAGAAAACAATACCTTTCGGCCTCACTTTCAGGGCTTCAATAGATCAGTGAAGTTTTGTTGTTTTAATGTTTGAATGAAAACTCTAACAATACATATTCTTTAAATTCTATATTGTACAACGACCCATCACACCTTATATAATGTTCAATAAGTAAAATACATATGCATTTGTATCGTTTTAATATTTTCTCTATAATATTACATCGTGTGAAAAGTTCTAATGATAATTTAAAGAGTTCCTTTTTGTATTCAAATCAAGTTCATTTCCATTGAGTTTGTTTTTCCATTGTGCTGTAGCCAAACAGGCGGGACGCCCAGACAGACCCCTTGAAATTCCCCCTAGTCATACCCTGCGTGTTTGTGACCTGTCTAGCCCGAGGGTGAGGGAAATTATTTCAATTAGTGGAATAATTGGTTCTGGGAACTAGGGCTCTTTGGGTGTTAATTATTTTCCGACTTACTGGCAATTTTATTTATAAAGCTATAAATATTTTACTGAAGATTTTACCTTGTTATCAGTTTTATTGTTATACACAAGAGGATTTGCTTCAGTTTTAATTGGAAACTAATTTCTACGCTTATTAATATTATTTTTATTTTTAGTAGATACATAACTATATATGGAATAAGGTTAAACATATCATTTAAAAATAGAAAACAATATATTTAAAATAAAATCAATGAATAAGAACTTATCATTGATTCTATGGATATGCAAAAAGAGCCATAAATATTTATATACTTGAGAAATAATTATTATTTAATCATTAAAGTATTACTTTTTTAAACTTCATATAATATTTTTTATTGGCGTTTCCTGCGTTACATATTACAACTAAGTAATAAAAAATAATAAATGCTGTGATTTGGTTGATTCTCGTTATGCTTAATTCCATTTGTTTAATGGTGCTATCTATAAAGCTGACCATTTTTGTTTTTGAAAATAAAGTGGTCTAGAACACTCGGCTATCTTGAGGGGTTGTATTATTATTATTGTACATATTTCTAGTCGTAAATAATCTCGGAGGTAAAGGAAAAATAATTTGAAAATGAATTGATCGGTGGGGTAAAAAAGATTATGAAATTCATTGATTCGCTGCTGATACTAAAAAACAAAAATATATTTTATATTGCTTGCTATCTCTGCTACAAAAACGCTAATGTTATATATATATATATATATATAAATTATTCATTTCCTGTTATTAGGTAAACATTTGTTCTCATATCTATAAACGGAAACAAGGCTGAGCATTTCCTTATATGAGTTCCCAGTCCCATTAAGCAAATAACATTTTTTATTTCTTTGAATAACATTTTTTATTATTTTTTTGTTTTTTTAATTCTCATTTATTTATTTATTATTTATTGAGTTAATTGTGGTATTTTTATATTTTATTGCATTGATTCCAAAAGAAATTACGAAATAAATTGTTTGTAATTTCTTCAAGTGTTATGTTGAAATAAGGGGTTTTCACTTTAATAGAGCGTTTAGTGTAAGTTTATATTTTTAAATAATATATAACTATTATTTCGTTCGTCTAAAGTTATCCCTTTACTAAGGAATAATAGAATAAAGTTTAATAAAATTAATTTTTATCATTGATATCTTCTTTTTTTTTCTCTTTTTTTTTGTTAATCTTTACATATATCTGTGACACAGGCAAAGGATAATGGATCGAAAACGTATTATAGTCAAATATACTTTCAAATTAAGATTATGAAAAAAAAAAAAAGAGAAAAAAAGGAACGCTTTTATAACAATATTCTCGTATTTTGTTGTGATCATCGGTTGTATGGCTAAAAATAGGTGCTTATTAGTTGTATTCATGAAAATAGGAAAATCTGTTCTTCGAGAAACTATCTCCACGCAATAAGTAATTACGCTTCAAATGATTGCACTGTGGGTTTTTTTTTAAATATTTATATAGATATCTAAAATAAAAATTAATTTTTTTAGTTTATGTTTTTAGCCTTTGGTGTTTCAAAACACTTAGGTAGGCATATCTTTCCATCTTTATAAATAGCTGAGATATGGGCGTATGACACCTCTGATTGGTCGCCATTTTAGGATAAAACTGCTGATGTTTCCGAGGATCATCCATGCGTGACCTGTGACTTTAAAAAAATGTGTGAAATTAAAAAAAAAAAAAACATTCTCCATTAGACTGTTCTTTTTCTTTTTTTTTTTAAATCATTAACAATCATCCCATTTTGAAAAAGTTTTAAAATGTTTTATAACAATTATTATTCGTTCCTCAATGTGCATAAAATGCCTATTATATTTATTCTTTCCGGTTGTGCCACATTTCATATTTATTCATTCCATAGCACGGCAACATATTTTGCACTTAGTGCACCTCAAGGTCAGGCTACCATCCAGTAGGGGATAAAGGCAGGAATATATTCGTGCTGGAGGTTGTTGCCATGGGAGAGTATGACTCATCGGGTGCATACCAACCAACCTATCCAGTACCCTGGGTACTAATTGGCTTAACAGTTCAAGATTATATTGACTATAAGGTTAGCCTGTGGTCTGTGGTCTACCTTTGGAACTGCCCTATTTCCTCATTGTTATCGAACTACTATAGTTTTGTTTATTTTGAGTTTTATCTGTTAATTCTGTTATTGTTCATTCGAAAGAAGCGTACCGGTAGAAAATAAGTTAATTTTTTTTAAAATAACAATTTAAGGATATCTTTATGAGGGATATAGAAGCTTTTCAAAATATTTATTTGTCCATAACATCACTGCCTGATGAATAAACAGATAATATGGCCTAAGAGCTGTCAAAAATATATTTGGCATGGTCAGTTATTAACAAAACTAATTAAAGATTATCAGCTTTAACCTAACCTGAAACACTGAAGAATGTTTAACTTCCAAAATGCTTACAAATTATTCCAAACAATTGGACGCTCATTGTCTATGAATTTATTAATATAATCTAATACTTTTCTTTTTACACTTATATTAAATATGAAAAAATAACAAAAACCTCACATACTTTATATTGAAAACATGCACATTTATATAGATTCATCTTCGGGATCCCGAGGGACGTCTCTGTCTCTCGATTTTATGAAGAGTTAAAGTGGTTTTACCCTTCCTACTAACCCATCCAATCCTGCCGTCCATCACATGTCTTTGACCTCCTTCATTTCAAATCTGTCTATTCAGATTTATATACAATGGCCCACCGATTCTCATCCTTATGGAATTCATTTCTTCTTCTACCGTTGCTCCAATACTTTATCACATTTAACTCCCGTCTATTCAATCACTTCCTGTCCATTCAGTTCCAAAAAAAATTGTTAATAGATATTCCTTACTTTAAATTAAAATTTATACCTTTATAAATATATCTCCAAAGCATTTGTCCTTTTTTAATTATTATAACCATTCTCTTTTAAGTATATATATATTACCAACTTATTAATATTTGAAGTTTTCTTTTGTTTAAAGGGCTGAAAGTTCTATCATTATGATTTTTTTTTTTTTAATTATTATAACCATTCTCTTTTAAGTATATATATATATTACCAACTTATTAATATTTGAAGTTTTCTTTTGTTTAAAGGGCTGAAAGTTCTATCATTATGATTTTGTATTATTTCAGTTTTTTTCTTTTATTTATGATTCTTTTTATTATTTGTCGATTATTTTCTACTTTTTATTTTACACAAAGGCTCTAAAACACAACTAATATTGCTTGTAATGTTATTCTAAAGGGACATGTCCCAGAATAAATAAAGAATTTATTATTATTATTTTTCATTCTTTCAAATTTTAAACCATTTAATTGTAAAATAATACTATTTGTCACGTTTAACGGTAATAAGTAATATAGATAAATATTTCTATTGATAGAAACTTGTGTGATTTTTTTTTTATCCGCAATTAAAAAATTGTTTCAAAAATTTATTAGAAGGTGAGGTATATATTGATAAGAATGACTAATCCGTATTGAATCCCATAAGTATTTAGCGCTATCTTTGATGATGATATTTCCAAAAATATCATTCTTTCCCCCTCCTCACTCCCTCTCTCTTTCTCTCTCTCACTATATATGTAATATATATATATATATATATCTTTCTTTTTTTTTTTTATTGTTCTCTAGCAATCAATGCCCCGCGTACACATGCCTATAACTCGCCCATTGACATTGCAACTCAATGCGATTCCTCACGAAACCGATTCAGCATAATTATGAATGATCCAGAGCACGTTTCAGCATCTTGCTTCAGCAGTTTTAATTCAATTGTGTTTCTCAGTTATTTGTATTTCCTTTATTTATTTTGATATTTTATCTTTATTTAAAAATTACTTACATATATTGTGATTATACGGGTGTTAAATTAATAAAAAGATGAATATCGACGGCTCAGGAGTGACTTCGTATTTGCAAACCGATGTCTTTACTTTAGGGACAAAAAACTATTTTAAAATGCGATTTATTTAAACATCGTCCAAGTCTTGTGTATATTTTTCATGACCCCTAGAAGGCGTATCAAAATACAACAATGCTTTCGGTATAAACTTGTAATGCAATAAATAATGTGGTTATGGTTTCTCACAGGCAGATTATTTTAATGCATGTAGAGTTACGAGTGATATTATATATTATATAATATGACATTATATTAATAAGTGATATTATTAGACGACAATATATATAATTTACTTAAAATTGGGTATAGTGATCGAATTAAATGTTTCACTTACAAAATAAATTAAAACCACCGGTGCTAAAGGTTTTCCAAACCCTCAAATTAGTTTACATTAATATTTTTATAATTATATTTTTCCTTTATTACAAGAATATTTTATTTACATGAGCTCTTACTTAGCTTAAACATTAAAAAATCTCCAAATATACCCACCCATGTTTGGCTGTCGTATAATATTATTTTATTTTATTTTAATTTCCAAATGATCCACGACGCGAATTTGCTTATCATGAACCTGTTAAAAATAACTTCCGCGAATAAATTACCCCCTCTTGTTCAAAGTTGAATTATTTTCTCTTGCGAAGTAAATCAGTGGTCAGATTTAGCTTTAACCCTGTACATGTCGATATAAAAGCTGGAAACTCATTCTGGATTTTTAATTTCTCTCGAAATCATCGTCAAACACAAGAATATGGATAATTGTTAAAATAATAATAGTCCTATAATCCTAATCGGATATTTTTTTTTCCATTTATCCTACGTTTCGTTTTTATTATGTTTATATGTAAAACAACTTCTGCAATATAATTTTCTCTGAAAGTACTAAAACCTTACATAAAAGCTCTTTTATGTTCTCCACGGAAATAATTGAAGGGCACATGGAAGAAACAATGTAACTCCTTTTTTATTTTTTCCGGTTTGTTACTTCATATTTTGTAGCTCTAGGGAAAGACGAGTTGAATAGCGTGTACTGTTTCAAATAGAAGAGTCTTGATACCTCGGTTTTAAACATAAAATATTAGCTGCTCAGGAGAAAAACAATATAATTTAATAATATAATTTCGATCTCTTGAAAATTTTTGAAGAAAGGAGTGACACTGTTTTCCCTTGAACCTTTCAATTTTCATGTACTTACTGCAAAAAAAAAAAAATATATTAGCAAAAATATACAAAAAAAAATTCAACTTCAGATTACACTTTGGCTGAGATGACAATCAAATTGAAAGTCATAAATATGGATTGTCGAATTAGCACTTGAGTTATTCTTTTCCATTTCACCCTCCACCAAGTATTCCTCACCCCTCTATTCAGTTTGTTAGGGGTGACTCTTAATTATTTGTTTACTATTCGGAACCCCTGTTTCGCAGACATATAATTTCTAGTAGTTGGTCTTCAAGTAGTTAGTAGATTGATAAATTATTTGCCACTTCTATAATTTTGTTTTTATTGAAATCTAGTTTCAAATGTTATTCATTCATCTTCAGTTCTAAAACACAAAAATTCAAAAATAAGCAATTTGTATTATTATTACTGTTTGGTATTATTATACATATTAAATTAAATATGGTATAAATTATTATTATAAACCATTTATGAATTATGAATTTAATTAAGACAAGAGCTCAAATACTCACCAAGGTTTAAGTAGATTTTATCAAACAGAAAAGGTTACATTGGTACCAAATAAAGTGATCATCATTGGCTAGCTGCTGGAATATCATCGGTTGTTGTTTTGTTTTTTTCTCGTGAGTTGTATTTCGGTTGGATTCTTTCATGATGATTGGTGTTCCATAGATCCTTCAATATTTTTTTTCTCTGTATGTTCTGATCCCAATCTTGTTCAGAACACGTTAAACTTAATTATATCTTTTTAAATTATTACTTATTTTTTCCTACCCCTTTGAACTGTTACATATATAAAATTTCGCGTCCCCGTCGTTTGAAACCACTCAGCTACGACTTCGCTAGTGTGTAGCGTGGAGCAAAAATATGTGACACATTTTGAAGGGCTATGAAAAACTATTTTCAATATACTTTTTGAGAATAAAACCATTTTTTTTTCTAGATACAGTTTGTTTTTTACATCGCTTCAAAATGCGTCAGTTATATTTGTCCTATTCTGTTTTATATAAAAAAAGTTTTATTAATTCATTGAAGATCTTGACGAGACAAGTAATGTGTTAGGAGACTCTCAATTAAAGTAATGGGTGAAAGAACTGGTCTTGGATTCAGGCCAGATTAAGTTCAAGGCCTGGGCCAAGTTAAATTGACCTGGCTAAATATTTCATGTGTCGATCGCATAATACATTTATAAATATGTCTATTTTTCCGATTTCGGTCTGCAAATTACAATTGAATCAAATATAATTGAAGCAAGCTACTGGAAACGAAGTAGTGGTGTGTTTTATAAAGTTGTGAGCGACGAAATTCAAAACTGACTTGTGTTCGAAAAATTTGGCCACCTTCATGTATTGTAATTTTCAGTTATTCTTTGATTTATTATTTTTAAAATAGGAAATGTAAAAATATGTTTAAAATGTGTTGATCGCACCAATATCAGAGTGTGAAAATTGTATATTATATATTGAACAGTTGACCTTTGCAATTAACATCGGAGAATTGGGTAGGGTAGCGGTCAAGATCTAAACAAAAAAATTAATTAATACCGACGTTTTGGGCTTCTTTGGGGCTACAAAGAACCAGATACAACAACAATCAAAATCTTAAAAGTTTCTAAATGGTATAATAATAAGAAAAGATGATATGAAGCAAGTAATATGAAAGTTTTATTTTTCATTTATCTTAGTTATTTCGCTCAATTAATTTTTATTATTTTATGCTTGAAATAAAAAAAAAAGTAGATCAAGTAAATCATAGGATTTAATTTGACTCGCGATTAACTTTTATCACCGTGGCGTTCTATATTTTGTATTGTGAAACGCATTTTATAAAGCTTTAAAGTGCTAGATTTAAATGAAATTTGAATAGGTTTACTTTCTTTTTAAAGCTAAGCCACTCTCAGTTAGAAACTTTCCTGGGTCCTGGAAGGGTCTGGAACAAGTTGGACTCAGTTGCTGGAAGGGAAGGGTGCGACGTATCTCCGCTCCTACCCTACTACTATATTTAGTGAGCTTGACCTTTCATGGTTGCAGTTTTAGCCTCATCCATTTTCATAGCTCGAAAAGCTATCCATAATCTCCATCTATCCCATTCCAGATGCTAATTTAATAGATACTTAAATATTCTAAAAAAGATTACAAAAAAGAAATATCTGGACTAATATTAACGAAAATACAGCGAACGATTGTTGTGTTGGACTTAAAAGCAATACGGTAAGGAAAGTCTTTTGAAGTGACATATCAGACATTTTTATATTTGAGGTAGTGAGAAGCTTGTCAATAATTTTGTGAAAACACCAATATAAGTTAATTCTTATAAGGATATTATATATATATATATATATATATATATATA
This sequence comes from Rhaphigaster nebulosa, assembly GCA_948150685.1. Classification (NCBI taxonomy): domain Eukaryota; kingdom Metazoa; phylum Arthropoda; class Insecta; order Hemiptera; family Pentatomidae; genus Rhaphigaster; species Rhaphigaster nebulosa. The sequence goes on from OX411310.1 coordinate 90,778,316, forward strand.
TATATATATATATATATATATATATATATATAATTTTTTTATACATAATCACTCCCAGCGGATCCCGTTGTGTCAAATGAGCCGAAATTCTGCATTATGGGTTTTCATCTAGGCAGAGCAACACCATAAAAACATTCAATCGAAATTTCGGTATACTTACCTTAAATTTCGGCGTTTTTTAAGATTTGCGCATCTCCACAGCTCCAACAAATTAAGTTATAGATTTGAAAATTGAATTGGTATTAGGAAAGTGCCTTTTGGGAGTCCCAAGTTCTTTTCCCCACGGTTTTTTCGATTTTTTAAAATATCTGCGCATCTCTAAAACTCCTCCAAATTTTTTCTCGCTACATTTGAGCCCCTTTTGGGCCAAATGAATTTAAATTCGGTATGTAGGGTATGATATGAACAATTCCATGAAAGCGAGGGTAGTGTTTTGTGAAAATTTCGGTATATTAGGAAATACTGAGTTTTGGTTTGAACTGTTTCCTCTCTCTTCCGTCAAAATACGACCTTAGTGACGGAATTCTGCTTTTCACTTGTTTTTTTAATTTAAATACGAGCTTTTTAACTCTGAACGTCTACTAAAAAAGAACTAATAATAATGAATACTGCCTGTGGTACACGATTCAAGTACATAAATTGAACTCATTAAATATTCGACGGAAACTCCTATAATAAATAGGAACATAATGGTTTATTTTACTGCGGTTAATCTTCTTAGGTTAATCTTCTTTGTAATCTCAATACACGAAAGGACTTGTTAGATATAAATTTAATAGGTTGTTCTATCTTATTTATTAGCAGTTGAAGGTATGTTAATACTAGTAATTATTTATTACCATTTTATTTGATTTTTTATCTAGTTTCTTTAAAAGCAATGGATCATTTTATAAAATTAAAAATTAGTTTAATGTTAGAATGAATAACTTGCATTAATTCAGAAATTAAATATTTTAATTAAATGTAATTTATTTTTTCAGCACTTTAAAAGTAAATGTTTTTAAAATAAAACATACTCTTAAAAATATAACATTTAAATGAAAAATGTATTTAAATTAATTTTATAATTATTAAAAGTCTACGACAGATTAATTAATAATAATAATCGTTATATCATACATTATAAATTCAGTAAAGGGATTTAAATAGTAAATGATTATTCTATGCTAACAGGAATAAAAACAAATATGTTTTATTTTATTTCTTCAGTATTCAGTGTCCATTGGCGTTGTGGTTTTCTATTTGTTTATGTTTTTCATACCTTCTTGTGTTGTAATTTTATAGTTAATTAATTCTTGCACTACTGTTAGTTCGTGATTGTTTTGTTTTTATTTTCATAGCTAGCTAACAGAACGGTATTTTTTTTTATGTAGATACAAGGTAAACAACTTTTACCTTTGTGCTTTTAGTTTAAATTAAAATCGTACGTTTTTATGTACGTACTATTCAAGGTTATTGTTTATTTATTTATTACAATAGGCTCGATAATTAGCGATTGGCGGTGAAACTTACGAAAATCGGCCTTTATTCCTAAGCAGAAATAAATAAATAAAAGATAATAATCTTTTATTTATTTATTTCTGCTTGGCTAAAATAAAAGATTATTATCTTTTATTTATTTATTTCTGCTTGGCTATACAACAATAGTTGGCTATACTAATTTAAAAAAAAAATATAATTGTCACTGTTTTAAAAGGTGTGACTTGTAGGAAACACGCTGCATTTGTTGGATAAGTAAACATATTTTATGAGGAAAAGAAGATAATCCCCAAAGCAGATAACTGTATGTATTAGGATTTATTGATTGATTTATTTAGAAGTTTTACTACAAATTGATTAAATATATATTTATGTGCTTTTTTGGATTTCCTCTCTTTGTCATCTATTTAAATAATTATTGATAAATTTTATTCATGTAATATTTTAAATTCATTATGATTTGAGTTATACCTATTTACTTAGAGCTGGGTATTGTTTTATTTTTAATATAAAGGATTTAAAAAAATCTTTATTTAATTAAATTTCTGAAAATACAAGAGTAGTAATGATTGAGGATTTTATGTATTTAGTTCAGGCTCCGGCCGGTAGGTAGAGCTCGAGTCGCTGCATGAGCGTTTGAGCTTTTTAGCCGTTCCGATAGGTAGCGCTGGCAGCTAGAAACTGAATAAGTTGAATTCATTTTTTAAATTATCAATGTTTTATAATGATTATAATTTAAGAACTTGAAAATATTACTTAAAATTTATATTTAGCAATTTTTAATTTATAAAAAAAAAGACTCCTTTCCTCAATCAAGACTTAAAGCAAATTATTAAAATGCTCCAAGGGCAGGAAGATTTATATACCTTCAGATTACTAAACATTGTTATATTGACGTATCGGACAATTATTCGTCCATTATCAAAATTCGTTCATCTATAACCAATAATGAACATCACATATATAAAATTAGTTAACTACATATTATTAAACCATATAATTATGCATTTAATTATATACAAATTAAATTATAAATAGATAATTCTCACTATGTGGTTCATTTTAAATTATTTACATTATTGAATTTCATTACCTTAATAAATTATTTTTCACCTCTACATTTACATTAATGACCACTTGACTGCAACATTCTTTTATCCTTAAATTTTAAGTTTAATTCGTCCTAAATTCTTTGGTTTTGAATATATTTAAATCATTAATAAAAGTTATAACTAATTAAAAAATATTATCTATTCATTACACTGAGTAAATTACACTATATTAATATTCATACCTTATATTCTACAGCTGGCCTATCTTGCATCAAGCAACTAACTGACCTGTCCAGGTCAAACACTGCAATTAGGGATTGCTAAATTATTTGCCACTTCTATAATTTATTTTTTATTGAAAACTAGTTTCAAATGTTATACATTCATCTTCAGTTCTAAAGACACACATAACATTTGAAACTAGTTTTCAATAAAAAAAAAAAAATTATAGAAGTGGCAAATAATTTATCAATACCTAATTAGATTGACCCTTCTAGACCATCATGCAATCGTCAACTAAATTCTGCAATACCTAATGTTAATTTTATATTTATATTATGATCATATTATTATTCTATTTTCCTAATTGTTAATTATTTTATATCACTATATAGTGAGAATTATCTATTTACAATTTAACTTTTATATAATTATATAGTTGAATAATATGTTGTTAACTAGTTTTATATATGTGATGTTAATGATTGGTTTTAGACGAACGAATTTTGATAATTTACGAATAATTGTCCGAAACGTCAATATAAGAATAAAGGTTTTTAGAAGTCTGAAGGCACATCAGTCTTCCTAAATTGGTACATTTTAAAAATTATTAGGTTTTGATGTTTATTTATATTGTCCTAAGGTTTTTCAATATTTTTTAAATTTATTTATATATTGTTACAAGCTAGTTTATAAACTTTCTTTTTCTTTTTTTTTTTTTTAATTCTTGGTTTCTAATCCGTAATTACTGCGTGAACAGAAAGGTGCGATACTAGATCTTTTACAGGTCACCAGCGATTTCTACCGTGTCAGATCAAATCATTTTACCTGACCTCAGATTCTAATGGAAGTTTGGATATGGTTTAAGAGACTAAGAAAAATAACTTTTTTTTATTTTAGTTTTTATAACTGCTTTCAATATTTAGTCGGTCAAAATGTGAAACCGCGTAACTTTCAAATTCCAATTTTCCAGCAGAGACATAAAAACGTTAAAAAAAAAAATTAATTTTTCATGAGATTGATATATATATATATATAAAATAATAAGTACCAACAAGAAATATGCTATTGATATACTATCGAATATATTATTGAGCAGGACAAATTAACAATTAAATGTTGTGTGTAAAATTTAGGCTAAAATAAACCTTAATCAAAAACATTTTGTACTGAAAATTCATTTAATTGAGCCATTTTTTTAAACATAATAAATACTGTAAAACTGTTCTTCTCTTAAAACATGCTAAGCACACTTATAAGAATCCAGCTTGTTATGAAATATTTTGAACTTCGAACCATCACTTCTGATGACTATCTCCTCACATCCCGACGATTCCATCGTGTCACACAACAAATTCTGAAAATCTGTTAAAATTAATTTAAAAAATCTAAAGTAATTTCTAACAAACAAATACCTTATATGTTTTTTATTAAAACTTCTCGTATGCTACTCAAGAAAGTAATATTGAAGATTGCTAATTCTTCACAGAAACATACATATCAACTTGCTGTTTTTGCTCAAAAACTGATTACCAAACTCCTTACTGAAGTAAGATTTCGTTTAATTATTTTTCGCATTACTAAAATCTATTATTTGTATGGAAATTGAGTTTAGATTGAATTTAGTAATTGTAGCTAATTTAGTAATATTAGCTATTGCACAATATTTTGTAAATTAGGAAAAAAATACTTTTTGAATTTCTAGACATATAATTCTGGTATTTCAATAGTTATAGAACAGATTATATTTTTCTTTAGCCCTCAACGTATCCAAATTGGTTAAAATGATAAACCAACATTAATTGTTATCTTTAGTTTTTTCATTATATTATGTTTTTTTCCGTGATATGAGTTAATTTTTATAATGACATGCTGTTCCAGTTTGGAAAATAATACACGTTTAGCTATGACACTTTACCAGAAATTTAGAATTAGAGAAATCTTAAATCACAATTGAAAATGACTATATTTTTTTGTCGATACGTCGAATGAAATTTATGTGACAATGTTCACTTTTTAAAAAAAAATTTAAACTTGGAGACCTTTAGGTATGTTTTGTTCTGCAAAATTATAAGTTTATTAGGCATAGAGATGCAAAAAGAGATAAATCCTTTTTTTTTCATTTTTTATATGTTTAACGTTTTCCTAACTGTTTAGCGTCATTGTATATGCTTAACCTCTCAAAATGTCTCAATTCGAATTTAATTCTACATTCATAGTTTTGGTTGAGTTCAGATAGGGATTTTTTTTATTTATTTTTTTTTTTCTCTTTATTGGTTAATTCACAACTGTCAATGATTACTGACAACCGACGAATGTTCTTACATAAACAAATAATAATTAATAGAGTAATTAATCGAATAATACAATTAAAAGGGCATGACAGGCATGAGGAAGAGATTTACCCAGTGGCAATTCTTCGGTCTTGTTTCAAGTTACTGAAGGAGATCTCTCATCCAGCTCCTTTTCAGCCTTCTACGGGTGCTGTCGGGCATGTTTTTTTGTGGCCATATCTTGAATGAGTTTATTTGGTTGATCTTGAAGCTTGCCGTGAAATCTTTTGTAGTAAGTCCGTATGTGTTCTTTGACAGTTGGCATGCTTAAGTCTTTATGCAGAGTTATGTTACATACCAAGGTGCTTGCGTGATTGTCCTAAAAGTTTTGGCCTGAATCAGATAGGGATAAATCCCGAATTATGCCTTTATTTTTTTTTTATTATTATTTTTTTTTTTTTTGAGTTTTCTGAGAATGTTTGCTATTTGCATCTCCACGCCTCACATACAGTATGATTTTCTCCTCAATGTAGGCTCCTCTTGATAGATGAACAGCCCAAATGTGAATATCATCATTTCAAATTGCCATAGTTGTGCAGATGAATTTCTGTACTTCGTCAAATGCATTCTCTAAGATAGGAATTGCGAGTCAAGTCATTCTTTCAGAGTCATATCCGGCAATGACTGGCAATGGAGTGGCTTCGATCCTATATAGACATAACTGTACGTTCAAATTTTCTCTGAAGCTATATTGTTTTTTTTTTCTCACAGCATTATTTACTCATAAATATATAGAATTTTTAAAAAAGTATTTACTATTTTCTTGTAAGCTGTTCCTGTGCTTTTTATGGAGCAATTTAATTGAATTTTGCAATTTGTTCCTATATCACTGTTTTGGTTTCTTTTTACTTATTTTTATGGTTATTGTAATTGCAACTTTTAAAATACTTTCCAATTAAAAAACAAAACAATTTAAGTACAGTTAATAAAACAGTTGGAATGTCTCGGTTGTTTGAAGGGACGTTTTTGCCAACAGTTGCATTTCCTCGATTATCTTCCATACTGCACCGTAGAATTAATTTTTAATGCTAGTTTCGCCATAGCTATTTAGTTTTTTCAAGTGAAAGAAACTTCTACACTAACGGGGAAAGATTTTTTTTAAGTACCTCAGATGATTTGTGTTTTCTACAGCCGCTAGATAGTGCTGGTGAGAACTAAGTGCCTAGTGACATCTGTCGGACAAAGCCGTAACTGCTTACTTCGACTTATGGGATTCGTTTTTTTTTAACTTTAAATTATTATTAACATAATAATAATATTAAATTATTAGTATTATTATTTTTTTTTTTATAAGATGGATGCATTAAACTCTGCATTATATTTGGACTGCACCACTGGATAAATAAAGTGTTTATCTTTCTAATTATTTTAAGAAAATGACATTTTAAGTAAAATTTCTGGATATTAGATACACTTTTTTCTCGATACCTTGAAAATCGGGCTTGATGTGCATTATTTGAATAAACACTTATGTAATAATGAAATTTTTTTATTTGTTAAAAAATGTTTATTATTTCTTAAATTGTTATTCGATTAATCTTATTCTTTTATTTAAAAAAAAAAAATATGATTCCTATTTGTTATTAGTTGTTTATGCAATGATATTAGATATAACTGTGAATTTATTTTTTATTTTTTTTGTATTTCATAACCCTAATTTCATGTTTATTTGACTGTGATAATTTCTTGGCTGATTCTCTTTTACTGTAGCACAGATTTATAGTATAACATTAGACAATAACAGAAGATCTATTAGATCTTAATCTGTTCAAAGTTAGTTACTCCCGAATAATTTTATTATTACATTTAATGCATAAAATTCTCATGCATTTGTGTTTACGTTTTTACTTCCTTGTACCTACACAGTAAAGGAAGTATTGCAATCGAGAAAATTTTGGGTTTTCAGATTTTAACGGAAATATCCATTTTGACCATCGCTGAATCCATTTTGTCTAGTTTCGTCGTGACATCTGCACGTACGTTCGTTTGTATCTCGCATAACTCAAAAACGGTTAGCCGTAGAAAGTTGAAATTATGGATTTGGGATTGTTCTAAATTCTTTTTGTGAACCTCCCTTTTTGATTATTACTTGATTACCGGAAGTAGTACTTTACTTGAAGGTCAAACTAGATTTACATCAAAAATCATATTAAAATATATAGACATTTTTTTAAAATTTGGTATATATGATTAACATATTCATTTAAATAACATAATAGATTTTGGTCTAAATTGATAAACTGGAGCGGCACTTTATTTAAAGGCCATAATAAACTTTCACCAAAATTTATATTAAAAATATAATGTAAAACATCTCAAATTTTGTAAATAATACTTTAATAGTAATAAAAATAATATAATAGATTTTGCTTGAAATTGGTGAGCCGAAAGGAGTACTTTACTTGAAGGAATGAACTTACATCAAAAGTTATAAACATGTAATGCAGATATTTATGGTTCGGTGGTAAAGGTTACATACGCGATTTTTTTTTCGACTCTAATTAAACAATTTTATTACTTGTTTTAAATATTAAAATTTAGTGTAAAATACTTTTTTTCCTCCCCACATGTGAACTGAACAAATCTGCATCAGGAGATTAAGATGTATGTTGAGCGGATTCTTCCGCTTTAAATGTCTAAACCGTCGATTTCCAATGCTTTATCTAGTGGCCTAGACAGTTCTAATGTTGTCACGGAACACGAAGAAATATCTTGGGAACTTGTTACCTACCGAAAGTATATGATGTATAATAACGGAATGAGACCTCCAGAAACAAAAGATCGTGTGTGTGTCGATAGATGGACGTCGAGTGTCGTTTTTGGGATACTGCTATCTTCGGAAACTAGTAATCAAATCTACGGCCACTTTTTAAGCCAGCGATTTATAGTTTAATAGGCTTACTAAGAAGTCATGGGGTGTCCACATCAGATATTTTAATATCTGTTTGTTCATAAGGTGCTACAGTTCCATCTTAATGATGCAAGGGCCGTTTTTAATTGGTTTTGATTTACTAAAATCATCGTCATACATCGAATTGTACTTTTAAATATTTATTTCGTGTAATATTTGGAGGGGAAACCACAGTCACGACATTGTTGCTTTTTTAGATTGACAGTTTGCAATAGTAGCATTAGTGTCCGTTCATAAAACCTTCACCTGCGTGTTCCGTACTAGTCTTGGTTTACTCCAGGGGTACCAAAATATGCCTTTAATAAGTCGATCGCAAGAATCGATTTCTCAAAATTCGATAAGAAGGTTCCTCCTGAATGGGTTTCGGATTCATGGAAAAGAAACCTTTTTGTCTACCTAACGATATTATGGTTGTGCGAAATTCCTTATTCAAGTATTCTTGTAGTTAAAATGCACTCCGGTTATTTTCTCCTATGATATCAGTTATTTTGGTCTCAATTGGAAACCGGATAACAGTTCCTGTTTTTCCTCCGACCCGTTATCTTATTCAGATGGAAATGCTATTATAATTCGATCCGGTATTGTTTAGGCCGAATCGAATAACGGATGTTTTAATTTTATTCATTTATGGCTTATTTATCGGGTTTATTACTTACTTGTATCAATTATTAGTTCGCTGAACTGAATCATCCTTCAGCATTATTGCTCCAATCCTATTCAAACTAGTCTTGAGTACATGAAAGAATCGGTTATGGATGAGAGAATACCTGCTTCCTTTTTATAAAACAATTTATTTTATATACAATAATGCTTATATATAAACATCATGTACATATATATGGCGTTACGCCTTTTTCAAAAACTACATCGTGTATATATATATATATATATATATATATATATATATATATATATATATATATACATATATATATATATATATATACATATATATACACACATTTGTCGTTTTTTGAAGGTGTAGCGCCATTCAGCAAACTTTATAGGAAACTCATGAACCGTTTTTTCCCGAATGACAATATAAATTTTTTAATTTTTATTCTTTATTGTGTAGAGTAGGAGTTTATGAAGGTTGCAAAACTTTTATAATTAAAACATATTTTAAGACTCCTAGCATCGAGCTATGATCGGGTGACTCTGATAGCCGTCAATATTTGCTGCTCACGTCATAAATTTTTAGACCAATTCCAATTTTTTTTCTCGATATATTGTGAGCGAGAACCGATTTAAGTGGTGTTTAAGCCCCATAATAAATTTAATCCTAAATTTCAAATTTTTGGTGCTTAAGCCTTTTTCGAATAACGTATATATATATATTTACCCTCAGCATACTCGTATGGAAAGAGGAGAGGAAAAAATCTATTTTATTTGAAAGATAATTAGATCCTGATATCACATAGTGTTCGTTGAATATTACCGCCTCTCTCACCATCGAAAGTAAGTTACTTTAACTAATGAAATCGACATTTATGTGATTTTAAACTTGTGTTGTGTAATGTAACTAGGATAAACGTCGTAATGTAAACTTAAAACAAATCGAAGTTTTAAAAAGTAGTCTCGGTAAAAATTCAAACTAAATTTATTTTATTATTTTATCATTAACAGGAAATTATATGTCTCCAATTAAGCGTTTATTATTTTGTGTGCATCCAGCCAAAGATAATGCTTATGATACTATAGAAAACCTCATCTTTGATTATTAGTTATGTATCCAGCCAAAGATAATGCTTATGATACTATAGAAAACCTCATCTTTGATTATTAGTTATGTATCCAGACTAAGATAATGATAATGAATCTAATCGATAATGCTACTGACAAGGCTATACACATCGTACACATCGTCTATGTAGACGATGTTAATGCAACTAGAAACCGTCACATGTGATAATAAAGGAACCAGGACTAAATTTCGTTTGCGTTTTGGAATCGTCTTATTTCAATTGAGATTAATCAGGAATCGATGAGTGGATGGCGTTCGGCTTGGCCATTTGTAATTTCAGATAAGTACTTCTAGGAAGAAGAACGATATAGGACTTTGAGATCAATTCGTCTCAGTCTTCGTGGTATCCTCATTTGCCCATGCATCTCTTTGTATACTCCTCTCTGCTTGTTCGACTATAATGGAAAATGCATACGGGCAAGAAGTTTTCTCTCTCTGGTAATAGTACTCTTGACGCCATGTATGTCAATCGGTCGAGTTGGCATCTCCTATGCCCGTTAGCGCGCCCCATTTTGGCAGACACGGTCTTTATTGTTTTACAGACCATGAGTGAAATGATGGCCTGTCGAAGAAGATAATGACCGATGTGTGGTGAAGAGAAAGACTGTAGAGGGAGTTGGCCTTTGGAGGCGTCGCCTAGCGGGGCTTTCGACAATGCACGATTGTGTACGCTTGCGCAAAGCAATGCACCGCACCGCTGTCTATCTGTCTAATTAGGAATCATGGCCGTGTAATTTGGCTCCCATGGCTCAACTTTCTTCTTTGTCGTCTCGGGGTGGGTGCGTTAGAATGGTGTTGGGTAACATACTATCTCCTATCTCCCTAGGATTAGTACTTGAGGGCTTATGTTACACTTTTTGTGGGGTGAAGTTTTAAACATTTTTTTTTTTACATGATCATACATGAGACATATACATTTTCATACATTTTTGGTATGTGTATTTTTGTATATTACGATATCAGCATTAATCATATATTTTACATTAATATCTTACTTAAGACACACTTAAATATATATATATATATATATATATATATATATATATATATATATATATATATATATATGATTAATGCTGATATCGCAATATACAAAAATACACATACCAAATTTTATGATGGTGTCTCATGTATGATCATGTAAAAAAAAAATTGTTTAAAACTTCACCCCACTAACAGTGTAACATAAGCCCTCAAGTACTAATCCTAGGGAGATAGGAGATAGTATGTTACCCAACACCATTCTAACGCACCCACCCCGAGACGACAAAGAAGAAAGTTGATGAGCCATGGGAGCCAAATTACACGGCGAAAATTCAAAATTTCTATTTGGAGTTAAAACAAAATCTGTTTAGTTTTTTTTTTTTTTTTTAAATATACAGCTTTAATGCCTAATAAAATCATGCTCATTCATCAGTTAATGGTACTCGAATAATGTTCGGTAAGGTAAATAATTTAAAAACCTTTAGCAAAATAAACTTTATTGTTTAAAATATGAGGTATACTGTGTATCTCCATTTCAGTTTATTCGTTTTTCAGAAGAAACATATATTCAGACACCAAATATAATAAAACCTACTGAATATAATAAAACTGCGATAATTCGATGATCTACCGACCGAATTCGGTATCCCGACTTACCGATGCGATATACCTATTGCGATACTACCGCGCCCTTAGCGATTCCGTCTCTCAGTAAAATCATTCAAATATCACCATTAAATTACATACATTTCCGAATTGTACCGCATCGCTCCGAGTTCAGTATCACGTCTGTTTCGGGGAGCCTTCATATTGAAGTATGTTTTTTGTATATCAAACACCGCGGAAAAAAAAGTTTTTCCTTCGCTGAATCAGATCTCGAAAAAAAGATGCCTGTGGGACTAACATCTAAAAATATCTATTCCAAGAACAAAATTTTAAATTCAAAATTACCAAAAAAGGATCTAACCCATTTTCTTGCCACCCCTTTAATTATCTTTACAGCCAATTTAACAATTAGTATAACCAATACTTCTATTAATTGTCTTTTTAAATGATAGGCCAACGTTTCGAAAAGTTAATAATCTGACAGGCTATTTTAAAGCCCCTATTCCTTTATCTATTGAAATTTTAATCCGCTCGCCCTCGTTACAAGTTGAAAATCGTATGATTATAGGTTCCTGAGAACTACAATCCCCCTCGTGCCAATAGAAAGGCCCAAAATTTGTAAGTGATTGGAAATTTAATTTTACTGTTGTTTTGATGGATTTCGGTTGTCAAAAATGAAACGACCCGTGACGGTTCCCCATCGTGATCTTGAGGAATTCTCGGACCAGTTGTTATTCACTGCTATAAATCCTTATCCAGGATATAAACAAATAATCGGCATAGTTATAATAAATAAACAAATATTGTTAATGTTTCTTAATACATTTTATATACGTTTAAAGTACTATTACACGTAAATGTAAATGACACTGACTAAAATTCACACATCAATTATATTCGAAAATATATGAGGCACTCCATGGAAGAAGGGCGAATCCGCCATGTCCGCAATTTCTTTTATAATTTAAAAGTTGGTATAATATTATACATGATACACACAGGGTATCCCAGCGGACATGGATCATCCCCTATAGATTCCAGAGTATTTGGAGTTTGTCCAAAACACTCTTTTTTGACGTTTGAAACTTTCTGTTGTTCTCTTATTTATAATTTCCACTCTAGTACTTAACGTTATATATGAAACTTTATATAAAAACCGTGTATTTGCGATTATCGCCATCGGGGCAAAAAAGTGCCCGATATGAATTCGTCTTAATATTTTATTTTCTATCAGAATTCGTTCGGTGGTGCGCTGTTGAAGAACCAGAGAAGATAACACGGTCGTTGATGTCATAAAAAGATACTTTATAATTCTTAACATTCTGAGCTTCATTTTTGATTCAACAAACAAAATTTCCATTCACTTTTCTATGGGAGAAAAACACAGTAATGTGCATATATTATAGATGAAGATTCCAACAAATTTTCTGACAACATTCATTATCAGTTTGGAATTTTTAATTTTATATGTAGGCACTATTTTTATTTTTTGTATATTAATGAACATACAGAATGAATATGAACATGTTAATGTGTGATGTCATAAAAGTGGTTCATGAAAATTAGTAATTTGTTCATACCTTTCTTAATTGGAAAACGGAACTGAATTTTTGACCATACCCAGATGCTCTGCGTTTTTAATACTGGTGATTTTTTCAATCCACGAACAATAAATTAAATTAAATTTCTAATCGACGAAAAATTATATGAGTTATCAGAAAGAGAAGGAATATTACTTAATTTTCTTTGCTCTTCCTCTAACCTCTGATTATTGAAGTGGTATGAAGGCGTCTTTGACAAGTTATCTCCGAAAGAACCAAAGAGTTGAGTATGAGTTATATACTATTTATAATTCAGTAATTAATCTTTGGTATATAATTTGGTTTCGATACATTATTTCGTTGTACTTTAAATATATGTTCAATAAAACATGTTGAAACCAACAAATCCCTTAATTTACAAAACTCTTAGCTAAAAATATGAATTTTTATTTTTTTTCAGTTTAATAAGATGCTCTTTTTCGCCTTTTGTTTAATATTTAACACGGCCAAGATATGCTCATGTAGAAGTAGTTCCTAACGACTTTTATTTTCAATATCGGGTACCAATTTTGCATTTTCTTCTTTCTCGATATAAATAAAATATTTGTAATACAATTCTTAAATAGTAGTTGAATTTCAGGCTTTTAGACTGTTAGGATAAGCGTTATGTTTCCATTATATCTGTGGTTTTCTTTGATTTGTTAGGTTTCTTAAATCTCACAGAATTAAAGAGCTACTGTACGTAGAATTGTGAATAACCACTAGGTTGCCAGCTCCATGTATTTACTAAGTATTTAGTATTCCTTCGAACACTAATGGGGTCATTCCATGTCAAATCAACCAGTACTCTGGAACTTCTTGATGTCTCAGAATTCGACGATTTTTTGTACATATGTAGTTCTTGTAGTTAAGATATAAATGCAGAATTTCTGATTAACCCCGCTTTTTTTAAAGTTATAAATTCAAAAAAAAAAAGGACTATTTTTTGACATGTTTTGAATCATTGAAAATGTTATAACTCCAAAACTATTTATCCTAGAAAGCTCAAAATTGTGTTAACCTTTTCAGAATTACACGAGCTTTTATTTGATTTCTTGACTTTATCAAACCAATCTTAAAATGTTTGAAAATTTCCAGAATTTTTGTTTTTCAAAAACTCGAAATTTTTAATGTTATGGAAGTAAATATATATTACTTAAACATATAGCAATATATGGGCAAAATTTCAAGATGGGGTTTTTGACGGCTTTTTTATAAAAAAATAAAACATTGTATTTTTATGCCAAGTTTTATTTCAAAGTGAAAAAGAGACATCGTATATACTAAAAAAAAAAAAAAAAGAAAAAAAAAAGAGGTTTTATAACAACCGTCAAAACCCCATCTTGTAATTTGCCTTGTTGTAACATGTATATGTAATACACATTTTTTTCGATAAAATATCAATTAAAAATAAATTTTTGTAAATTTGGTAATATTTTATGATTGGTTTGTTTAAGTCATTATACATATCAAATTAAAGTTCATGTAATTATGAAAAGAATGACTATTTTGAGTTTTGTAGGGCAGAAAGTTTCGGAGCTATAATATTTTCGATGATTCAAAATGTGTCAAAAGAACAATTGATTTTTGATTTTTTAAACATTTATAACAAAAAATAAAAATGGGATACATCTGAAATTTTCAATTTTCGGGTATATTTATTCTCGTACATGCCAAGTTTCACTCATTTTGAAAAATCTCGATTTTTAAAATTATTTTTTTATTGGTTGATTCGGTTTGGAGTAACCAATCCTAAGTGACTTAAAACAAGTTGTATGCGAGTACATATTCATTAGGCCTAAATTGTTGTTTGTCTCATGGATTAATCCTGCTTTCAGTATCATAATGAGTGCCGATAATAGGTAATAGCTAAAGCTTCCTTTTATCTTATCTGTACTTTATGATTGCAGCTAGAACATGTTTCTGTTGATAATAAAATCTAATATATCGTAATAAAAGCTTAAAATGTCATTTGTAGATTACGACGAATATATTTAGATATTTCCCTGAAGTAATTTACAGGCAATAGTCTTAATGGGGGAACCGATTAGCCTGTACAAATAGGGAAATCGATTCGGTAAAATATAGGAAACCGAATCGAAACGAATAATCTTTGATCCCACGTATTAACTGATTTTTTGATAACGATGTAATTTCATTAGTCATGGGTATCAAATCAAGCTGATCTCCATCAAGACGAACATTGATGCTCTGATGGTAAATTAAAAAAACATGCTTCAAACTGAAAAAATATTGATTCTTTTCTTGTAATGTCCAGATGTGTTATTTTTGATTGTTACACTTTTATTTGCAGAATATTTGTTACTATGTGAATCTTACTTATTACTTATGTGAAATTGATAAACCTTTAATTCTGTATTTTTGAACTTTATTTTCAATTTATTATTTTACTAAGCAACTTTATCTAATCTATTTAGGGATTGATAAATTATTTGCCACTGCTATAATTTTGTTTTTATTGAAAACTAGTTTCGAATGTTATACATTCATCTTCAGTTCTAAAAACGCACACAAATTCAAAAATAAGCAATTCAAAATACAGTTTGGTATTATTGTACATATTAAATTAGATTTAGCATAAATTAGTATTATAAAACATTTATGAATCATGAATTTTATTAAGACAAGAAATCAAATACATGTTGGTACTCACCAAGGTTTAAGTAGATTATATCAAACAGAAAAGCTTGTACTGATTTGTTCTCGCACTGAATTAGCAAAGAAAGGTGGGGTGTTTATTGGTAAACGGTTTAAGGGTCGGAGTTTTTCCAGTAATTCTGGTAATTGCTTTTTCTGTTATAGATGGAAATAAATTTAAATTGCTTATTTTTGAATTTGTGTGTGTTTTTAGAACTGAAGATGAATGTGTAAAATTCGAAACTAGTTTTCAATAAAAACAAAATTATGGAAGTGGCAAATAATTTATCAATCCCTAATTTATATTGTTTTGTTTTGGTTTGTTAAATAAACTTTTGTGACTCAGTTTGTTTTATTTACGAAAACGAATCTTTAATATTGACTTCATAAGGCAACGTAGTACTAAGACCAGTTTTCAGAAATACTGTTGTGGTACGAAGTGACATTAAGTCAGGGAACCCTTGCTTTACGGCATTTTGTTTGATTCCAGAGATATTTATTAGGCTTTTATGAACCAATCTTCGTTTACTCTTCTGCAATTTTTCTAACAATAATAAATTATTACAAAGCATTATTAAAAAATATATGTTTAAAGATGGATCTTCAGTTCGCTTAAGTTCCTTATATTATTATCGGCATTCTTGGACTTACATAATTTTTTTTTTTTAAAGTATTAATATCTTGTTTACAAAAATTTTCCGATCTCATCCATCCGGTGGATATACTCCACAACAGAATCTTAATATTAAACCTTGACCACCCGGGCATGGGCTCTGTTTACTAGGTCGTGAACCCCACAGGATCCCTCCGGGTAGGTGAGGATTAACATCGTGACAAAGACCTAATGAGAATAAATTACCTCGCTTGGTAATTAAGAGACAGACATGGAGGCGGTTGACAAGCCCTGCTGTGTGTGAAGGGCTATAGTCATTAGAAAGTACTAAGGGCACCGTACCGTTATGCACCTAGTACTTTCCCACAAGGTCGGCATCCATCATGTCTACTGTTGTAGGTTTGTTGTTTTGTTTGGTCGTGTTGTGTAGGAGGTTGTGAGATTGGTAGGGATTTGTTCCTGTCCCATCCTGCTGTTAATGAATGTAGGGATGTCTTGGTTTATGGTTGTTCCTTTACCTTCTGTAAATTGGTTTTTTGAAATAGGAAGGTTATCTGACTGACTTTGTTGAATCTACTTGAGATTCATTAAGTTACGATTGCTAATTTTATTTTTGCTTCTCAACTTATCTAATATATATCTATTGATTACATAAACCAAGATGCAGACAATAGAAAAACTTCTAGGACTGTTCAAAATGTTATGGGTGAGATCATTAAATAAGTACTTATATTCGACTAATTTTTAGGCCATTTTGTAAGTTACTATCAAATTGGTTGATTCTCACATAAACAGAGTGAAATTTCTAACGTAGAATAACGTCCCTCTATCTGGTGTGTTAGGACTGAAAATTTTTAAAACGCCCCTGGTGTCATTTTTTTAACAGCTAGAAAGGAAGAATTGTTATTGTTTAACAGAGAAACATTGCCATGACCAATTGCAAAAATAATTTTTGGATTTGGACTTAGGGCGGAAGCACAGTAATATTTGACCAATTTTTAATGAGTTGACATACGCATGATGGTATAGAAGGATCAATCCAATTAGAGATTGATAAAGTATATGCCACTTCTATAAATTTGTTATATTGAAAACTAGTTTTGAATGTTATACATTCATCCTCAGTTCTAAAAACACACAAAAAATTCAAAAATAAGCAATTCAAAATATAGTTTAGTATTATTATACATTTTAAATGTATAATTATTTTTGAATTTTTTGTGTGTTTTTAGAGCTTAGGATGAATGTATAACACTCGAAACTAGTTTTCAATAAAACAAATTTATAGAAGTGGCAAATAATTTATCAATCCCTAGTTTTTAATGAGTTGATGACGTCACCGCTCCCAACTATACAATATGCAATTGCAACATACAATATGACTGGATCGTCATTCATGAGATTGCTATTTTATAATTGAGAAGCTTGCTTTTAATAGGGCACATACAATTTGGAAATTCAACTTAACAATATTGTAGGGAATGCATTTGATATTTTTTTGATAGACAAACACCTAACTTGACCTTAGTAAGAATAAGGGGTTAGTGCAATTTTGATAGGAAATGATTGGAGCGTTCGATATATTCTCTACAAATGAAATTAAAAACATGAAAAAACACTTTTTATTTTATGGATGTGTGCTCTTTTGAAAATACTCTTCTTTGTAATTCTCATTACTTGCACTCTAAATAATTCTGCGCCTTTAAAATCCCGTGGGTATGTGGTATATACAGCCTCTGTTCAACTTTTTTGGTCTAATGAGAATAGACATAAGATAACTATGATAATGAGAATGTAACTTCGAAACCTTGAACTTCGAAAAGCGAGGCTTGACATTCAGCGATACTACAATACGATTAATGATGTTTAATAGCAATAGTGTAATATATCTTATACAAATTGTTGCATTTTTTATTAATGTTTTTCATGTTATGATCTTTTCTTTTTGTTATTATTGTGTATATTAATTACCCTAATTATTTTAGTGTGCCATTAATATGATATCTCTAAATCTAATTTGATTTCTTTTTTGTTACAGGTAAGTTCCCATTTTTTAACACAAGTCAAAAGAGTAAGTTTCTTATTTATTTAATATTTTAATAATGTAACATGTGTACAAACGCTTAATAAATGAAATAGTTATGTCTTGAAGGTTTGTTTTTATTGCATCTGTTCAGTTTTATTTATTTTTTTTTAGAAATTTGGTTATGTTGTGAATAGCAAGATTTTTTTTTTTATTTGTTTAAAAAATCTGGTCTAATTATTTCCCTTCAATTCCGTTTTAACAAGAGTGTTTTAGTTGATAAGGGGAGTCCGTTTGCCGCGAGATTTTTATTAACATATATTTAGGTATAAAAGGAAAGTTGAAGATGGTAAGAATGCAATCAGAAATTATCCAAGATAGAGCTAATATCAGGTAGGTTTCGAATTAATTTCTATTTATCCTAGATAATAATGCCTACTTCAAACAATAGAAAGCAGCAATAATACGGCAACCATTTATTGTACTTATTTTTTTTATAAGTTTTGATGTCGTTTTCGAATAGGATGCTTTTGAAACAGATGTGCGTTTCTTAGAGCGATTGGAGAGAAGGAATCTAAAGTCAGTTAAGGAGCTTTCTGTCAAATGTTAATTTTTCCGCTTCTCAAAACAACGATTTTTTTGTCGAATTAATATTCTATACCTAAAAAGTGTTCAGTAAACAAATATTTGCCTTATTTCTATGAGAGATTTTTTTAATTATCATTTACCAAAAGTGTATTTATTGATATTTGATAAAAAATTTATTGACTTTTGATAAAAAAAACTCCTCAGTTGTGGTACTGTTATGCTTTATCCTCTCATGTGTGTTAACATCACTTGAAATCGATTACATGTCATATCTTTTCAAAGTTTATATCGATTGCCTCTCATGAATATTTACAAGAAAAATTATTGGTAAATAAATAATGGTTTATATGTTCACTTTATTGCTCCGATTAAAAATTTACAATTTTGTTTGTAACTTATTTCGAAGAAAATTCTCATATTTTACGCATTTTATGAGTTCCTATCTCTATATATTACTGCTGACAATTACTCCTACTCTGAACATTTTGTGATCTACTGGAAATGACACGTTTGGGGTTAATTAATCGCAGGAATGAGCAGATGTCGATAGCTGTGCTCTACTAATTATTAAAGCAGTAATTACTGAAATCACTTATAGTCCGAATGAATAAGATGAGCTTACACTGTCAGACTTTAACATGAGCAGTCTTTTCTTTATCACACTTGCCAGTGTTACTATTTTTGTTCCAATTTAAAATTACTCGTGTAAACATATCGCTAGTTACGATCGATAAAATAATTAAAAGTTTTGTTAATCGATCTCTAGTGATGGATAACACCCGTGCGGTGATAAGGCATACTTTTGCCCAAATTATCTTCCATATATCCGTGTTTTATATTAATCAAAATAAAAGGCTAATGGATACCCGAAGGTTCGAATCCGATACCACCATTCGCTGCTTACATACTTCTGTCCATCGACCACCGTCCAAACCCAAATTCTTAAGATCAGCCTTAATCCAGTCCTCCCACCTACGCCTCGGTCTATCTCTTTGACGTGTTTACCAGTTGGCTTAGTGCTTATTTATTTTATAAGGATTCGTTCGTTGCTAAGCACAACATATTTCAACTGTCTCAATGCTATTACATCAATTATACTGACAGAGTAGATGTTCAGTAAATCCGCGTTGTGTAACCTTCATGTTTTATATTGTTACATATTTTTTTGGATGAATTTTTGAATCTAATCATCATGTGAGATAATTATTTTTTTTTTCAAATAATAGTTTCATTACAATAGACCAATCTCTATATTAAAAATACATTTTTCATCTTTATACATACGACTAATAAGTATATACGAGATCAATTTTAAAATACAATGAACATTGGGCGCTAAGCAGACAATTACATGGAAGCTACAGTTCGCATTTGGCCGTGTTTTTAATTCCTCTTGAGATTCGATTCTTTTTTTTGCTTTATATCTGTTTTTTTTTAGATATATCTGGCATATGTTTTTATATATATATATATATATATATATATATATATATATATATATATATATAAACATATGCCAGATAGATAATATTTCCTCTAAGGAAAAGCTTATACATACACTTATATTTTATATCTCGGGTGAGCATATATCTTTTATATATATATTTATCTTCATATTCGCAAGATTTTCTTCTTATATGTATATCAGCCGATTCTGATTAGTCCAGCCATTCGCGGTTTATGTCTCCCAGATAGGATACCGTTAGTTTGATGGCTAGTTTGCTCCATTCAGAATTATTGACGCACGTTATCTAGCGACGAGCCCTCTTGAGTATTGTCATGGTTAGACAATGCTGAGTTTGACAATAGATGTTGTTTTAGTCACCACTTGAGGCGAACTAGTAGAAAAACATGACTTATTTCTGGATTTATATTGTGTTAATTTTGAACCATTGATGAACATTTATCAGGGTATGGCTACTATCATTCCTCAGTATATACCTTCTCCCATCACCAATTCTTCCTTAGTCCTCTGGCGTTCCTGTTGTTTCGACAATTAGCTAGATTTTTTTGAAAATTATCAATTTTTATTTGATTAAATTAAACAATCGCCAGACTCACTGTCGTCTACAGCAGTGGGACGTGGGTGCGGAATAAAAAAAAAGGTATTGAAATCTTTTTAGTATTAAATTAAATGTTCTGGAGAATATTTGGACCAGTCAACTATACTTGAAGAGCACTGGCGAATAAGGAGCAGTATATAATTTCAGGAGCTGTACAAGCCCTCTGAAGTTTCGTTCATGTAACTTGAAACTGCGATGGTTGGGTTTTGTCGATGGAATTGGTTTGCATATATTATATAAAAAGCTGCTTTTTAAAAAGCCTGAAGGCAGGAGATTAAAAATAGTAGTAAACTTTAAGAAATCGTCAATCCATCTCGTCTGAGATGGATAGACGATGTTGCTGTGGTATCGAAAATCTTGGTAATCGGCCAATGGAGCTCTTTGCACCTCGAATCGAGTGCCATCTGCTGAATAAGGCGCAGCAGGTCCTCCATTGGCTGAAATCCCTATAAAAATTACATATTTTATTTTACTTTAAACAATTTAATGATCCTCCTTTTTAAATAATTTTATTAGATTAGATAGTTTCTTTATCTTAACTAATTTTACGGTGTGAAATTGAAATTCATAAACGAATTGATAGCCCCCGATTACCCTGATTTAGAACACCTATAAAACTGGACCTTTCTAGTCCCATTACCGCTACACTCCTTTCATATTCTCCATTCGAAGCAAACCAAAAGCTGATCAGGGAAAGTAGCCAATTTAGAGTTTTACCACTCTTCGTGACCCCGGAATGAGAAGAGTGCTCTGTATCCTCAGGCTCATATCGCATACTCCAGAGTCTAACCGTTCCAAGATAGCTCTTGATTGCACGTCAGGGTTTCCATTGTCGGCCGCATGATTTGCGCCTTAAGTTGATCCATCCGTCTTCAAAGCCCCTCCTTTATGCTAACTTAGACAAATCCCTATCGTTTCGTGGTGAAAGTTTAATAATCCATTATTATGTCTCGTTCCATCGTGTTTTCCTTTTCCGATCCGTTCATTTTGCCTTTTACTTTTTCCGTTTGCCGTCTAAAGACTCTCGTTCCAGTACGAACAGGCATTCCATCAAGCTTTTGAGCATAAATAATAATTGTGCGTTGGGGAATCTATTGGGAGATCTATCTATAGTATGGGCGTTCCTACGATCTGAACTAAAACTCATTTACGAGATATACCATCTTACAATGGTTTCTCTGCTATGTGAGCATTAAAAGATATAATAATTTAAATATTTGTTTTTCTAGAAAAAAAACCCAAAGAGTTGAGTATGAATTATATTATATATATATTTCAATAATTAATCTTTGGAATACTATTTGGTTTTGACACATTATTTTGTTGTGCTTAAAATGTATGTGCAATAAAACTTGAAGAAACCTACAAGTACTTTATTTTGAATAACAAATGCTCTCTGTATATTTCAAATTATGTACAAAAAAAATATTAAAAAATATTGATAAATGAGATAATTGCTAGCTGTTAATTATAACAGCTAATCGGAGAGAGAAGGGAGGGAGGGGTCAAACTGGGCATTTAGGAGGTAGGGGGTAAGGATGCAAATTAGGTGTAATAAAACATATTTTTTTCTGTGGCCTCCTCTCCCATACTTTATAAATGTTTTCCCCATAAGACAGTAACATATTTGATTTACGCATTCTACTCACTATAAACTAGTACAGTTACAATATTAAATTGAATCTTCTTTCTAATAAGGTGATGGAAATTATAAGGATAATGAAAGAAACTCAAATCTTAATAGTTATTTCATATAATTCCTTTGGTTCCATGAATTTATACAGACAATTTAAGATGTGTTACATATGATTTGGTAATTGACTACATGAACTTGCAGGGTAGTTTAACTATTAAACTTCTGACATTGCGAAACTATTTAGACCGTTTAAATAACTCTCTCCTTCTGTGAAAAACGCTGCAAATTATTACACAATGGTTTATTATTTCCACTTATTTATTCCACAAAAATATCTATTCTGTCAAAGTAAAAAAATATGAAGCAGTAGGTACCAAAGGAAAAGAAATTTGAAGCTTGTCACAAGATGTCCGCCGTGAGAGTGCCGAACTGTGTTAATTAAAAAAACTGCGTCTATGCAAGTAGGCTGTAATGTAAAATGATACAGAGGAAATATTTGATGTGTACTTCACTAGGAAAAAATAAAAACGAAGTTCATAAAGCTATATCTCAGCTAATAATAGTCCGATTTCTAGTTCGTATTGTAGGGATTTTCGTTAGCTTTCGTTTAAATACAATAAAAGCACCAAACAAAAATATTTATAAATGACCGAGTTATGGACTTATGAGATCTCTAATCGACCGCCATTTTGAAACAAACAGACGGATTATAATGTCGAGTTCCGAGGATCATTCCCGGGGTGACCTGTGACTTTGGTACCGAATCTCAAGAAAATCGGTCCAGTAGTCTCGGAGAAAAGCCGCGTACGGCGGACGGCGGACGGACGGATTTTTCTTTATTCGATATTTGGATTCTACGTATCTTGAAACGTAAAACCTCAAATTTTGAGGGGGGGGGGGTTACAAAAAAATTTTCTTTGGTCGATTCCAAAGGCTATTATTGAAAATAATAAACCAAAATACCAATGACCTGAAAAAAAGTCAATTTCTTTAGCTCGTTCAATTTCAACTGAAAGCAGTGCCACACCTACTAGTTGGCCCTGATTCATCGTTGTTCTCATATAACTTTTAATTATTTTCAATTTAGAAAAAGAGCGCTCTGCATTTGCTTTTACTATCTGAAAATACAGCATGAAATCAAAAGTGCGAAACATTACGATTACGAATCCGAATGAAATATTACGACTTTTTTACTCCCTGTTTTGTCAATTCATAAGGTCAATTTTATTTATAGCGGGATATAATTTTTTTTAGATGGGAGGCGGTAAAATTGTAATGAGTGAACCCTTTCTGAGCTAAACTTTGACTTGAAAATTTGTTTGACCTTTTCCCATCGATAAATTTATTTCTAATTTCTTTTCTTGATTTAGTACTTTTATTTTTTGAAGTCTTTTAGGTAGATATCATCTGGCACGTTAGCTTTTTAATAAAATAAATAAATAAGATTGATATAATCGATTCAATTATCTTTTATTCCATTTTTACTTCCTTCTACGCAGTAAAGAAAGTATTGTTATCACGAAAATTTTCGGTTTTCAGATTTCAACGGAAATATTCATCTTGACCATCCCTGAATCCATTTTTATTAGTTTCGTCGCAATGTCTGTACGTACGTTCGTGCGTATCTCGCATAACTTAAAAACGGTGAGCCGATGAGAGTTAAAATTTTGTATTTGGGATTATTATGAAATCTAATTGTGAATCTTCATTTTTGGTCACTACATGATCACCAGAAGTGGTACTTTACGTGAAGGTCATGTAAAGATTTCAATCAAAAATATATTAAAATATAATGCAAAACTTCTTTAATTTGGTGCTGATGATTTATATATTAACTCAAAGTCCATTGTATCTCCCCCAATGATTTTACTTCCTTGAACGCACTAGGAGAAATTTTTTAATCTAGTATTGTTGTTACCTGAAACTGTTTTTGTTTTTTTTGTATATCTCCCGCCTTCTTAGTAGAGAGGAATGTGATGGATAACCTCGTTTCAAGCTCCACACTAACCGTTTTTTACATTTTTAGAATTATGTATCTGCGCGCTCGCGCGTCTTTGTGTTTGCCTGTATGTCTGTGTGTCAACAGATGGACCTCGCGTCACCGAGTGTCGTTTTTGAGGTACCTGCTATCTTTGGAAACTACTAACCAAATGCAGGATCACTTTCTGAGCCACCGATTTATAGTTTAATAGGCGTACAAGGAAGTAATGTGTTGTCCACATCAGATATTTTTTTCTAATATTATAATTTTTTCTTTTTAATTCACCTCTAGTACTTATAAATTTCATAAAAAAATAGGTATAATGTATTTATTAGCATTGGTCTACGTCGTGTCGAATTCTAAAAGAATAATCAATGAAAATGAACAAAAATTGTTAATTTGATTTTGCTAATTATACATGATTTGTATTGTTTTATGTATATAAATTATCTTCTAGAACTTGGTTTAATTTTTCAAAATAGATAAAATAGATTTTTAAAAAATAAATGGTACGATAATGTATATACCTATGTGTTTGATACGAGGATTATATTTAATTGACATAATATGTCTACATCAATTAGATCTTTCCAATAGCTGCTATTTGAATATTAAAATTTAAAGGTAACAGTATCTGTACCATCCTTTGCCGATAACTTTCAGTCCGTAAATGGTCTATAATTTTGTGCTGTTTATTTATCTTTGTTTTATTGGAAACGGCTTTCATACTGCTGTTATACTGATATTTTTTTATTTTTTATTCTTACCGTTAGGTCATTAGTTTGAAGCTCCGCTAAGTCCAAAGCGACTTAATTAAACTTTTTTTTATGTTTCCATCGTTCGCGGAATTTCAATTCGCTACGTTCCGTTAGAACTCCAAAGGTCGCTACTAACGGGGCGACAAGTAGCGAACAAGAGAGTTTACCATATATCTCTATTTATAGCGTTCCTAGTGCAAGTTTACTGCTCGGCAGAAAAGTGGGCTAGCGAGGTCAAAAATTATTTGCACATTTAGGTACCGTTCTAACGACGTTTTCCCTTTGTGGACTTTTATATTGCCTTTAAGGTCTATTTACGACGGCAATATGCCTGAATAGAAAGGATTTAACATTGATACATATATAATAGTGTTGGCGTGGAATCGTGTATGGCGGTCATGGTCCACGGTCGGGTGGCGGTGGTGCACTCAGCTCACCGCGCTATCTGCCTCCTAGATCTGCCTATTAACAATTATATCCTTGCTCAGATCTGCTCCTAGATTCTCTGCTTCCGTGCGTTTACAGTACGATTCGCGTAATTGTCGTAACAGACTAACCCTGTTTAGACTTTTCTACTTGTGCCGGTGTAGGTTACATCCATTGTGCGGTCACGTGCATGAAGTACACAATAGGCATAATTTGCATCGTAGCCGCTGTTTACAATGGAAAAGATGTTATCTGTTATCTATGTTGCAGAAAATGTGTTCTTCTAGTACATAACAATAATGTAATAGCAGTAATCTATATATATATATATCAATATATATATAAAATCATTATATTCATCTAATAAGCGAACAAAAAAAACAACATTGAAAACAAGAAAATATTTACAGCTGTAATATAAAAATATTTAAAGATATAAACGCAATGATATATCAAAATTAAAATGAAAAAAAAGACTAGAATTAAACTGTAGTCTATATACATTTAGACATATAGATTATGATGAGGAACTGGAATAGGAGGACTTTTATTCTTTTTTCATTTTAAATTTTGCTATATTATTGTGTTTATATCTTTAAATATTTTTATATTACAGATGTAAATATTTTGTTGTTTTCAATGGGATTTTTTTATGTATATATATATTGTTTGCACTTCTATTTTTAATGTACTAAATAGTCTTAAAGCCAGAAATAATCAATATTTGTTGTACATATATGTTATTCTCAAGGGACTATTTCCCAGAATAAAGCTTTTCTTTTATTTCTATTTCTTTTATATCTATAATTAAGGTAAGCCAGGTTTGTCTATGCGTGCCGTTATTTGATATGAAGTTATAAACTCCGTGGAGTTTATATGATATGAAGAGATCGGATTTTCGTGCAGTAGAAAATTCAAATCTTGAAAAATCGGGCACTATGAACCCCAAAAGTGTAAAATTTTGTACATATACGCAGCTTTACACATTTTGAGTGTTATTTACTACACCTTAAACATGCTAAAATCATAATTTTTTTTAATTTATAATATAAATACATATGATATTATAAATTAAACAAAAATGATGATTTTTGTTTGTTTAGTATTATCTATATTAACCAAATTTTTTTTCACTTTTGGGGTTCTTAGTGGAAGGTTTTTCACGATTTGAATTTTTAACTGGTTTTTCATTTCACGAAGATGGGAAGTGGAAGTTAAGAGATCCCAGCGCTGACTAGCCTCTTGTTATGTATGTTTTTCAAGGCCTAAATAATTTTGAAAATCATTTACTTGTGTGATAATATATTAACTATATATTTTATATATATATATATATATATATATATATATATATATATTTATATATATATATATATATATATATATATATATATATATATATATATATATATATATATATATATATATGGGGGGTCGGGGTGGCCGAGCGGGTTAGCGCGCTTGCAAAAGTGCACCTACTCACAAACCCAAAGGTTGTGAGTTCGAATCCCGGCACCGGCACTACTTTAATTTAATTAAAGTAATAATTCAAGAAATTTATCCTCTCCCCCCGGGTATTTGAGGCCCCTCAGCCTACTGGAGGCTACTCACACAGACCGGGGTAGGAGTGATGACCCTACCGTGTACCTCAATTGTGAATCGCGTTGTGGTTTTCCAGGACATAAAATAGCCGCCCGGAGGTTTGGTCCATGGACGGTCTGTCTCGGGGAAAGAAATATAGGTCCTCGTGCGCCTGCTGACTCCGAACAGCCATAATCCGTGGATCTAGACCTGTCCTTGTCACTGTCCTTGAACCCGAGTGAGTCGGTGGGAAGGACACTGCCGAATTGGCCCCAAAGGGACCGGTTATGGAGCAATGGGTAGCCTGCCGCTGCACCATGGAAACCATGGTTCGCAGCAACGTGAGGTTGGTGGCCCCCTCCAGGCTGTCTGTGCTCCCGCAAGCAATAAATGTCTGTAAGAACACCACATCGCGCGGCCAAAGATCTACAAGGTCTATAGAGCCAACCGAAAAAAAAAAAAAAATATATATATATATATATATATATATATATATATATATATATGTATATATATACTAGTATACCCGAGCGAGAACTCTCGCATTAGATATCTATCCTTAATGCATTAGAAGTATGAGCAATATTAGGGAAACATATTTATTCGAGTAAACATTGTATTACCAAAAAAGTTTATTTAACACACACATTTGGTGAAGCTACATAGCTTATAATGACTATGTTGGAGTTACAGTTCATACTTAATAATTAGCTTACCCCACTGAAAAACATCTCTTCAATTTAGCAGTTAGGCAATTAGATTCAGCTATAACATTTT
The DNA here is from genome assembly GCA_948150685.1 of Rhaphigaster nebulosa. Classification (NCBI taxonomy): domain Eukaryota; kingdom Metazoa; phylum Arthropoda; class Insecta; order Hemiptera; family Pentatomidae; genus Rhaphigaster; species Rhaphigaster nebulosa. The sequence goes on from OX411310.1 coordinate 90,806,328, forward strand.
CTATATGTAGTATTTATATTTAACAGTGCCCTTTAGAGTTGGACATGGGAAACAATATATAAATTCCCACTCATTAAACGTTTTTGTAAACAGACTCAAATTGATATAAAGTTGCCATTACAACGGCACGTACTCAAGATGGCATAGGGCCCGTGCGGACCTATATCGTGCGTTATCTCAAAAACGTTATGTTTTTAAGCTTTAAAACGCTGGACCAATACGCATTAAAATCTCTGTAGTGACTCCGGAGCTAAAGAGGCAGTTAAAAGCAAATAAAGCTTCTTCTGATGTGTATTGAATTCAAGCATCTTTGTTCTACATTCAAATGAAAGAGTTTATATTGATGAATCATGGAACTAAAACTAACATACGTGTGTGGTCTTCTTCTCTGAAGTTTTAGAATCTCCTTTTTATCCTGACCCCTAACAGAAATTTTATCGTTCTTTACTGGGCTGGATTCCTTATCTGGTAGAGTAAATAATAGAATATAGGAATCGGTTTTTGTGTTTACTATCTTAAATAGAAAAGAAAGGTTTTTTTTTTCCTCTCTCTGCTGAACATTTGAAGACCTCTAGTATTTTCAAAAAGGAGATAATAAACTATACCTAACCATATTAAATGTTCTAATGAAAGCCTTTCTAATAGTTTTAATTTTCTATAATAGTTTTAATTATTCCTGAAAATTGCAACGGCCATGCTTTGATAATTCGTTGTAAGGGCTATTTACGACTAAACAGTTCTATGTGCTTGTGAAATTTTGGTTTATTGTTTTCAATAATAAACCTATGCATAATAAACCTAAATCGACCAAGAAAAACGTATTTTACCCTCCTCCCTCTCAAAATTTGGGGTTTTCCGTTTCACTATAAGTAGAATCCAAATATCGAATAAAAAAAAAAAATCCTCCGCCAAAATTGTTTGAGGTTTTGCTATGATTTATAGTAAGGTGGGGAAATTCCCTACAAAATAAAACAAAAAATCATTTAAATCGGACCAGTATTTGCTGAGATATAGGGTAATGAACTTCGTAGACTAATTCCCCGGCGGTGGAGGTCATCGTGGACTGGACCTAGATTTTCTGATGTCGATTGCGGGCTTCTGACTTCCTCGCATCTCTCTACTTCATACTTTCTTGGATTATTTCTGTACTTCCTTTAGCTTCTTGGTCTTTTTATTTTTCTTTTCCCACTGAAGTGTATATTTTCTTCTGTACCATATTATCCTCTGATTACATTAACACTCCCAGTTCGGCACTCTTACGGCGATCATCTTGGGACTAGCTCCAAATTTCTCTTCCATAGGTGCCCACTACTGTATTTTTTTTCTGAACTTGGTTGATATCTTTTATAAAGTATTCTGCGCATGTTCCTTTCCCGAAACACCCTCCAAATACTCATTTGAAAGATAATCTAATTATCTAAAATGTAAACCAAAAAAATACGGGAAGTCCAGTCCTGTGAATAGACAGACCATATATTTTTGAACTATTGCTATTTGGAAATAATAAACCTCTGTGTAATAATTTGTATCATTTCAGTTCAAGATTCTTTGGTTCTTCTAATCAAGTAGTTTCACTCCTCAACTTTGTTATCCAGTAGATTCATTTTATGATAATGTCGGCCACATTGTTCAAGTTTTTTTTTTGTTGAGCTTGTTACGTAAAGCACCTTATTCTCCAACCCTGATCGAGTGCACACTCTTTTTGTTAGTTCACTTCCATTAAGTCCGTTGTTCCTCTATGTGGCAACAACCATTCGAGGGGTCGGTGACCGCTCCGCATTCTTTAAGAAATTAAAAGTGAAAAGGCAGCTAATACGGTGACATGAAGAGCTGCCCGTAATGAACTGTCCCAGGAGGTTCCTGACCCATCATGTGGAGGGTGGGAGGGGGAGGAAGGGGTTGTACAAAGAGCCTGTTAGTCAATATAACCGCAAAAACTGTATCGGTTTACGGGTGCCTTCGGTGGAAAAGTTGTTTCTACCTCAGGGTATCGTCTCGAGGAAAATCCATTTTACTCTGGAACCATTCTAGCTGTTAGCCGCAAATTCACATTCAGTTTACTGCTTCGGTAAAAAACAACTATAGGCCTGTAGGTAAACAAGTTGCATTATTTCAAACTTTTTTTTTGTTATAGGTTTACTTGGAAGTAATTTTTTTCTAATTTTTCTTTGTCTCTTCTTTCTCGATCTAAAAACTCATCCACTAGCTTCAATCTGATAAAAATTAGATCTTTTCTACATTCAATGGTAGAAATTTATTGATTACAAGTTCCTCGTTAGTAATTCAATTTTAGCCTATCATTGTATATATTAATAACTTAGTATTCTTACCTCTTGTAATTTATTTTCGAATCTGCTTCGTTAAGTTATGAATTCTGTAATGAGTTTTCCATGAAACCGTTTCTTCCTACCAATGTAGAACTTTCTTGTTTGCCATCCTCAATTTTTTGCATTCTATCAATTTCAGATGAGATGGATCTAATTTTTTATTTCGGACTTTTACCTCCGGAGAAACCTGACCGTTATTCACGATGGTCCTATTAGTTGTATTCTGGTTATAAGTCCGGTTTGGAGCATTTTTTTTTTCACTTATTGAATGTTATTAACATTTATCTAACTTCTTTCCTGCTTTCCAGAATATATGATTAATGCATTGTTTTTTTTTAATACTAAAAAATGAAAAGCCATAAAGTGAGACACAAGGATGAGAGATAAAGTTCTCGAAGTAGTGTCATTCGATTGTGAGTGTCGAAAATAGTATTCCACGACGCCAAAGTATATTACTTTTGAAGAATTACATATTTACCTGAAAATATATATATATTTTTTTATACATATAATATATACTATTTTTGAGGCATTGGAAGAAGGGCCCATAACAAAAATCATTGTTTTGAGAAGAAGTAGATTGTAAATTTTTTGGGATTGCAGTTCTAAACTGTTTCATATTCACCAGCAAAAATATTGGAATGTTTTTAGTCTCAATTCAAAATGTTTAACTTATTACAAAATGTTATCCGTGCATTTAATTTAAATAGTTTTATATATTTTTCTAAAGACTCTTCTTCCGGAGAACGCCTTGAAGAAAATTTAATGCTCTACAACTTCCTTTCTCTTGACGTTTTCGAAGGACGAAGCGCTGAAGAGCTAGGTAGTCAAATGTGGCTAATTTCGAGGGAGTATACCGCGAAAATTATGCAAGATAGCGAAACAATGAATGAAGTAATCGTATGACGTATTTAGTCAGGTTTAGTTTTGTGCAGACCGGCCTAATCGCTTGGATGCATAGATTCCCCGATATAAGCGAAAAATCGAAAACAGGGAGCCTTCAAACGGCTTTCCCTACCCCCGCTGGTGGGGACTTTGTAAATTGTACTAGGCAATGCAATGAACAACTGTTCAAAAATTCAGAGCCATATGATTTTTACTTCCTTGTATGAAGTAAAGGAAGTATTGTAATCGCGAAAATTTTCGGTTTTCAGATTTCAACGGAAATATCCATTTTGACCATCCCTGAATCCATTTTGACTAGTTTCGTCGTGGCGTGTGCACGTACTTACGTTCGTATTTCGCATAACTCAAAAACGGTTAGCCGTAGAAAGTTGAAATTTTGTATTTAGGATTGTTGTAAAATCTAGTTGTGAACTTCCCTTTTTGGTCACTGCTTAATCACCGGAAGTGGTACTTTACTTAAAGGTCATAATTGATTTCTATCAAAAATTATATTAAAATACTTTGCAAAACTTCTCAAATTTGGTATTTATTACTTATATATTGATTTAAATAACATACTAGATATTGGTCTAAATTGGAAAACCGGAAGCGGTTTAAAATATTAAAATATAATGTAAAACATCTCAAAAAACATCTCTTTTATATTGATGTGACTGAATTTACTATATTTTGGTTAAAATTGGTGGGGCGAAAACGGTACTTTACTTGAAGGTCATAATAAGCTTACATCAAAAATTATATTTATATTAAATACATAAATCATATGTTTCGGCAATAAAGGTTACAAACGCAATTTGGTTTCCAATCCAATTAAAAATTTTTATTACTTGTTTTAAGTGTTAAAATTTAGTATAAAATACTGGTTTTCCTCCCTATTTTTTGTGTGTGTTTCTATAGATGGATGTCGCGACGCCGAGTGTTTTTTTTGAGATACTGCGATCTTCGGAAACTAGTAACCAAATTCAGGATCACTTTTTGAGCCACTTTTAAAGTTTAATAGGCGTACAAGGAAGTCATGTGTTGTCCACATCAGGTATTTTTTCTTCGTGTCCTGGACTACAGTAGAATGGTTTGTCATGCTGAAACCTGAATCGGCGAAATTTTGATTGGTTATCTACTGATATTTGAGAGACTAGGAGCTTTTATTTTGGGAATATTTCTATAATAATCAAGCAGTAAGGACCAATTTAGAAATGAATTGGTCTCAAACTCTTTGTTAATTTCGTTAACTCAGTTGATATTTAACTTTATAGTCCTAGGTTTTAATTTATGATTAGTTAGAATTAATCGCTAGGATCACATGGCATATGAAGCTGTTTAATTATTCGGATATAGGCCATCTCCATCTTTAGGTGACCATAAAACAGGAAAATTATGGCATTACTGTCGTTATTTCTTAAAAAAAGCCTGCATGCTTATCGGCAGCGGAGTAGTTTTATAGTTGCCGACTCACTGCGGCCTGTAGAAGCCTATCTAATCTTTCGTGAAAGTATTTCCGAATTTCATGAATTTAAATCATCTTGTAAAAGTCGCCATAAATATCAGTGGCTCCTCAGTCAGCTTTCAAACCTGCCTTAACAACTGTCCTAATTTGTTTTGGAGAATAATGGATGTCTTCGGGGGGAGAACTGAAGGCATCCGTCATAGAGACGCGTACCTCTCCCGAATTTATTTATCACAATTTACATACATTACAATGCATTTGAATATTTATTAGTGGAGTGCATTTTATATGTAGTACTGTCCATTCTCCATCTCTTAATGTTCTACGTGCTCAGACATTAAAATGTTCTTGATTCTTTTGCATTTGTTCTTTTTCACTGAATGGGTTTATACTTTTTTTTTTTTTTAATTAGAAAGCTCTAGGATTAGTTTATTATTTTTACTGATTCTATTTTACATATTATCTTTAGAACAGTTTCTAAGTGATCAACTATCTCTGTTTTATGCAGCTATTGTGAGATCTGTTATTGGTGTGATCTTGCGTTTTTCATTCATGATAATACCCGAATTGGCGAAACGGTTAGTTTGTTATTTACTATAGTTTAAGAGTATATCCTTAATTATAATAAGGATATACTAATAATAGTTTTTTCGTTTTTGTTCTCTTTAATCAATTGTATTTCCTGAATAACTTACTACTTTTTTACTACTCTTATTTTCTACTCAATTTATTATTATATATATTTATATTTTTTATGCATAATTTGAGGGATTCGGTCGTAAAATATTAATGTTTCACCCTCAAGCAGCAGTCACCATAACTTAATTCGTAACATTTTTTTTTGTGCCAACAGGCCAGCTATGGACCACATAAATATCATTTATTTTAATACCAACATTATTCTAAAAAAAAAAAACCCCAAATTTCCTACAGTTCTTTCAACAAGCCATGAAATCAAGCCTAAGGAATTCGGTGTTGCCAAAAATTCCAATTCACAAAATATGTTAGATATCATGTTTCGCGACCGAGTGCCTCATTTCTTTACTCAAGTTTCTAAATTCAATCATCCGTCACTGGTTACGTCTGTAACACTTTTGACTACTATTCAGCGATCCAAAATGACGGGCCATTGCAGAATGTAATAAGATTATTCATAAAATATATTTAACGTTTGGATCTTTTTTCTTTTTGCTAAGATAATAAGCATATGTTATTTTATGATTTATAAGGTTGGAAGCGGGACAATTCGATGTTTTTTTTTGAAGCCCCAAAGCTCAGCTCCTTATGTCTAAATGTGCCTGGTACTGTTATCGGTGGAGAAAATCTATAGTCACAGAGAATGGATTGGTAAGCAGAAAAATGGTCCTCCTGCGTTATGTGTACTGTTATCTCCCAAGTCTTCTGCACACTCATAATCTTTACAAGCCATAGATAAGTGCTGTAAGTTTGCAGAAACTTAGGAGATGATTACTTAGCTCAGGTGTACCGCTTTAAAACTTACTAACTTATTCTCTGTGACCACGGAAATAGTCTTGCAAGTGATCAACTTTTCATTTCATTTTGGCTCTTTTCGTTAGCATCTGACGGTTTCCAATAGCAATAGGTTACCGCTCTGTTCTAACCAGAGTGGAAATGCCAAGATGCATACGCTTGACCACTGCGAAATGAAAATTAACAAGACTCAGATGATAGTCGATACCTCATCGCTCCGGATTCTTGCTCGTTCATCACGGCCTAGTTCGTCTGGTAAGTCTTAAAGTTTTCGGAACTGACGAGCATATTCTTGTTTCAGTCTTCTTGTCGAGATAAAGTCCTAGGTTGAGAATCTGTTCTACAGGTAATGAATATTATTTAAAGATTCTGTTGGATGCCGTTTGTTTATGACGAAGGGTAAAGATGAAATTAAAAAGTCCTATGTTGAGGGAATGTTTAGTACTAAAATATTCAGTTTAATATTGCAGTTTGAAATTGTATTTATTGTTACGAAAGTACGTGGGCGGCACGCTTTGCATCATAATTTTGAATCAATTTCCAAGAGCGAAATTTTCTTTTACCATTCCCAGTTGTTCCAGTACTGGCGTACTTTTTCGTGTGGTCTTAAAGAAATGAGAAAGAGCTTCTTGATTTATTTGCAAATGGTACCTTAATCAGCAACACAGGATCAGACAGTAAATCTTCCCTCGGTGTGTTACCAGTCGTTGGATACCGCTAGTCTCATGGACCCCAAATTACTAAAAAAGGAGTCACATGAGCTTGTCCCGTGGCAATAACTCAGGAGAAAGTCAATGGGGTAGAAAAAACACATGTCGGATCCCAATTAAAGCTTTATCAGCCGGGACTTGATGAAGTACGGCTGAGGGAGCACTAAGTCACCAGAAGCTCTTCCGATGTTTGTTTATCAGACTCGTGTTCCTTGGTCCTTTCTCTTCAGAATGGATCGCTTATTGCTGTTGTTTTAACGGTTACAGCTTAAAAGCAACACGCTACCGAGTTTTTTTTCCTAATGAGTTCCTTAAAAAAATATATATATATATATATGGTATACGCTGAGTGAAGGAGAAGTTAATTATTTTTCTAAGAAATGGGCAATATAAAATCTTTTTTTTTTTTCAATTACTGTTTTACCAGTAATGATAGAAGTTAATTTCAAGGCTTTGGTCCACAGAACGCGTTAGCTATATCGCTTAAGAATGAACCTTATTAGAAATAGAGGACCAGGCGATATTTCCTGAACCAACTCTTTAAAAGATTTTTTTTATACGAACTGATTCAAAGAAAATATATGACATTTAAAAAATGTACAGAATTATAAAACAGAAGAGAACTAAACAAGTAAAGTTCCATTATTATTTTGAAATATTGTTCACTTATCCTCGTTTTAAACCGTTCTCGCCCTAGTAAGGAATTATATTTCAATGAAAGAACAGTGAGTTGACATCCGCATGATGGTATAGAAGGATCAATCTAATTAGGGATTGATAAATTATTTGCCACCTCTATAAATTTGTTTTATTGAAAACTTGTTTCGAATGTTATACATTCATCCTCAATTCTAAAAACATACAAAAAATTTAAAAATAAGCAATTCAAAATATAGTTTGGTATAATATTATACATATCAAATTAGATTAATATAAATCAGTATTATAAAAAATGTATGAATTATAAATTTAATTAAGACAAGAAATCAAATACATGTTGGTACTCATCAAGGTTTAAATGGATTATATCAAACAGAAAAATTTGTACTGGTTTCTTCTCGCGTTGAAGTAACAATGAACGAAAGATAGGTAGGATATTTTTAGGTAAACGGTTCAAGGGTCAAGGTTTTTCTAGTAATGCCGGTGAGTAGTTGTTTTTTCTGTTATAGATGGGAATAAATTTAAGATTGGACTATTGGAGATATTCATTTGGTCATTAAAGCAAAAATCTGGATTGCATTTGAAGGATTTTATTATTTCAAGTGCTTGATATATATTTAATTTGAGGTTGTTTTCAACCTGATGCATTAATTTAACTCCTGAGTCGTTGATGAATTTATGATTATTTATCGTATATTTAACAGCACTTAGATAAACATAATTATAACACTTTCAGGGGCATTACAACGAATACCGGACACTCCTACAAAATATTAGTTAATTATTGTTCAACAGTAGTTATTCTTCTTATTCTATGTAAATACCATTACTTAGGATAATTTCATTGCTTTCTTTTTTTGTTTGGGGAGATTTAAGTACATTTGAATTGAGTACCGAAGGTGATGTTTAGAATAATAGGAAAGTACTAAACAGGCTCCCAAACCCCTTTTTAAAAGAAAGGAATCTGCTGGCTGTAAAGGTAAACTGCCGAAGTAGGCACATGCTCGGAGAACGGTTTCTCTACTTTAGCAACGTCAGTTCGCCTGAAGATAACACGATGTTTACCCGAGGCATCGCTTTAACTGTCCCATGGCTTCTCCTCGGCCGTCACACAGAAAAATCCGCTTTTCTTTCTGATCCAATCTTCTAGAAAGTTTCTCCCATCTCGAAAATTGTTCCTTGTAAAGGTAATTGCTGCTTGTAAAATCTCACTTCATTCCAACTCGGAAAGTAATGGAGAGGAATGGAATAGTTTAAGAAATGACACGATAACTGCTTTACCTTTAGCCCGGGATGTATTACCTCTGTTTTATATATGTATTGGTATATATTTTTGAAGCTGAACCATGATAGCTAGGCCCTTTTAAATCGAAGTCCGTATTTCTTGGAATTTATTTGAACAGTTGTTAGAATTAAAATTGTTATAATTAATAAAAAATATAAATATTCGATTTAAAAAAAAAACACTACATGACTTTCTTGGTCGCCTATTTAACCATTAGGGTGGCTCAAAAAGTGATTCTTAATTTGGTTACTGGTTTCCGATGTTAGATGTGTCTCAAAAACGATACTCCGCGTTGAGCCGTCTGTTTGCGTCAGTTACTGGTGACGGTGCGTAATTTTCGATGTGGTAGATTCAGAATTTTATTTCCTAAAACATTTATTTTATTTCTAAAATTGATAGTCATTTAAAAAAATCTTATATGACCAGCACACGACCTTCCACCAATTCAGTATTCCAAAGCAGTTTGGAATTTGAATTAAAGTACCACTTCCGGTTACTGAGTATTATTTCCAATGATATAAAAGTCTCTCTCTAGTACTAAATTTGAAAAAAATAAAATAAATAATCGTTTAAATTTAAACATATTTTTTCACCAAATTAAATTTGGAGCTAAAAGTAAAGTTCTGATTGGCAGTCGAAATTTAATACTTTACTTGCACTGCCATAAAAGTCTCTATGATTTGAAAAGAATCCAATTATATTAAAACATCTTTAGGAATTACTAAAATCTGTGTAGAGCTGAGCTTCATAATAAAGTACCTTTTCCGGTTGGGCAATTATTAACAAAAGCTCTTCACATAAAGGAAAGAAACACAAAAAATGTAACTCCACTCAGTTAATCAAATACTAATTAACAAATATTAATTAAGCCAACACATACAATAATATAAACATGTTAAAAACGGTTAGCACGGACCTTGAAACTTATTTATCTATGAAAATCTCGATTTTATTTTTAACACGATCCTATCCCTACCTAAGAAGGCGTGAGGTAAAATAAAAAATAGTTTCAGGTAAAGTATCACCTACGGCTAACCAATTTTAACAAAAAATTAGTATATTCTTTGTATAAAAATTTTATTTACCAAATTTTGTTTGCATTATGTTTTAATATAATTTTTCATAAAAGTTTATTATGACCTTCAAATTACCACTTTCACTTTGCCAATTTTAACCAAAATCTATTATCTCGTCACGACGAAACTAGTCGAAACAAATAGAAAATTAAAATAAGTTAAATCTTTTCTCAACCTATTCAAATTTAGAAATTGATTTTACTATGAAATATTTTACTATTACGAGCCTTCGAAAGTAATAATAAACTAAGTAATTATAAATTTAATGATGTGTACAATAATTGAGGTTTGGATGGGTTGAGATATTGATGTAGAAAAAAAAAATCTCGGTGGGCCAATTTTTCGAGTTCAAAGATCAAGATGGCCGTGCTAAAAAATAAATAAAGAAATCACGCCCCCTCTCCCCCCTCTCCCAGTTCGTGGCTTTTGGTTATAATCTCTTACGGATAGATAATCCCTTAGAAGTCAGACATTATATATCAAGATTGGGACCCCATTTCTGTAATTCAACATTAAAAACGTTAAGCCTTACTCAGGAAAAACTGTTGTATTGTTTCAAAATAAATTAATAACAAAAAATGTTTAATCGCAAGTGGAGAAAAGAAAAGCGCAATGTGTTCACAATAAATGCTATAATTCAGTGTTTGTATATTTCTATGTTTAATACTATGCTTCGATTTAAAAGTTGTTTATTTAGTATGTATTTAAAAAATAAATATATTAATTTTAAATAGATGACTGAGCTAAAAAAATAAATAAATAAATCACGCCCCCCCAGCTCGTGGTTTAGGTTTATGTTTATGGTAAGTCAATTTCTAGCATATTCTCAATATATTAAATTTATTCTACAGTTCTCAAATTACTCCCAGTGGTTAAATTGTCCTAATAAATGATATACAAAAATAGCTAAAGGTTACATTTAAATTTAACATGCTATTTTTTAATATTTATTTATAATGTATCATGTTTCACATTAATAAATTTCTTTTCTATTTTTTGCAGGTAAGTTCGTAAAACAAAAACAAAAAATTCTAAGGTAGAAAAATGATGGCTGAGGTAATGTAATTATTAGTTATTATGTCTTATTAGTTCTGGTAATGCATCAATTTAAAACTATTGTGTTTTAATATTCAAGTTTTTCAAATAAAATTATTGGATAAAATACAAATTTTTAATTGGGCAAGGTGAGCAGATTCTTAATTCTTTTGAAACGTTACTTCTATCTTTTAATTTCTGAGGAAGTTCTTATGAATATGTTAAATGAAGGAAAATGTATAACTTCCAATACAATCTTCACTTTATTTTCTTATGTTTATGTTTCGGGGAAATATTTCCTCATCTTCTGAACAATCAACAAACTGGGAATGAATTGTCCAAAAAATTAATTTAAAAAAAATATTGGTTCGCTGTCATGCCTCTTATTTTTAATGCATTTTCGTTTTTATTTCCTGAATGTCTTAACCGATTTTGATGAAGCTTTAATAGTTTACTGTGAGGTTAGTGGGCTAGTGATGTAGTAGAGAACGGAAGGAGTTTTCAGAAAAATTATTTATCTATGTAGACAATCAAAGTGCAGTTTTTTAAAATTAATGTTTGCTACAATCGGGTCATTAAATTTTCAGAACTCTCAACTCAGAAAATTTCTTGAGACTAGTAGAACCCTTGTGAACTATATTACAATTTTAAAAATAAAATAAAATTTCTTAATTCGCAATCACCAAACCCTCCGAGCTGCTTGATGCTTCATTAAAATTAAAAAAAAAAAAAAAATCTAGGTTATCTTGGCACAAGTTGTAGAACGTTCATAACTTAGATTTTTTTTTTTTTTTTTAATTTTCCGAGCAGCTCGGAGGGTTTGGTGATCGCAACTTAAGAAATCGATCTCGATTCTCGGTTTATTTTTCCTCCTATAAAGTCGATTAGTAAGGTTAATAGATAATTTGCCTTGTAGCTAGTTCCTTGGACACCCCGGACCACCAATACTACGACAGCACACCCATATCCTGGTGAAAGGCTTTCTGCAGGGAACAGAAGCAATTAGAGTAACACGTGCTGGCTGGCAGGTCGTGATCCACCTCCCCGTTCTGATAGCTCCAGATAGTACCCCACTGTACCTTTCTATAGAGCCGCTGGCCCCCCCCGGTACAGTTATCCCATCTTCTCAAAATTAGGGACAACTCTTATCTGCTGTAAGTGAGTAGCAATGCTTGGTAAAATCAGATTTGTGAAACCTTCAATAGGAAAGAACATATTGACCGCTTTTGTACTCCAGTCGGCGCTTTTTTTTTCAGCATTATTTTTCCGAAAATACTATTTTTTTTTAAAATATGGACTATTTTTTTATTTAATAAATTTCATTAAATTATTTTAATAAATTATCAGAGTTTAATGCAAAAAAAATAATAGGAATAAAATTAAAGATAATTAAATTGTATTTACGAATACTATAAGAATTAAAAACAAAAGATAAACCAATATAAATATAACCATCCTGAGCTATATAAAACAAATAAATTCTTTAACAACTCAGGTCATAAACCATAGTCCTCTATTTTCAATAAAATAGGTTATGAAATAAAAAATGCAATAATCAAATAAAGTATAATCAAGTAAATAATAACCAGCTGAAATTCTTTCAGGCCGATATCCCCGCTCAAAGATTTAAAAAAGGTTGTAAACAATGATCATTCAAAAGAAAGGTAAAAGTTGAATTTATAATAACAAAGTGATGGAGAGTGATCGCCAATGGCCACCGCACAGCGGCCTACATGAATGGGAACATCGGTTTGCCAACAACGGTTCGGCGAACCAATGTTCCCGTATGAGTAGGCCGCTTAAGATAATCGTTTATTCATTCGATGTACCGACCATCCCAAAAACATTAGCCTAATTGTCAAGAGGTAAAATTAGGTAAAAAACACGCGTAACCCGAATATAAAAAAAAAAAAACTCGTCGTAAATTGTTCATTACCTTTCCCGCAATAATTGGTAAAAAGTCCCAGAGTTTCCGGCGTCGGGTTTTGTTAGGACAGGGAGAGAAGGATAGAAAACTAATTTATTTACTTTTTTTGTGAATATCTCAAAAATTCTGTGGTTTGCTGCAAATATTATTAAAGCACTTTGGATTCTCTATAAAAATGATCCTATACACCCTTTTGCGAAAATCAGTGGTTACGGAGATATTAAAGGGATAAAAACTATGGAATTTTCACTTTCAGTGAAATGCATGCTCCATACACCATTAGTACAAGAAATATAAACTCAAATAAACAACAGAATTTGTAAATTCATGAAACTTTTGTCATATCTTCGTCTTGATAGTAGGAATCGAAATCTGGCGGGTCCGCCTAAATTTTGGATAGAATCCCTTCTGTTGAGGTCGAAATGGTGGGCGGGATATTTGCAATATAATTAACTCAAATTAAATCTATACCGGTATCATTTCTTACATTATTTTTGTTTCTGGTTCAAGCTAAACCATCCCCACGACGATACAATCAATATATGCGGCTGAACTATACACAGGGGATCCCTACGTCACTGGAAATATTAGAGGTGCTAGTAGTCCTCAAGAGCTATAAAAAAGTTCAAATGTACCGATGTTCCAATTCTCTACAGAAAATCACGTTTTTACTCCCTTGTACCAAGTAAAGGAAGTATTGTAATCGCGAAAATTTTCGGTTTTCAGATTTCAACGGAAATATCTATTTTGACCATCCCTGAATCCATTTTGACTAGTTCGTCTTGACGTCTTTACGTACGTTCGTATCTCGTATAACTCAAAAATGGATAGCTGTAGAAAGTTAAAATTTTGTAATTACGATTTTCGTAAAATCTAGTTGTGAACTTTTTGGTCACTAGATGATTACCGGAAGTGGTACTTTACTTGAAAGTCATTTGATTTCCATCAAAGTTATTAAAATATTATGCAAAACTTTTCAAATTAAGTATGCAAGATTTAAACAATAATATAAATAATATACTAAATTTTGGATAACATTGGCAGACCGGAAGTGTTACTTTACTTGAAGGTCATATTACACTTTCATCAAAAATTATATTAACATATAATGTAAAACATCTCAAATTTGGTAAATAGAACTTTTATGTCAATATGAATGTATTTACTAGATTTTGATTAAAATTGGTGAGTCGAAAATGGTACTTTACTGGAAGTTCTTAATAAACTAACATCAACAATTTTATTAAAATTTAATAGAGAGATCATATGTTTCGGTAATAAAGGTTACAAACGACTTTTTTTTCCGCTCCAGTTTAACATTTTTATTCCTTGTTTTAAGCGTTAATACTGATATAAGAGTGTAAAATACTGATTTTCCTCCCCATTTGTGAGATGAGCAAGTCAGCAGCAGAGGAATAAGATATAAGTTAAGTGGGTTCTTCCGCTTAAGATGTCGAAACTGTCAATTTTCAATGCTTTATCTAGTGATATTGGCATTCTAAGGATGTCACGGAACACGGAGAAGTCTCTTGGAAACTAGTTACCTTCTGAAAGAAAACGACATATAATAACGGATGAGACGTCCAGAAACAAGAGTATGTGTGTGTGCTAATAGATGGATGTCGCGATGCCGATTGTCGTTTTTGAAACTAGTAACCAAATTGAGGATCACTTTTAGAGCCACCGATTTATAGTTTAATAGGCATATAAGAAAGTCATGTGTCGTCCACATCAGATATTTTTTTACTTTCAAATTTCCAACCTCAAAATCAGCAGTTCGTTCTTTTTGTCTTCTTTTCGATCTACATATAAGATATTGAATAAAAATCTCTGCATCATTTTTTTTGTGTGCCGATATTTTGTTGAATAGAAAGCGATCACTCAAAATATAATTAAGTTCTAAAGTAGATGAAATTCTCTCTCATTTTTATTTTGTTTTTTTTTTCTCATGAATTACTATATTTTTATCTGTGGTTAGTAATTTTGAAGTTTCAGAACCTTTTTATTACACATATCGTCGACAGAAGTGTGAAAACAGTTAATCGTCAAGTCTCAACGTTTTAAAAGGAGGTACAAATCGTTTAAAAAATTAAATGTTCGTCATATTGAGTTGTTTTTTTAAATAGAATTTACTAACAACTGATATAATATCGAGAAGAAAAATTTAACAATTTTTTTTACATTATATTTACGCAAAAATAAAATAACTAAATAATAGTTGAGACTTATATGGTTTCACACTTCGACATACGAAATGTTCATTTTGTCCACCTTTCTTTATTTCTTTCTTTATTCGCTGTTTGAAAATATGTATTGGGAGATTACTGGCTGTACTTATCATCGAAGTATTTTTAACAACGTATTTATTTTACGAAATGAAGTCGTATGAAAATTAAAATATGGAAATAACGCCATTCCACCCTATACTGATAACTTCTATCTCAGCGAACAGAAGGCCTTACAGGACAAAACGATCTGGGAGCAGGAGAGGATCCGTGCTAATGATATGCAAGTAATGCTAAACCTACACTGGGTCAAGGTCCCGAGTCGTTAGTCCCTGCTATCGTAGCCCTTTCGGCAAATCGATAGTCTGCTGCTATGCGCTTTAATGCTGTTTTAGTAATTAGTACATGCCAACTTAGCAACTTAACAACCGGCTCAGAAGCATAGTTGATTCCACAACGATATTCGGAGAAATTCTCCTTGGCCAGGAAACTTGTAGGGAGTTGTTATAATATACTTATAATAATAGTTTTTGGTCTCTCTAGAAAAATTATGCTAAAGAGGATTTGCGCAAGAAAATAGCTGAACCATCCATTTTGTAAATATAATTTTTTTTTTTATGTCGTATGAATGCCAACTTCTCCTGGATTCGAATGTAAAAGTATAAATTATCGTTTTGGAATTGAAATGATTTTTGGACTATAATTTTTTTTTTAATCTTTTGAAAATATCTCCTAAAAAAGATCTATTTTTTAAAGAAAATATTCCTTTGAAAGGTATCTTGTTAAAAAATATCTCAGTGGGAAGTCAAACAAGTATTCTGGGTCACAAGATTTGCCCAACTCGATAATAAAGACATCAACATGGGCTCCCACGATATTGGTGTAATGGTACTGAAGGTTGGAACAGTGTATAACGTTGGGTTTGAATTATGATTTGAGCAAATTTTTTTTTGGATCCCTAATTAGTGACGTCTCATATTGGATAACCTTTATATAATAATATGACATCGTAAATGACATGAAATACCTAAAACATAAACTTGTTAATATAAAATTTTCTAGGAGCGTTTAAAGACGAGAGAGGTTCTTTTTTATTTTCTGTCTGTTCTACATTATTTTTTTTAATTAGAATTTTTAGAGATGTCCGTTTTCTATTGTGCCCAGTCATTTAATTCTTGGTGCCTTAATTTTTTTTCGAATAATTTACAAAATTATTATATTGGATTTTTCGTTCAAAAGCGATGTGTACCTTGTAATATATATAATTTTTTTTTTTTGTGTGAATCGCTGTAAGTTCTTACAGAAGAAGTGCTGCAACATGCACCTACACTAAAATGATTTAGCTTCACCATGGCCCATATTAATCTGGGTAGGACGGTGGCTACGAACGAGGACAACGCGAATTGTCCACTAGGGCGTATCATTTTGCAATCATCAAGGCCTCGCTGAAACTACTCGCGTCCTTTCTAGGATGATTGCTCGCGTCAGGAGCTCCTCCCACGCAACTGCGCAGGCGTTGCTAGATTGTTATCTTTATATTTTTATGTAATTATAGTATTTGCTGGTTATTGCTCCTAAATTGTAGTCATCGAGGTAAGAGCTCTTCGGATGTTTGTTTCAACCCGAAGATTATTATTGGGGTTCGGAAGGTAAAATCAATTGCTCACGTCCAAAAGATTATAGCGCTTACTTTTTTAAATGATGGTTATATCCGTTGTTTGATTTGCAGTCATCATCAGTTATAAGTTTAATAGATGAATCTGAATGACGAGGATATTAGTAAAGGCTATTTGAAACAGATTCAACGAACGGACGAAAAATTACTCTTTTCCTCAAAAGAAAATGATTACCAATTAACATTAAAAAAGTAGGCCTATTTCTCTAAACGGTAATTTCTATTATTAATACCTGAAAACTACTCATATTTATTTGACGGATAAATACGTAATTTCGCATTTATATTTTCTTACACCGTTTTTTTTTTCTTGTTCATGAAATGCGAACAGAAATGCGGGTTTGATGCTCCGAGAATTCAGATCTTGAACTCCTGTCTTGAGAACTGAATCGTGCTCGAAGAAATCTCCGAGAACTCACGTGCGACAAATGGGAATTCTGAGAATGGCAGAAGCGAAGAGAGAATTGAGAATGTCGAGGTGAAATCTATAAAATTCCAATAGTATCACGACTTCCAATGTGTGGTTCTGATCAGCTTTGCTCTGACCGACTATCCGTGTTCATCGAAAGATTTTCGAAAATAGGACATTTTGCCTCAAAATGCTTTGCGTGAAATTTTTTTTATAAACGCAGACTGATTCTTAAGCTTTTAACGCATAGATAGGATTTCAACATATTTACTACAGTAACATCATTGCGTCGTAAAAAAATAAATTTAACCGTTAACCAACAGTTGAGAGGAAGGAGCAGGTGGTATTTAGTCAGGATTTTCTTGAAAAATCTATTGTTGGTTAATCGAAAAATGGTCTTCCAGAGTGGTGGGCGTTGTGATCATCTCCCAAGTTTTCTGCAAATACTGAATATGGTATAAGATTTAGCTATGAGATAATGACTCAGGAGAACCATTTTTCGACTTACCGACTTATTCTCTGTGGCCATAGAAGGAATCCATGGCATATTAAAAAAAAAAATTAACATATGAATAAATAAAACAACTTTATATTAAATCATTATTATGTTTATAAAGGACAGTAAAAAAAAAATAAGTAAATAAAACTTTCCTTTTTTTTATTGCCACTTCGATGTAAGATCTGATTTCAGTAAATTTTAGATGCTACTAGTAATATATGCTTTATTTAGGTTTACATTGGTGGAATCTGATAAAATCCGGTGCGCCACGGTTGATTTCCCAATTGCAATGCCATCGACTGCTGAAAAAAGTAGAAGGTCCTGCCATATTTCCTTGATACCTTATAAAATTAAAGTTTTCTCATTTTTATCTGGTTTATTTATGGGATTGTTTATTTACCTTTTTAATATTATTTTTACCTCTCAATTATTGAATGTATCAATAGTAAATGATATTGCTTCTGAGTTCGTTGAATTTTACCTTTTGGTTTAGTTTCTAATTGGTAGAAATTCCTATTTGTTGATTTTTTTATTATCAAAATAAAATAATAATCTTAAGTACATCGTTGTAAATTTTCATTACCCATAAAAGCGTGTATGTATTTTTTTTATTAGATTAAATTTACTGTTATCCGTCAAATGACGTCTATAATCCGTAAACAGTTTTCTGCGGCGTGATTGTCCCGTTGTGTCGGCCTTTTTGTCAAAGAGTCCCCTTTTCTATTCTGCTGGAAAAGAAAAAAAGAAACTGACCCTCCCTCTCCCAGCTTAGAATCCATTTAGAGAATACAGCTACAATCTCTGTAATTCTGGACTTAAATAGATTAGTTTTCTGTGGCAAATGGACTCAATTTTCGGTAATGGTAGTTTCTTCGGTAATGATAGTTTCTTTAGTAAGTTTTTTTGGGCGTGTTTCAGTATTACTTTGTCGTACTTTCTTTTGGTTTTCTTATCTACTTTTATTTCTTTTTCATTGCGTGTGTTAAAATTTTGTTAGCATGCAGTTTAATGAGTTCTGTTTTTTTATTAAATTATAGAATCTTTCGTACTGGTCACCTTACCATATTATTATATACTTTCACCTTAACTTCCATCTTTATGTTATGGTTAGGTATGAAGACTAGACATCGATAACGGTGAAGTGCCAATTGAATTAGACCCACAAAATCAAACCAATTCCCTTTGCCAACAACCTAAAATACGTGTTTAATGCCACAATTATTAATTGTTATGCATAAAAAATAATGATTGTAGTATTTAATATTGTAGCTCGATTTTTAGGTTGTTGGCTATGGTAATTTAGAAAACCTAACTTTTTCGTATTTCTTTTTTTCTTTTTTGCTCTTACAATTAGACCGTTATCGATGTTCAGTCTTCAAACGTATGCAGTACGTATGCTTCACGAAAATTTGAACGTAGGCCTAAACACAAGTATACATTTTTTTAATAATTGTTTCTACGCCTCTAACCTAAAAGCGTCATTACATTATAAATTGTTATTTATATATTATTTATTTCTATCAGTAAATTAATTTGTAAATTGTATCATAGGCGTAATTAAATTATAATATCAATGGCGTTATAAAATAATTAAATTATTAAGTGAAAACATTGTTTTGTTATTTAAATTAACAAAAATTAGATAATGAATTTGCAAAAAAAAAAAGGTAGCAAAAACATAGAAAAAAACTGCAAATTATTACACAAAAGTTAATTATTTCCAAATAATTATATTTCAAAAATATCTGATGTGTCCATTCAAACGGCTTTCCTTAAAGCACGCAGGCTATGATGGGTAGAATATATGGTTAAGAATAGAGAGTGATAAGGTAGACGGGAAAATGTTAGAGGCACACTTCAGTGGGGAAAAGGAAAGACCTGCAAGCTACTGGAAGAAGGATAGATCCAAGGAAGGTTGAAGTGGAGAGAGATGCGAGGAAGCTGAGAGTCCGCGATTGGAAGAAAAGGTGCAGAACAAGGAGAAATGGAAATGAATTACTCAGGAGGCCCATGGTCCCCTGCGCCAAGAAATTAGTTGGTCTACTAACTTCAATACGCTATATCTCTGCTAATACTGACCCAATTTTAATGATTTTTTTTTTTTATTGGTTGATTAGATAGGTGCATTATTGAAAATAATTGACCAAAAGGATTGATATAGATTTTTTTTTTTTAATGGTCCTGGCCTACTGATTTTAACACGCTTTACAAATTTCCTCCATCTTCTTAAATGACCGAGTTGTGGTTGTATCAAACCTCTAAACGGTCGCCATTTTGAAAAGATATGGCGGATGATAATGTCAAGTTCGGATGATCATCCTGAGTGACCAAAAAATACGGATGGTAAATTTGAAAATGCGTCCTTAAATAGCTAATATGCGATGCTTATACAAGTGTTAACTATAATGGCGATTCGAAATGCGCATGCTCCAAAAAAAAAAAATCATAAAACGAAATCTGAACACTCCAAAACCTGTATCGAAGAAAACTTCAGCAGTAATAGAAAGTCGAAATATGCATGCGCGATCAAAAATCTTATGTTAAATTCGGAAATTGCGTTCTTTTAAAGCTTATAAATGATCCCTACATCATAAAAAACCTTTTAAACGATCTCTACTTCATAAAAAAAGTCAACATTAACTGGAATGCCCATGGGCGATATTGGAATTTACTGGCCGAGAGTAAATATGAAATTTGGAAATAGCGTCCTTGAAAACTTAATAAACGATCTCTGTTTCATAGAAAACTTCAACAGTAACGGAAAATTAAAATGCGCAGGCGTTTGAAAATCCGATGGTAAATTTGGATATATTATAATTTAAATAGCGTCCTTGAAAGCCTAATTAACGATACCTATACTGAAGAATTTCTTGAACTGATAATTAATTAGAAATACTCGTTGTCAAACAAAATTTCGATAGTTAATTCGACATTAGCAACTTCGAAAAACTAATGAATGATCACTAAATCGATGAATTCCACACTCCTACCTCCCCTCCCCCCTAATAAAAAAGAAACAATAATTAATATTTAAAAATAAATAATTTCACTTAATAATAAATAATTTCTTCTTTTTTTTTTCAAATATTTTAACAAGTTGTGAAATTGTCACTGATTATCAATAGTCCAATAAATTTCAAAAGTATTTATTTTAATTAAAATAATTATTTTTTTATAAGAATTACATTTTATTTATTTTAATTCCTGAAGGGCACAGGAGTCTCAAATACGTATAAGAAGCTAACGAAAACAAATAATATGTATTAAAAAAAAAAAAAATACTTAATTAGTTGTTAGTTGTTATTATGAAATAGTTTTATTGGCATTCCAACTAATATTTTATAGCTAAAAAATAATTAGTTGCCTAGTTCAACTGATAGCCAATTTGGTTATAAAAGTTAGCTATTTGTAGACAAATTACAACTAATGGGTTAGTTGTGAGCTGAACAGAATTACAACTAAGTTAGTTATAGTTATTAGATACATTTAATTTTTCCCAACTCTGCCTGTGACTTTGGTGGCACATCTCAAGAAAATCGGTCCGGTAGTCTCGGAGAAAAACCGTGGACGAAGGTCGGCGGGCGGAGGATTTTTTTTTTTAGTAATCGATATTTGGATTCTACGTATCTTGGAACGTAATACCTCTAATTTTGAGGTGGGTAACATTTTTTTTTCTTGATCGATTACGAAAATTCAATTATTGAAAATAACAAACCAAAACTAACTCACATAGCAACATAATAAGCGCAACATAGTTGTTGGAAAAGTAACGAAGCATAAACTGCGGCGTCAATCCTTTTATTATTTTTTGAAAGCATAATTATAACTAAATTTCTGTATGTTAACATATATGCACGACAATTTACATCTAAAGTACAGATGTTTGTTTTAACGTCCTCACGTACTCTGGACTGGGGCTGGAAGGCGGATTATTGGTTACAAACCTATTTTAGCCAGAGTGTGGTGGTCCAGATCTATAACGTTCGTCTACCACAAAAGAAATATCAACCACTACAGGCCGGTTTCGAACCGTTACCACTTGTTACTCGAGAATGCCTCAACACGCCCGATGTCTATGGCCTCTTATCTGTATTATATTTGATTTATGGAGGGGTTTTTTTTCCTCTCTCTTTTTTTTTTAATTGAAAGAAAATCCTTTCATTTTATGTGGCTTCGTATTGGATGTAGACACATCATATTTAATTTTCTCCCGTTTAGTCACTGTTCTAGTTCTCTGTTCGCTGTTTAATTGTTCTTTTTGTTAGCTTTTATATGAAGCAGGTGTGTTATGGGTACAATCGAGTAGAAGATAGCTTCCTTCAAGTACTATTAAACACTGTTTTTATTTAATTGCTCTGCTTTTATATGCCTTTGAACTAAGGAGAAATTTCTGTAATAACTTTACAGCGAATGGGAACCTTTTAATGCTTCAGGATCTCTTTTCATGGTTTATTTTGCTTCAGGATAAATTCCTGCGATTAATTTTTATTCAAACGACTTGACGTAGTATAAGTTAATGTCTATTTTTTTCTTCCAGATCTCACTATCACAAACTTAATACATAGAAAATGGTGCCATATCTCAAGAAAATCGATCCGGTTGTCTCTGAAAAAAACCGTGGACGGGCGATGGCGGGCGGACGGATTTTTTTTATTTATTCGATATTTGGATTCTACGTATCTTGATACTTAACCCCTCAAATTTTGAGGTGGGCAAAAATAAAATAAAATTGTGTAAAATCGAAAGAACATAAGATATATGCAACTGTTTGTTCGGAGTCGTGGAGAGCACAATAGAAACTTCGAAAGAAATATTTCGGAATTTTAATTTTAATCCATTGAACATTGAGTAATTTAGATTAATCAGTTAGATAAATAAATTATAACCTGTCTAATACGCCAACTTATACTTCTAACTTAACTCCAGAAATCCGATAAACTGTATTACCTAAGGATGATTAAATATAAAAGTATGGGGAAAAAAGAAAATTTATTCTTTAAAAATATTATCCGAGCAATCCTAAAAAACAGAAGATTGTTTGTCTACTTGAAACCCGTCAAAACATCTCTTCCAAGCTAGATACGTATTAAATCATGTACTTTATTAGAAACCTTGAGTTCCCCAACCGATGGTCAGAAGGAGGGTTCGGCAGTATCCTTTTTATTGTTAAAACTGTTTTATTTTTTACCTTTCCTAAGGTTTGAGAGTTAGTTGAAAAGTTTTATCAGGTAAATGCACTACAAAAGTGTCTCAAAATGCTTTTTTCAAGCATCCTAATCCTCAAGTCGGGAATTTACACATAGTTCAATTTCTGGTTTTGTTGGGCTGCAGACTTCTGCAGGTTGGGAACCTGAAAATTCTTGCGTTATAATACTTTAAAAATATTCTTTTCTACCTGGTCTGGATTACTAACTTAATTTTTAGCATAATTCTGTTCTTATTTCCTTCCTTTCCACCCAATATTAAAAATCATGCTTTTGTGACCACTTTCATCTGTAGTAGCCATCCATGATGGTTTAATGTCGAATTCCTGGACTCTTGGAAGTCATGAGAAATAAAAACGTCCCCTAAAGTGGGAAAGAGTTGGTGACAGTATATTTTAAAATATATGTTAAATCCGCTCTTTCCGGTTATTTTATAGTTTCGCAAAGATTGAAATCTGGAACTGGAAGCCGAGGTATTCATCCCGTTTTTCCCCTTTTCGGCGAAAAACAGGTGTGGGAAGAAGACGAAGGTCAACCGGTTTCTACTCTGACTCACTGTTCCGGTTTTTAAGCAACAAAAGAAATAATGAATTGTATAAGAAATTGTTTGTTGTGCATATCGGGTCACTTTATAATACTCTTTACTTTTTATATTATACCTTGGCCTGTTCTTGAGCTAATGCTTTTTACGACTACGCTGCTGACTTATATTCTTTCATCAAAGGATCAGTGAATAACATTTTTTATGTAATTTTATTCATATTCTTCTTTGTGCGTAGCAATAAAAATATTAATATTGTTCAGCCTTGAAATAAATATTTTATCTTCCATTATAGACTCCAACTCTCTCTAACCAATTAGTTATGAATTTGATTCGTAATCCATTCCTTTTTCCGAGGTAACTGAAAAATAGATGCTGTCTAATATCAAATTGTCGCCGGAATGTTCTAATTTGCTTCAAGTAGTTACTCGACAAGTTGCCAACATTTCAGAATCTTAGGTGAATTTACACATTTTTTTTTCAAATATTACTTTAAATTTTAAAGAAAAATACCTTTTGAAAATTCTATATTCTATCCTTATTAGGAATCACGGCTCTATTGGAATCATCAATAATTATTTGGAGGGACACGCTGTTTTAACAATTTAGTGGGAGGGAGCCGCAATATCTGAAATTTCCCAACAATTTTTGACCGGATTTTCGAACTATATTTAATATTTTAGTTTTCCCAACTATGTTATGAAATATTTTTATTTTACCAGCTCATTGGGATTTGAATTTTTCAGTTGGGAACGTTGACATTTGACAATAATAATTTTATTGCCTGTTAACACTCAATATTGTATCGATAAAATCCCAATTTCTTAACTTAAATGTTTTTTGTTTTATATTTTAGTAATTCTGAGTAATTTATTTTACAATTTTAGAAGTTTGAAGTATGCTCTCAAATATTAAATTTCCCAACTTTTCTTTTTTTTTTTTTAAATTGTTGCGGGGTGATCTCTTCTCTACCCTTATACTGCACTGTGAGAACGCCCCTGATTATTTGTGTAATGCTTTTAATTTAATATTTAAATGGGTAAATAGCTTTTGTCAACTAATAGGAAATATTTTCAAAATTAGTTATTGAAGGTTTTTTTCTGTTGTAAAATGCTCAATAAAAAGAACCAAGTCTAATTTCCAGTTTTCAATAGTTTACTTACTTTATTGGTTTGTTAAGAAAATTAATTTTATTAGTTATTTCTATATTATTACGCGTCTTAACTAGTTTCTGAAAACATTTATTTTAAATTGTGCTTCATTTCGATCTTTTTTGTCTTTTTATTGATGTATCTGCTATTAAATTCATATAACGAATTACTTTTTCAATTTAATTTTCTAAAATTTTATTGGTTTTATATATTTTGAATTTTGTTTCATTTTTGCTATTGCAAAACTTCTTATTATAATTATTACTGCATGGTAATCATTTTCTTACCTTCTATACTTTCTAATTAGTTCATATTACAAAGTTTATTTCTTTCGAATAAATTAAGAACAATAAAAGAATTTAACTAAATCCTTTAACTTATTTGACATTAAGGAGTTATTGAAGATTGATGGAGCATTTTTGTATAATTTAGTAACATGACTTTTCTGTCTATTTTTGAGGCTACTCGTGGTGACCATATCAGACTTGTTGAATAGATCGAGTTTTACTGTAAGGTACTCCCGTTCGTGTTGTCACTACTTTGATCGAGATTGGGAAAGTAATAGGGCAATTAATAGAGTTAGTTTAATTAGTTAGTCATTCCTTGTTATTGTAACTGATATGATTTTGATAGCAGCATTATTTGATAACAAGCAAAAAATCAGGACGACTGTTAGTTGAGACTTTTTAGAATCATAAACAGAGCTTGAAAAGACAACCGCATAAAGAGACGTTTGTCGTTAAAGACGAGTTGTGGCTGGGCCTGGGTTTTATGCCTCGTTGAGTAGAAAGCCGGACTGATTGCTCTCCGAAGGGTCTTGCTAATTTGGCTGTGCTCTTCTTTCGGAATTGAGTTGTTAGTTGCTTCAGATTCATGCTGTCATTTTGTGCATGAAACATATGTAAGGAAATCAGGGGCATGATTCTCAATACTTTTTAGTTTCGTTTCCAGAAGTTTCTAGAAAACATCGACGTTGAATCCTTTCACCAAACCTTAGTTCGTAAAGAAGATATTCTATCAGCTGTTCACAAAAACATACACAGGGGACCTTAAACTGTGTATTTCCGTTGAAAACTCGAATTCGAAATTTTTCACGATCGCAATACTTTCCCTTATTATATATTCCATATATAGGCAAGTGAAAGTAAAAAATGGGAGTTTGTTAAAAAATAAAACCCGCGGTAATGAATATTTAGGTACTGTAAATGTGTGCCAACGTTTCAGTTGTAGGATTAAAACTAAAAAACAAGATATTGCGGGTACTGTATAGTCTGCCCCGTGTCTATTTCTAAGATATATCAATAGAAAAGTTATGAACTTTATTGCGAGTGGCCATGAATAAATAACGAAAAATGAATAATTATTATATATTATTAAGGCTAAATAAATATTAGCATTCTTATTTTTTATCGGTGATCACATCCGACCTTGGGATGGAGCATTGTTAAATAGGTATGATAACCTAAATGCCTATCTGTTAATTATTGAAAACTAATAGGATTTAGTTAAGTGTGTACTCACTTCGTTATTACTACTACTTACATTGCTCCGTCTCATATAACCTAACATATAGCTACTTCTAAAAAATCTTAAAATCTAACATGCTAACATCTCCGTTCAACTTGGACTAATTGATTCTAGTACAGTTTAGATATCCTACTCGTACCGTTGGTCCTGGCACCTGAATTGATTTAGGAATAGACTTAACGGGCACTTCTAGTTTGCATATCTCTTGATTAATATTCAATTCAATAAATCTCGAATAATTAATTACCAAGAGTCGAGCTGAATCATAACCTGCGGGTTTGTCTTCATTATGGCACGAGCATCATCTATTCAGTCATAATGAAGAACAGGAATAATTCGTTTGTATAATTTTCTAGAGAGATATTTCATAATAGTGGACGTTGTTTTTTTTTTTTGTCGTGAATTCGGAATTTTCGGTCACTTTATGCTAGGTTGTTTGTTTAATAAACCGTAGTTGCGTAGACCTAAGAGACTTAGGTTGGTGTTTTTGGTACATTTCAAAGTAATCAACTTCTTTTTTCCTCTTTTTTTTTCTAGTCTAAATTGAATCGGAGCATCTTATTGTTGTTTTATAATTTTGAGTGTTTGTGAAGCATGATTTTCCTCTTGCGTTTTTTCCTACTTGTCTTTTTAACTAAGTAGTACTTCGTATTTACCTTAAAGAATCTTTGTTTCATAACAGGGACTCTTTTTATTTTCTGTTGGGGCTCATATTTTTTTCTGTATTTAATAAATGCTTGTATAATAGAAAACATTTAGTATTTAATTAACTGAACGTTTACAAATGTAACTCGGACACCGCGCACTGGCGAATCCTGAAAGGAGGGGCGTTGAGTGCCCCCCTCTTCCTGTAAACTGAACTTTTTTTTCTTTTTACAACAGGCGCTTTTATCGATATAATGATTGAATTTTGATTGATTAATGTGGATTTTAAAACGTGAACAATGCATCTAATGTTTTAAATTTTCTAAGGGGAGGATTGATGATCCTTTACTTTGGTGTTTGGAATTCACCTTGTACACAGGTGCGACCCCCCCCCTCGGAAAATTTTTGGATCCTCTACTGCCAACACGGTCTTCCACACAAAGCCTTGATTCTCTGAAATACCGGTGAATAACTAACCATTCAACTTTTCGCCAATTCAGGTATAGGTCAATTCTGCAGTCCTGCAAGCCACAAAATCACATCAATGGAGACTAATCGCAGATATCGTTTTTTTTTTACAAAGATTTACGATAAACGAAGATATTGAAAATCTAATAAAACGCAAAATTAAAAATATTTCCGTAGCAAAGGGTCTAGAGAGAATTTTTAACTAGGTATTTTCTTTATTTAATAAATTACAGCCAAGTCTCCTCCTCCCTCCCCCACTCCAAAAAGAAGAAATTATTAAAAAAAAAAATTAGTGTAAGGGCACAAAAAGAAAAGATCACATATATGCAGACTAGAAACAGCACATCTCTCATCAAACTAAAAAAGACTATCCAAAAAAGTTAATGCATCACTCCAAGACGTTTCTGTTCATAGAAAGTACATGTATTTTAAAATCTCTTGCTGTGGAAGTGGTGCCAAGGTCTTCGTGAGCCAGGGGCGGTCCACTTCTCTCACGCCCTCTTTTAGGGTTACATAATACTCATCCAGTCCTTACCAAAAAATGGAATAGATATTTTTTTTTTTGTTTTGTAGATCCTCTGATAACAATGAATTTATGGTAAATTAATATTTTTATATTAAATTTTGAATTTTTTTAGCAATATAATTTTTTTATTCCACACTTGTACGCCTCCGTTCCATCGGTTCCGGGACGGAACGCCCCTTCACCTCCGCTATGGCACGGCACAGCTCTCATGGCGTGATGTACAATTTGTATTTGATTAGTCTAGTCAGCATCTTGCTGTCTCTGTTCTTCATTTATGTGATCTTATCTTTTTCCGTCCTGATGATGGCTGAATTGGAGAAACATTGACTGGTTTGTTATTTACTACAGTTTGAGAGACTTCTTGGTTAGGAATTTTCCAATAATGAAACGGTTAAAGTTTTTTTTTTTTTTTTTTTAATCTTCGCTCTTATAAATTATATTTTTCTTTATAAATTTGATTTTATATTTGAAATTAATATTTGTTAGAATTTAAAAAAAATGTTATATAATTAAATATAAGCCGGTTTCTTGCGTTATACTTATGTTATAGTATGGATTTTTTTCTAATCGGTGGTAGCAGGAATTTTAATTACTGCTGTTCGAAATAAAATCTTGACTCATTCTTTCTTTTATACCTGGGTCTCCCCCCTCCTTTATGTGATTCACTCGCCCGTATGTCGTTAATGGTTGGTCCTTACTCTTTTGACGAGCTATTAACCCTTTCCGGGTAGCCTCTATATCTCAAAGCCTTGGGTCCAGCCTCTCTAATGCTATCTGAGCCATTTCTCTTGTTTACTGTGTTTTTTTATTTGTTTTTTTTTACAGTTTCATTTAAAACAGAAATTTATTTCCATCGTTTACCAAAAATTTAAAAATAATTTGAATAATGTAACTTTTATTGTTTTTTAGAAAATGCTTTAAAATAATTTATTAATATATTAAATGAGACCGTTACAGAAAAACAATAATGTGTTCTTAAAATTTATTTATTTTTCTGATTTTTGTTCTCGCTAACATGACTAGATTGGAAACTAACTTGACCGACTGGCGCAGTTAACGGTTAAAATGAGCTAACGTTTGCTTTATTCTGTTTGGTGATTTCCCCCAACGCTGCTTTTCACGTAGGTATGGCAAACATCGATGTTTGACTTTTTTACATTCTAGCATTCTAGGTGTGGAATAATAATATTTTGAGAAATAATAGTATTCGTCTGAGATGGAATTTCTTGAGAGAATAAGAAGAGAAAGAAATCTGAAAAAGAAAAAAAAAAAAGATGATAGTTAATTATTTTTTTATCCTACCGTTTATTTAAACAGAGTTTCTTTAAAAATTTACATTTCTCGTGCCTTAGACATTATATATGTCCAGTATACATATAGTATTGTATGTGAGACAAGAGTGGGGATGACAAATCGGTGTTTTGGAAACATCAATGGTTTTATTAAAATCACTGTTGTTTCGCCAACGATGTTTTTTGACCAATTATAAAATTGTTTTATTTTTATTGTTTGCCATTAATACTTATAAGCGATAGTAATCAGATGAGCATATCATTCAAAATCTATTTTGACATTTGATTTTTGGATTATACTTATTTTTAAACGAGGGGTAAATATTTTTTTCTTGGCTGACAACAAAGATTCATTATTAAAAATAAATAACCAAATTTGATGTCATGTGATGCAACCTCACATGATACTCCGTCGTATTTTCTGGCAATATCGATGTTTTCTAAAGATAATCGTTGATCTGCATGCATTGTTATTATGGCAGGTTTTTGAAATTATACCAGGATTTCTCCAGAGCCTGATAGAATGAACTGTCGCCAGGTTGCAGTCCCACGGGAGATGATCTCTTCATACCTTTCTCCGGGAGAGACAGCCTAATTATTGCCTCAGATCTCTCACAGCGACATCCTCCGCCGTGGGACCTTTCGAGAAATCCCCGTCTCTCGGAAGACAAAGGCGGATTGATGGATAGGCTGCTAGATATCTATCATTGCACGGCCGTCTCAATCGGCTCATGTCTTCCTCATGGCTGTTATACTAGCGGTGGAATTTTTCAATATCGCAATGTCTTAACAGCACTCCATTATCCGGTGCAACAGGTTGCCAAGTGCCCTGCCCCTGACATTCCATTGCCTATATTGATTAAGAGGCTTGATTCAAGACGTAAATTGCATTTCATTAAGTAGGTAGGTTAGTCAGTTCTGCGGCGTGGCAGGCCGGCTAGTTGTAAGTTACCTTATTCGGTGACAGTTACAAGGGGTCATAGATCATTATTTCTGTTATTGATTAAATCCGTACAGCGGCAGGATTCCATTCGCGTTAGTTGATCTTAGCTACGGTTATTCTTAATTATAATGTTATACACAAGAATTTTTTTTTTATATTATCTAATCATTTCATATGAGCTAAAAGTGTTAATTACCGTTATTAAATAGTGTTAATAGGTTTATTTTTATTTTTTTATTGTTCAAGTAGCGGGGGACCGAGCATAGCACAGAATTATTTTATTTAAATAGTTTTTGTATAATATGAAAAATATTTCTCAAAACCCGATAGAAGCAAAATAAAATACTCTGCTTTCCTAATGGTTAAAACTTACGTTTATTTTTCCTGAAATATATAAATTCTTTATTCAAACCAAATGTTTCTTATTTTATAACATTACTTGAGATTTTCTTTGTCCTTTCACGAATTTAGCTAATTAAAAATCGAAATAATTAAACCAAGTGTTTAGTATTTTAAATCAGTTGATATTTTCCTTAACTTTTAACAAATTTTTCTAAATTCTTAACTATTTCATTAGTTTTTATTATTATTTTATTTTGACATAATTATTATTGTGAATAAAATAAGTAATGGTGAATTATTAAAAAAAAAATCTTTGAATGAGATTAGACTTGAATAAATTACCTCGGTTTTTAGCACGCGTTTCGCTCTTTTTCATTCGGCTTTTTTTCTCCTCCGATTTCACTTGGGTTTTCTGGGGCAAAGGATAACTCCAGTGGATTTCTAAATACCAAAATCATTTATTTTAAATGTTGACAATGATTGAGATTACACGAACAAATATTACAAAAACAGGTAGGAGAAAGAAAATTATCCAGTTGCAAATACATATTTATGCCTCTTGTTACTCGAGGAGGTCTCTAGTCCACGTCCTTTTCTGCCTTCCACGGGTATAGTCGAAAGTGTTCATTGTTGCCATGTCTGCAAATGAGTCTATTAGGGTGAAGCTTGTCTTATAATTTTTTGTAATAAGTCGGTATGCGCTCGTTGATCTCTATGTCTATTTAATTTTATATAAATGCGGTCTTCGTCAATTCCTTCAATATATGAAGGTCATGGATTAGAGCGAAACGTCTTCAATCATTTAGAGTATAGGCAATCAAAATAATTAATCCTTGATACCCATTATTTTAATAGCCTTTACTTTTTTCACATCACTTTTCTAATATTTTAACTTTGTCAAATTCAGTAAGACTATTAATCTGCATTATTATAATGTAGCATGAAAATAAAAAATGACTTATCGTCGTGAAACCTATGTGACCAAAAATAAATTATGTGATTTTGATATTTTTAAATACGAGATTTTATCTCCGCTATGCTAGTGAAAAGCACTCACGTGTTAAAAAATCGTGATATGACTCAAATCGTTCCAAAAGAATCCTCATATCGTTCGTTAATCGCATTCGTAGCAGTTACTGTTAAAAATCGCGCAGGAGACACTTCCAAGACAGTCTATACATAGGTGTTTTCATAGTTACTTCCCTACCATGTTAAAATGTTTATAATTAGTTCTTAAAATTATATTTTATAACATTGTTCATAAATCAATATTTCATTGATCCTGTAAAATCATTTGTTTAACACAGGTTTCACGGCGACCTTGGTTTTCGTATAGTAAAATTCGACATTTTCTTAAGTTATTTTGGAACTTGAAATTTCGGTGAAACTTTCATCTCCCTACTTTACCTTCCGCCATCTAAAGGATTACTAATCTTGTTTTAACAGAATCATAAAATAAATTAATCTCATTATAATAATATATTTAATTACGTTGTCCACGAAGCTCGTCATCGTCTTAATCTCTCTCCGGTGTTCTCCCAGGAACGTTCCCGTTGACGAGCTTCCGCCTTCTTCTCAGATCCTTATTGTGGGGTTATGCCCACTGTTTTCTTCCAACCGTACATGAACAGAAACGCTCGTACAGGAAGGTTTCGTACTACGGTATTGTTGACGGGAGGCAAACCATCCTCAGTGAGACTGTAACAGTCAATAAAAAGTGTAAAGTATCTTGGCCATCAGCGTTTTCCTAATACCGAAAAAGCTAAACGATGCCAATTCCTTTGAAACTGTGGAATGAAACTTTCTGAAACGTTAAGGGTTTAAAAAAGAAAAAAAAACTAAAAGTAATTGTTTGATCAGTTAGTGTAATTTACCCGTGGAATGTCGGTCGATAAGACTTAACTATTTACACGATCTTATTAAATTTGTGAAAGTGTTCTATAACCTTATGTGTAAAAAAAACTTTCTAATTTACCGTCTTATTTTCGGATCTTTATTTGCTTTCCATTTTTCGATTTGATTCAGTGTCAATTCCTTGGAATAGATCGCTTGAGATCCATCTCCTTCTACATTAGTTCAACAAATGATCTCCATTCCATCTTCACTAGAACTCAGTTTCTGTATGGCCGATGGCAATATTTTTTTTTTTAAATGTAAATTGTTTAAAAAATTGGTTTCTACATTTTTTTTTTTAGGGTTGTCTGAAAAATAAATAGTCGATTATATTGGATTTGCTGTTTTCCAAACCAGAATTAGTTGTATTGTACCATTAATTATTTTCATTTAAACAGGCTCATAAAAATTATTAAAAAATATAATAAAATTGTGAAAAATAATCTTAATGTTCGTAATTAAAAATGTGTTCTATATAAATTAGAATGGAACTTTTAGACCTTTTTTAATTTGATCCAGTGTTCCTTTTGTACATTGTAATGTTTTTTTTTTTTTTAAAAGAAAAATGAACAATAGAAAATAAAATTAAAATGAATGATGATGAGAACCAACATGTAGATGTTGGCACATACGTATTAATTGCGGATTTAAGTTTTTAGTATTCAATACCTCAAAGTTAAATGATAGTTTGTGAATATAAGGTGCCACAGGCTCACTTTATAATCGTATTCATCTGCCTTACGGGTGATAACTCTCCCACGCATTTCCTTAAGATTACTAGAAAAGTTAACTAAACTATATATAACAGTTTTATGGATTATTGAACTGTGACTCATAAGTCAAGCTATGAAACGTCAATTATAAATTTAAAATAACGTAACTTCTCTTATCCACTTTGCTTTATTTATTTTCTAGTCTTGTAACTCCTGATCATCATTGGTTATGTTTACTTACAATTAGTACTATGTACATGGAATACAAACATACACTTAAAGTTTATAGGTTTCTTATTCCTATTGAAATATATAATTTTTTAAAGTTCTTGTATATTTAATATTAGAATCTCACGATTCCAGTTAACTTCTATAATGCCTGTAATTCATCATGAAAGAAAGAATGATCGTTGTTATTAACTGGTACTTTACAATTAATAATCATAATGAATACTAAAATAATTATGTTAATATATACTGGCTGGCAGAGAAATTGGTAATAATTGAAGACATGAGTGGATGAAGGTGTTATGTTACAAATTTAATGTTTTTGTGTAATTTTTGAATGACATGATCTATCTATCTTAATCCATTGAGAAATCGTGCGATTAACCACGAATCTTGCATTTCTAATGTTACAGGGGGAAGAAGCATATAAAATCTAAAATCAATTTTCGAAAATTTGTTACATCATTTCGCATCTTTATCCACACATGTCCTCAATTAATTCCATAGGTCCCCTTTACCAAGAAAACACATTAATCCTATCACCAAATTATCTAAAATTCAAAAATTATCCTATATATATTATCCTATAATTATCGTATATAATTATTAGTGTAATAATGGTAAAGTATTAAACATCGCCAACTCTCTCCTCCTTTCAATAATATTTTTTAATGAGTTCATTCCTGGTTCGTTCGGACATCCTAAAATTTTAAAAATTCCAGCAGTCTTGAATTCCTTGGAGATCGGGAATTCTGCTTGAATTTTTCGGGTCGGGAAAAACATCGGAAATTGTACTAGGCAACACAACTTCGAACTATAATGGAATCCTTAGCTTCAACTAAAACAGATAAATTGCATCTTAAGAAATCAACAATATTAACGAATAGAAATATTATGCATAAATGAAATTTTTATGCTCATGATACCAAACAGCTGCCACAGGAACTTCAACATCATTGGCGAACATGTGCTGAGGTCAAAATAATTAAAAACGTATCATGACACCATAATTCAGTTTTTCATCAATACTAAATAACCAGTGCATAAAATATTGAGGTGATTGATGCAGTTGATCCACATAAATTGTTGTAAGTTGATCTCTAATTCCATGAAAGATAGAAAAAGGCCTCCTTCTACTAACTTTGCTCATCAGTCCCTCTCTCTCTAACACGTACTATCTCTATGTTCTGTCTCATGCCGCTAAGTGAACTAGGGATGCTATGGAACGGCAAAATGATGTATTAGTTCCTAACAGGGGTTGCTAGGATTAATTTTATTCCTATAATTATGATTATTTTTTTGTATTGAAAAAATAAGTTTATGAATAAAATTGTGAAATTTATTCCGATAGGTGAATTTTATTTATTTACACTTCAAATTGTTTTTTTACGTTTTTTTGCTAGTTTTTATTCTTGTCTCTGCGTTGAGCCCTCAGTGTAAGAAGTTAAGTAGCAATTTTTCTTTATTAAACAGAAATAAATTCTTAATAATTATTCAGATTCATACAGTAAAATTGTACATTTTATCATAAGCAAGCCTATAACGTTCTATAGTTCCAATTTTGTTATAAATTAAATCCAATAAATTAGCGAAAAGCCCCTTGAATTTTACAGTTAACAGCCTTGATATCTTTGAATTATACTCGAATTTGTTCATGCTTTATCGCTGGATGCTCTGAAAAAAGTTTGTTGGCTGGAATCACGTTTGTCGTCTGTCAATAAATTAAATATTTTTACGTAAGGAATAGTTTGTCCGTGTTCAGTAAGAAATTGTGTTTGAAGTTTTACCACTTATAATTTGTTAGTATTTTTTTTTTCTCCGTAATCAGCGGAATGAATTTATTTACCACCCTAGATTATGCTGGCGATGTCCAGTCTTTTGATTTCAGACAGTAATGTCCTATTTTATCCCACGTTAAATGGTCTTAATTTGAAATTGGATTATTTTTCTAAATACATTTTTGTAGTCCAATCATCCAATCAAAAGGTGTAATTCTTGGTCCAATTCAAAAATGTATGGAAAAATAATTTGGGGTTAGGGCCTTTTACCATATTAGGGTAGAAATGGTGGGTTTTGTAACAGCCTATATGCATTAAAAATTAATTTTTTAAAAAACATATTTTTTTTGTTTTAATTATATTTCTACTTTGTTTCATATGACCCCTTTCATTTATTGTAAAATACTTAGTACATATTTTGTATTAGAAGTTACAAATTCAGAACTAATAATTAAGGAAGATAACTTTTTTTTGTGCCTCCAACGTGTATATTTCAAATCACTCGAAGTTTAGTAGAAGGGTTATTAACTTCGTTCTTATCTAGATAGTGTTAATTCTCGACTATAGGAATTCCGAAGGGAAGTCGTGAAATAAAAAAGAAGCTGACCTATCTTCTGAAATAGGCCCCCTTCTCTTACACTACCTGTCGGAAATATTAATTCCAAGCGTGGTACAATTTGATACCTAAGTACCGTTGCCCCTAAGTACTGTTCCCAATAGGCTTATTTCTGTCTTGATCTGATAGCTTTCGGCACGACTTTGGGGTTTTACAGTTTTGGATTATACACTCCAATTCCAAGTTGAAGAAATTCGAAGTGTGATCTGAATTTCTTACGTTTTTCCGCCAATCCAATGTACAATAGGTTAATTTCATAACATGAATTCTGGATGCATGGTTTCGATTTTTGTAAATAAATATAACTTAACTACTCAGTTGACATCCGCATGATGGTATAAAAGGATCAATCTAATTAGGGATTGATAAATTATTTGCCACTTCTATAAATTTGATTTCTTTGGTTTGATTTGTTTGTATTTGATTTCTTGTCTTAATTAAATTCATAATTCATAAATGTTTTATAATACTGATTTATGTAATTTAATATGTATAATAATACCAACTATAATACCTATAGTATGTATAGGGGTTTTACAGATTTGGATTATACACTCCAATTCCAAGTTGAAGAAATTCGAAGTGTGATCTGAATTTCTTAGATTTGATGGATCTTGTAATACACCAAACCTTCAGTAGATATTTTTTATTTATTATAATTTGTAATATATGTACTAAGCATTATAGCCATACACATTTTCATTTTTAAAAATGATGTATAATTTAAAAAATATTCAATATTAGATAAATAAAGTTAAAAAAGAATATTTTCTCTTGATCGTAATCGTATACACACATTTGCCAGGATATACATCACAGTGCATGTCAATGCAATTTAAACGACTTAGTATAGATTTTGGTGAAACTTGGATCTTATTTTGTGTTTAGTAATTTAACCCTCGTTTTCATGTCATATATTAGAGTATATGCATGATTTTTTAAAGTACTTTAAATCAATTATTTTCGTTTCAAAAGTTACAAAACATATTAAATCATTCCCTTTGTTAAGAAATTTTGACTGTTCAAACCATTTTTCGGAGCTTTGTGACGTCACAATGCATGTCAACAATGCTATTTAAACGATTGAGTGTTGATTCTGGTGAAACTTACTAAATTGTATCTTATTTTGTGTTTAGTAAAACCATGGACAAGAGCGAAGGCCCACGTATAAGTATAAATATTGTCTTGTGTCAATGTGCAAGAATACAACAAAAAGTGCGCTTGATTAACTATTTTTCCTTGTTCCAAGAGACTCAAATATACGAGAAATGTGGTGTAAAGCCACGAGAAGAGAAAAAGTATCCCCAATAACTAGTTTGCATTTTTTGGAAGACTGTTTTGAAGTCATTATAATGAATAAGTCGTTTCCTTTACTACTGAATTTATAATTTTGTTGTTTTATGTATCATAATCTCAAAAAGTTTTTATTGAACATTTGATGAACTTTTATTACTATATATTTTATTTGTGGATTATCTGCTTGCTTATAAATGTTTTTATGTGAATATAATTAGTACTTTTTCTTTGTTTTATTTAGAAGAGTAAACAAAAAATTATATACAATACAAAATAATGAATAACCATTCGATTTCCGTTGGGATATATATACATAGAAATATATACATTTATATGTATTATATGTTATATTATATTTATATTTATTATATTATATTATATTTATATGTTCAAGTTATATCATTACAGATACTAACATAATACTAACTATTTTCTATTCTAACAACTGAAACATAATTCACCTATTGACTCTATTAAATAATTCGTATGAAATATATTTTTATGCATTTGTTCCGCCCATTAATGTGACAACTGGTATTACTTTTGATATTTTTATGGTCCCGAATCAAGGTTGCTGTTCTTTTTCAGTTTTTATTTTAAACCCGATCTATTCCGCACCAAATTAGGTTCCGCCTGTTGAGGTCACCTAATGCCTCGATAAATGGAAACGCTATTAGAGAAACGAATACCTTGCAATTTGTCTTCATTTATTCCTTGTCCATTTCGTTGAAGGATTAAGTCAAGATTATCATTACCGAATGGCAGTAATGGTTTCTGGTTCCTTGTTTCTGTTCCCGCTGCAATAAGCCTAAAGGTTGTTTATGAAAAATATTGCGGATATCATTTTAAAATAACACCAATTACAATGTCATACTTATGGAAATCGAAGTTTCTTTATTCGAGTGATTCTTGTTAAATGAAATATAAGACCATAATAATATTTGTTAATAATTGGTGACATTAACGTACTAATTAGCGTTCTTTTTTTGTTTTCAGGTAAGTTAATTATCTTAACTTCGTTCACATTTTCTGTTGCAGTTCAGGTATTGTAGGATATACTTTTTATTTTTTTTTGTAATGAATTTTTTATGCTGTTTATTTACAATTATTAAAATTGCTGTATTGGTGGAGATTATAAGATCCTTGTATGAAATTGTATGTAACTGGTTTAAATAGTAAAAAAAAATTGTAAATAAAAAATAAATAATTCGAAATATTCTCTCTCTTATATATATTTATATTTGTTTCAAACAACACTGTTGATTTGAAATTTCACTGATTTAGATTAAATTAAATTGGTCTTCTAAAATACCACCGGATACCGACGTCTTACATTGGGATTGAAATGCTTGCTTCCTTACCATTCTTTTCAATCAAGAATCAATATATTCAACCTAGTTACCTAAGCAACTCAAAGTAAACTAAAAATAAAATAATGAAACTTTGGGTAATTTTTAGTATCTCTGGGACTAAGAATATTATTTTACCAGCGTTTCGTTAAAACAGTTCATTCTACACGGATTTTTTTTTTTTTTCATTTCCAGAAAATTATCGTAAAGTAGATATGTATAATGGCTTTAGACAGAATACTCCTCAATTGTCCATACTGAAAAACCGTTGAATGAATTTTATAACTAGTTTATTACGATCTAATTTTCTTGGTTCCTGGTGTCAACTACTCCATTGGGGCATAGTTGTAGTCCTCCCTCCCTCATGACTAACCTCCATTGATGGACCATTACTCTATACAAAGAGTATTGTCCAGGCTATATTTATGGAGCTCCATTAAACAAGGAACACATGGGATGGAACAGCTGTCTTATCGTCAGCGATAGCTTTATAATTGGAGTTAGCATCCCATGTGCTGTCAGAGAAATACATTTTCATTACTGAAAGTATTCTTATCTTGTTGAAAGAATTTTGATGGTCCCCCAGGTATTTGTAAAAAATTTAAGTAAAATTGATTCTTAATGAGCTGATGCTATTCCCCTTATCGAACATTCGGTCTAAGATTCAGGTAGAAGGAACATTTGAACTTAATGATTTTTTTTCCAAAACAATACATAAACTTAGCATATATCATTTCAAATATATATATATATATATATATATATATATATATATATATATATATATATATATAAATCTGTTTCTATTTATCCTTGCAGGAACTCAAACATTTAATACTATTATTGGTTTATTATCTTCAATAATGAAGCTTAGCAATCGACCAGTATACGTAGAATTCGAAAATCGAAGAGAAAAAAATCTGTCTTCGGATTTGTTCAGTTTTTTATTATTTGCCGCTGAAATCACAAGTGACCCCAGAATGATTCTCCAAAATCGCTATTACCCTCAAAATGGTGGCCGATTATAGGTTTCATACGCCCAAAAAAGAATAATCAAGTAGGTTTCTAGTGTATATCTATTAGAAAATAATGAACTAAATTGTGCAATAATTTGCCACTTTTCCCCCTTTAGATTCACTGTCCGAAAAAGTGGCAGTATGTCTCAATTTGTATAAAATCAATATTCAATAACTCAATTTTTCATTATGCAATGCATACTAAAATTTATTACATATAAGGCGACTAACAAGTTTCTTCATTATAAAGAAATAATTTGTGAAAATTGACTGAATATTATGAGAATGGCTGTTAACCTCATAAACCAGAAAATGTTCAGGCTTCTTTATGAAATTATTTTCTGTATCCATAATAAAATTTTAAGTTCATATAATAAGTTTACTATAATATCGTAGTAACTTTTTGTTAAAATGTTTCAAACTTCAGAGAAGTTTTTTTATGTTAGTATATATTTATTTCAATAGTGTGGGTAAAAAAAAATATTTTATGCGTTCTTGCATTTTATCTTTGAATTGAAAATTTTGTGTTAGAAAAAATTAGTCCGCTCTGTCGAAATAGTCTAGAAGGCTTACTGGTTTATCTTGTTCTGTATTTTCTTCATTAATCATAATAATGTTGTACATGATCTCTATGGAAAAAAGTTCTAAAGTTATGTATTCAATTTAGTTCAATATATTTATAAAAACGAAAACTGAATTTTTTTTTTAATTGAAAGGTAATTTTACATATCCATCCATCCTTACATATTTGTTCCATACTTTCGTCAATCTAAGATATTTTGAAGAACACATTGAACCTGAATGGAAAGCATTGAATGTCGTAACCATTTCTTTGGAGAAGATTTACGATTGAATTAAATAAAATCAATTTGAAACGTAATTATTTAAGGAAATCATTTCCTTTGTTGATTAGGTAGAGCCTTTAAATCTTATCAAAGGGTCAATTCTTGTGCCATTTCAGTTTTATTATAGAGTCTTTTAGATTTTAGAGTACTGGCTGGTTAACTTGGTATTGAATTTCTGTATCATTGAATCGTATTTCTTCTGCTTCTCGGACTTAGTTAACTTGGCGAGGGAAGTGATAAACATAGAAAAAAAGTCGTCCCATATCCTAGGAGTCCAATGTGCCCGAGGAGATGGGGAAATAATAAAATAAATCATGCTGAATATTATATTATTGCTTAATTTTATATTTCGTGTTTGAAAAATGATGACATGATTTTTCCAGCAACACATTCGTTTTTTGGAATATATTAAAGGAAAAATATTAACATTTAAAAAAAAATTGAAAAAAAGTGATTAAATTATTACGTAAACTAGCCTTGTTGATTTTTTCACACCAAAAATGATTGTAGATTTGGATTCAGCTCATCAAAAACCTTAATGGTAAAAAAAAAATCATTGAAAAGGAAATTGTTTTCAGTTCCGAGGATGCTCACAATTTTCAAAGTGGCAAAATTAGGTTTGGGTTTGAACCTCTGTTCTTCGTCTTTAGTTCACCAGATATCGACGGGTTTGGACTCGTTAAAAAGAAGGGAATTTCTTCTTCGCGTACACATAAAAAAATATTACATTATCTTAGAAAGCTCGTGTAAACTTCTGTTATTACCAAATAACAACAAAAGTTTTTTTGCGGATAACGTTGGTTCTAAAACCTATAGGTATACCAAGGTTGAAATAAATCGCGTGGTTTAAGGACCTTTGGTTTGAATCATTCGAAGGGTTCCTGATTTATGAGAGATTATTCGAATCTTCTACTCCATTCCTCAGTCTCTTTGTAAGTTTTATTTGAAGGATCTGCATGACCCTTGGTTTTCCAATTGGTCCAGAAACTGTTAAGAGGACTTTGTAAAATAAGCTTTAGATTAGAGGACCTCCCAAAATACAATAGTTAGTAATTAGTATACTCCTTATATTCAGTTCTAAACCAACTACCGCATTTATTCTTAAATTCATTAAATAATGGGATTTTAATTTTTTTAAATCTACTTAATGATATAGGAAATACGCCGTAAATCGAAATTGTAACTTTCCTTTATAATATGCCCCTTTTCTTACTTTTAATGCAATTATCTACCTGGCAATGATTAAGCTATATCATGATTAAATTTTATAAAAGAATTGCATCATCATATCCTTTCTTTTTAATCTTGAGGACATTTTCTAAAAGAAAATTATTTATAAAATGTGATAGGTCGACGAAATCTGTGGGAAGATGGAAGAATTTTTTTTATTTTTTTATTCTTCCTCAATTGGATAAAGATGTTCCCACAATCAGGAAACTATAATAACATAATGAAAAAAAAAATTCACTTGGAATTCATTTTTTTATTTAATTTGACTTTTAAAAATACAGAAAATGTGAGCGAGAATTTTTGGCTGTTATCAGCCACATTTTAAACAAGGAATTCAAAACAGTCTTATGTATTTTAAATTTTGTTTTTTTTTATTTCAATCCACTCGATAGCGTTGTATTGAAATGTTTAATATACATGCCATGCTTCGGTACATCGACGCTGAAAGGCACAAAGAGCAAGATTAAGAAGAAGAAGAATTTTGCATTAGTTCTAAATATAAATGATTAAACGGTAAAAGTATTAGGGTCTAAAAATAAACTCTGAGGGTTATAATTATTTACGTGATTTTTTCGTCATGCATAAATTATAGACCTGTTTTTATGGTTGCCGGCTCTGCTAAATATTTAATTTTTATGTCGTGCTTTCTCCGTCGCATGCTGTCTACAGAAGTTTGTTCCACTTTTCCACAAAATTAATTATTTACGATTCTTTTTATCCCGAATAGGCCTACAGTCATACCTT
The DNA here is from genome assembly GCA_948150685.1 of Rhaphigaster nebulosa. NCBI lineage: Eukaryota > Metazoa > Arthropoda > Insecta > Hemiptera > Pentatomidae > Rhaphigaster > Rhaphigaster nebulosa. The sequence continues at coordinate 90,848,344 of OX411310.1, forward strand.
CTGTTCGTGGTGATTGAATGCTCTACACCCTGTAATTTAACCGTCTCGAAAATAATTGTTCGTTTTAAGTTATTAAGTGATAATTTGAATGTTTTAGCTGTTTCTCATATTTAAGATAATTAACCTAAAATTTATTACTTTGAATGTTTTTTTCTGTCATTTAACTTATTCGGTATTTACCGGGATAAACTGTATTCGGAACACGACACCTTTAATGATGTGCTGTGTAATTACTTTTATGAATTATTGTCTACTTTAATTCCTGTGTTTTTAATTCTCCTACTGCTTAGTGTACACCTTTAACGTCTAAAAGCTTTGTTGGGTTCTTGAACGCTAAATATTGAATCGAGATCCCTAATGCAGGTGTCCAGTAACCATTCCCATTATCCTGGCTAATAGAGCTCTCCCTATTAGAGGTTCCTTTGCTCTTGCTGTGCCTCCATTAATCCTGGAGTTAGGTATTGATGCACATTCTGCTTTTGTTATGAACATTTATTTACGTTTCTCTTATCTGCTTTATAATTTACTGTTGAGAATGATTTTACTGTTATATCGGAACTATAACTCATGGTATCAATCATTAAAATTATAAATATTCCTGCCTCTTGGTTGTTTCTAAGCTGTTCAAAACCGAATATTTTCGTTGATTCGGATTTTGAATATCTGAATTCAACTCCGAGAATTGGAATTAGTGTGTTAAATTCGTTAATTGAATTCAATTAACGAATTCGAATAATAAATACAAACCAGATCTCCAAAATTACTCTGCGCTTTTACTCTAAAAAAAGTTCTTGTCCTAAATTAAACTTTTTTTTAGGAACTTTTGTGAAACAGTTCATACAAGAATTTTTATGTTATAACTTTTATAAGTTCTTAGAAGAACTCATATAGTAAAAGTCTATTATATAAATTTATATAGTAAAAGTTCTTTAAGAATTTTGTCGTAAGAACTTTTATATAAAAGTTCTATATTAAAAAAGTTCTCTTTAGAGCGTTTTAGTGCGAATATAATATAAGTTCTCTTTATTAAAGTACCCAATTAAATGTGGAAAATACTTATGGAATTTTGTCTTAAAAAATTTTCTTATCTTAAAATGTCATTTCTTTAAATAAGCATTCTGTAGGTGATTTAATTAAAATTAAAGCAATTTTTCTGTTGAATTAAAAATTACATGTTCAATATAATAAAAATGAAAAAGTAATTGTTTTTTTATTTCGAATTTTTTTAATTATCTATGTTTTTGTTAATTTTTTTTTTAATTTTTTCAAAAATACTGCTGTCCCGAGGTTTCCCTGACCTTCCGAATATCCCTCTCAAGCTATGTCCCATAAGTATATTTAAAACGTTCTAGTAGAAAATTCTATTAACAGAACTTTATAAAAAAAAGTTTTGGCACTAACAGAACTTTTATCAAAAACTTTTAAAGAGTTCTTTGGAATCTTACATTTCGGACATTTTTTTACATAACGTTTATAATAGACAATGTTTTTTTTTTTACTATCTATAAATATGCCAAGTATTCGTTTTTTAGTTTCATTCAATGTACAGTTCCTTGCATTGCATTGCATAGAGTGTACAATAAATTATGATAGTAAAAAGCTTTTTTGTTAAATTTAAGAATGGTTTACTGGAGTGCCACAGGACATTGACGTCGTTCGATTCTCCTGCTATGAATAGTTTTTATTGCAATAAACGGTGTCTGCTTATTTAAGGATTTTTTAATCCGAATTTTCGATTATACACATTGCCTTTGGTCCCAGTCCGGCTAAACGAGGGTTTGCTGTAGTATTTTTAATTTATTTATACAACCAATCTGTGAAAATAAATATCGAAAATTATACTGTCTGACACAATTGGAGCAGGTAGTTAAATAACACACTAAGTCCATCTTTGTGGGAAAATGAGCTATTGCTTTGAGACAGTTCTTTTCTTGGACCCGCATGCGTTTAATGGGAGAATGCATTAAGGCCTCTTTCACACTAAACGGTTTAGTTGATTCAACTAATTGCTTCGGTGGGTGTCAGGATTGGAACGAATTGGATTTTAAGTAGGAATCGCCTCTTCTCCTTCACGCGCAGTCAACTATACGCTATACTATACGCCGAGGCGGGTGTACATTCGGCACATGTGCCGCTCAGAGGCTCCTCCTAACTAGTTGACTTAACTCAAAGGGCCCAGGAGTGGGATCTGTATAAAAGGAAGGTTCCGAAAAGAAATTGATCCCACTAGTGGCCTCATGTGAACAAATTCCGATTTGACTTTACACTTGATTCAACTAGTTGAATGTCGGCATGGCAAATCAACAAAACGCCATTTGTGAAATAGACCTAAATTCATCATGTTCCATTATTTTGGAGGCCATTTCAGAATACCGAGAAGTCAAAAGTTCACTTTCTTCAAGGAGGATGAGTAGTTCTCTTTCTTGTATATATTATCCGGTTTACTGGACATAATGTGTTTTTGATTTCCATGGTTCGACTGTCTACCTAAATGTGAGCTGTCAGGCATGAGAAAGAACAATTCCAGCCTTAAACCTTCTAAGAGTAGATTTTTCGTCCAAGTTCTTTTTTAACCCGTCTCTCTCTTGTGTTAAAGGTTGTTTCATTTTATAATTGTTTTTTTTTTGTAACAGAACGTTAATTTCATTTTTGGTTTAATATTTTCAGTAATGAACCTTTATAATCATCCAATAAAGAAAAAATTGTTTAACCAATTTGAGATTTTATGTTTAAAGATATACACAGTATCCAAAAATCGAATAAAAACAATCCGTCCATCCGCTGCCAACGACTCTTTTACTAGACTACTGGGCCTTTTTTTTTTCTTTCAAATTTGGCACTTATGTCACAGACTGACCATCGGCCCTGACATTGCCATCCTTGCCCAGTTCCTCTATTTTTGAAAATGGAGGCCGACTAGAGGTTTAATTTATTTAGAAAATCTGTTCTGGGAAACCCTAAAGAAAAGATTTGCACATAACATATGATAATAAAATTAAATTAAATAATTAATTTATTAATCTCTTTAAATAAGATTTAGAATACTCACGAGATAATTATTCTTGATATTCTAGTTTGATATATTTTCCTGGAACGAAAGGTCTAATGCAGGAAGGATTGTTTTCCCAGGGCACAATCTTCTCATATCAGGGTCTCCGTTGTTTATTAGCAATTTGAAGTGAATTAACCTTGGCAGCAAATTGTTAGACCATAAGAATCAGATTAGGAGGTAATGGAAGTTTTAATGTTGGTAGAACTGTCTTTGTAATTATTTCATCAGAGTTAATGATGTTCGGTTAGTGTAGTAGTTGCCAGTTTTTAGGTTTTATTTATTTATTTTTTAATTATATGTTTATATTGTCCTGAGAGATTTTTTTTTTTTTTTTAAGAAATATTAAAAAAATGACTATTAAAAGAGATAAAATTAACGTTATTTTTCTAATTAACAGTAACTCTAGATGTCATATACTTCAATATGAATATAAGAAATATTATGCTTAAGAAAAAAATATTAAAATTGTTTATTTAATTAAGGAATTGGTTCGTGATGCTTTCTGATCGCATCTCTTACTTATACAATATCTTAAATAGTTTACAAAAAGATGAAAGATGCATTTTCATATATTACATATTCTGTTTATTTTTATTTTTTATTCTTCAGTTATTCATAGAGTAAATTTCGCGTTTTTTATATTTATCCTCACATTATGGTCCTGCAACAAACATTGGGCCCTAAATAAACATAATAACTTTTAGTCTTTTAGTTTAAATTATTCTCCACAGAAAGAAAAATAATTTTCGTTTTTATTTTATTATAAAGGCATGTATTTCCTTCATTTCACAAACTTTAGTCAATTCGCCAAATCTAAATTTTTTGTCGTATTTCAGTATCCAGTCTTCAGACTCTGAAACACTCCGCCGCAAAATCAATGTTACCGTGTGTAATTAATGCTCATAAACCCTCCAGTAACTGACGTAACGCTGTTACCCATGACCAAAACTTCAGTTGAAAATTTATAATATTTAAAATGGTTAAGTATAAAACAATGGAGCGTATCTAGAAGCAGAAATTCTAATGAAAATATGCATACCCAAAGAGACGAAAATCTATGAAGAAATTGCAAAATAATTTCTTAACAATCCTCACTGGTAAAATCACTCGTATTACACAAAAGGGGTTTTTCAGAACACTGATTTGGAAAAAAATTTTAAACGCCAATGGGAAAGTGGCGGAGGAGAGAGAGGGATTCGCTAATTAGTGAATCGTAAACACTTCCGTGTCTCCTGTGAGACCACACAAAAAAATGGGGCAGCAGCTTATTGTTGTGAAAATTGTAAAAGCCTGCCCATAACTGGTGAGTTGGCCAGGACAAGTGATTTATTCTATATGTTAGTATGCAGATATCTCACATACACACCCAAAGTGGTGGCATTCAACACGCACTGTACATTCATCGATGAACCGTCCAGCTCGATGCGGAGGATGATGCTGCGGATGGGCTAGGCTACCACCGTTCCAGGCTACTGGCATCGAGGACAATGCTGGCTTTCCGCTGGAGTCCACATCCTGCCTCCAGTATGTCACTCCAGCCACGTGGCCATTATACACTAATGTCCTACTCAATTACATTTTTCACGGTTTCTAGTATCATCAGTGTTAGAAAACAACGATTCAAGGGCATTTCAGTCTCCACGTTACTGACTTTCACCGTCGTAATTTTTCAGTTCTTTGTGTTTCAGATTCATAGTTCTTTTAAATCCCTACTTTTCCTTTATTATTTGTATTTTCTCTCCCCTGAAGTTGATACATAGCCGTAAATATGTCAATTACAATTTAGTTGTATATAAATTATGTAATTTAACCTTCACAATTCTTTCTAGATAAATGGCAGTTGAAAGGATAATAAGTTATTCGATGACAATGCTTATTATTTCTATGCTGTGGCTTAATGTTTCAATTTATTCAGTGGAATCTGAGTCCCATCGTGGAATATCTAAGGGGAATCATTAGATATGCTAAAGCTTTAGCCCGTTCAGTTATTTAATATCGCCAACCCCGTTCTCTATCTCATATTATAATGAATGTTTGTTCATCAAGGTATTTTCAATGCTTTCATGTATTTGAAATATGCATTTAAGCAATTATTGGTTGCTCAGTTAATTAATTGATTTTCTTAATAAAACTAACATTAGTTAATCTCTCAATTCTATATCATATGCTTACTATTTTGAGATTGATTGCACTTAACAGATCACGTGATTCGTGACCACTTTTGTTCCCTGGGCAGTTTCCACATGTCGCTCACGTTATGGAGCTTCACTTATTGTATAGAAAAAGTGAACGAATTTCCTAGAAACAACATGCGTAGAACACTTTAATAACAATTCCATCTGCCCCTGGTTACTACACGCTACCTCGCTACAAATGTCGTTCTACAAGTGATGAGCCTCCTCTCTCCGCCATTTTTGAGGCAGTGAATGCATAGAAGCTGATTTACTCTAAGAGCACTTTTAGTTATTGCATGAGGATCTTGTTTCAGCCTTGCTGTTGAGCCACTATTCTAATCCTGACTATATCCATTAATCAGTTGATATCCGCGTGATGGTATAGAAGGATCAATCTAATTAGGGATCGATAAATTATTTGCCGCTTCTATAATTTTGTTTTTATTGAAAAATAGTTTCGAATGTTATACATTCATCCTCAGTTCTAAAAACAAACGAAAAATTCAAAAATGAGCAATTCAAAATATAGTTTGGTATTTATTATACATATTAAATTAGATTAATATAAATCAGTATTATAAAACATTTATGAATTATGAATTTAATTAAGACAAGAAATCAAAGACATGTTGGTTCTCACCAAGGTTTAAATGGATTATATCAAACAGAAAAGTTTGTACTGGTTTCTTCTCGCACTGAACTAACAATGAAAGAAAGGTGGGGTATTTATAGGTAAACGGTAAAAGTGTCGGGATTTTTCCCGTAATTCCTGTGAGTAATTGTTTTTTCTGTTATAGATGGGAATAAATTTAAGATTAGACTATTGGAGATATTTATTTGGTCAGTCATATAAGCAAAAATATGGATTGGATTTGAAGGATTTTATTATTTCAAGTGCTTCACATATATTTAATTTGAGACTATTTTCAACGTGATGGTGATATATTAATTTAACTCCTGAGCCTTTGATGAATTTATGTTTTTTTTTCATTTAAATGAATTGCATAGTTGAAATTCTCTTTCTTATTATTATATGCACGTACATGTTCCTTTAATATCTGATTTAGTGATCTTCCTGTTTCTCCCGTGTATTTGGCTGCACAATCATTACAATTTGGTTGGTATAACTGTATTTTGAATTGGTTATTTTTGAATTTTTGTGTTTTTTGAACAAAAGATGATTGTGTAACATTCGAAACTAGTTTTCAATTAAAACAAAATTATGGAAGTGGCAAAAAATTTATCAATCCCTAATTATTACCCATTAATTTTATTTGAAGAATATCCAAATTTGAGCTTAGGACCCAATGTTCTACCTACATTCTGGCAACCTCCTCACTATGCATTACATATTCTCACTATTTCAGAATAATTAATCATTGGTGATATATTTTTTCGGATGTAATTATTAACTTCTCAGACTGAGGCAACATGTACACGATGAAGGAAGGTATACATACCTATGGTAATGAATTTCAACAAAAGGTTATTAGCACTTCGGCGTGGGCAGACTGAGAAGTGTGTCCGCTATCTGCATTTGCAGGGCTTCCCCGCACAATCCAATATTCTGAAGGGCTTCGACCTGCTACTGCAGTGTGCATTCTGGCACAGGGTCTGCCAGTATCGTGTTTCGTTTTGTAATCGTTTACCAGTATCGAATTGCTTTCTGTATTTCCTTCCCGGAGTCAGAATTTTAAGGAATAAAGAAACGTCCGTTAAATTTTTTTTATACGTCTTCCTTAAATTTCAAGAATTCGTCAAGTTCTTTACAATCTCGTTTAGATTAGATTAGATAATTCTCGCACCTTTCGGTTACAGAACACCGAGAAGTTATTATGTGTACATATATCATTATTAAAAATGTATCCATTATTAGTTTATCCATTCTCTTCCTGTAATTCTTGTATACTGTTTTATATCTGTTCTCTGGGAATTCAGAAAGTATTTAGGTCTTGTTCTCAGCTTCTCGTTCCGTTTTACGGCCCCGTAACCTTTCACATTAACAATTATTGTGTCAAAGGTTATTATTACGGACGGAAGGCAATTCGGTCATGACATAGTCTCCGCCTTTGACCTTTGGCTGTTGAACTATGTTGTGGGATTGTTGAGATTCTTTCTGTAGTAAAATATAGTCAGTAAAATATAATCACATTCTTAATATTAACAAAATATTATCACATCCTTTTAGCTAGTAAATGTGGTGCTAGTTCCCACTTTTCAGGAACATTCCATCGTTATTGGTCTGATTTACGGACCGGCTAAAATGATGGATGCATCTGATTACTTTCTGGAATAAAAATTTGGACACGAATGTCCAAATTGTTTTGACTGAGAACGGACTCACCTACGTTTTTAACGAGATCTTGCATACTAACTTTTGTACTTCATCTACAATTGTCGTGCATACTAGTACACACTTGCTAGTATTGCTAGTACACACAAAGTCGAGCGATTTCTGTATCTGTACAATATCTCTAAACAGTTTTTGCATGAAAATCGCTATACATTTGTCTCCCGTTTGAAATGGGAGACAATAGGCAATTGGTCAAATACAGAAATCGCTCGACTTCCCATACAATTTCGAATTAAGCCTAACTAACGACAAACTACGTAGACACATGAACAGACTAATAAATGTCGCCGACAACTGACGTATCTGATCTTTTACGGCGAAGGCTGAAAAGGAGTTGGACGATAGATATATCCTAACGATAAGACTTAGCTAAAGGTTACAAAAATGCGCTCCATTGAATGCAGTCTCCATCATGCTTTACTACTATTCAATTGCTAATCTGTACTACACAGGCACGAATACGAAAAAAGATTCAATGTTCATTAAAAAAATCATAAATCATGATTGGTGGAATTGTTAAGTTAAGAGTTTTTTAGTTTTTAAATAGACTTGTTGCTTAGTGAATAGATTTATTACCGTGATATTTCATGTTCTATTATTGTAAATGCTGATCATTCTTATTTGGGATTCCGGAATCGTTTTCCTTTGAAAATTAAATAAATTCAAGAATTATCTTATTTTTTTATTTACGACTTATTACAATTTGGAATTATTTTAATAATAACTCATCTACTATTATATGGCCACTAAATAAATAGATTGCAATATTAAAAATATAAATAAATTCTATTTCAACAACAAAGTTAACAACGTCGAAACTATAAAAAAAAGAAAAAAAAAAAGAGCCTTATTATAATACCTTATTATCGCGTGAAATAAAGTCTAGAACAAATGTCAACCATTATGATCATTATGTCAACCATCATTGCCAATCATTATGTCAACAATAATTCTTATGATCATAATTTGTAGTACAATAAATATGGTTAACATAATTACATAATTTTCGGTAGAAACAGTTGGAAAAATAATTTTAAAAATGCGAGAAACAATAAAAACAAATAATGTAACAAAAAAGTAAAAAAAAACAAAAAAAATAACACAAAACACATTAAAAAAAATAACTCCAAACGTAGGCACAATTATATAAGTTCGCATTATAGTAGTCTATTTCTTTGACCGCACCCCCCGACCAACTTCTCCCTTTAAATAAAAAAAATAAAAATAATTTTTTTATTATTTTAAAAAAAATAATATTTCATTCTTAACAACTCCTGTATTATCGATCGGAAAATAATTACAAAGTATTATTTTGTGTCTAGAAGACGTAAATACTTGAGTATACCATTGCCAATACCAGTATCGGGGTATACCGCGGTAGATTATTACTTTTTGTAATCCTTTGCATTCAATGCCAATAGTAATCCTCTGCTTCCACTTTTTTACTTTCTCCTGCAATACTCCACGGTAAGTCAGGCGGTTTCATCTTGGAAATCGTGTTGCGGGTTGTCCTGAATCTCTTAAAAGCTTTAGATTTCATCTTCATCCAGTGTCAGGTATCTGGGATATTTATAACTTTCTATAGTACTTCTGTTTATAAATAAACTACTTTGTTATATATTTTTATGTGTGTGTACATATATATCCATACGTGTACAGCAGCATTCAATTCCTTGAAGATCGGGTATTAAGCTTAAATGTTTTGGGTCGAGAAAAAAATAGGGAACTCTGCTTGGAAAACACCCAATAATCGCGAATTTTTATTTTTTAGTGTAATAATTTCATTTCTACGTTAGTACTATGCAAGAAGTATATAAAAGATTGAGAAGGTTGATGCAGTTGTTCCCCTTACTATCTCTAATTCCATGTAAGTTAAAAAAAGCCTCCTCCACTAACTTTATTCATCAGTCCCTCTCTCTCAAACACTTACTCGTTCTATCTCACTCTACCGGATCGCTAAGTGAACTCAGGATGTTATGAAACAGTTAAATAATTTATTAGCTCCAAACAGCTTTGAGTTTAAATTTTAACTGATGTACACTAATCATCTTATAATAAGTTCGCTGCTTGCCCTTGAGGCCGATGGCGGAATGACGAGGATAAGGAACTGTCGGGATGCATTTTATTCCCACAATAATAGTTTTTGCTATAGTTCCTTATCCACCAACAATTCCTTATATATATATATATATATATATATATATATATATATATATATATATATATACACATATATATATACTATTTTGTTTTGCTATGTAAAATAATTTATGAATAAAATTGTAGAGAAATTTATTCCAACACGTGTATTTTATTAATTTACACATGAAATTGTTTTTGTACTGTATTTTCTGATTGTTTTTATTTTTTGTGATGCGTTGAGCCCTCGGTGCTAGTTTTTCATTATCAAACAGAAATACAACCTTTATAATTATTTAAATTAAGCGCTTTTGATGTTTATATTTTACAGCCTTGAAATTCTTATTATGCTTAAATATTTTCATTTCATCTTGCTGGACACTGTGTGTGTGTGTGTTTTTCTTTTCTTTTCTTATCTTTTTTTTTCTTTTCATTGTTCTCGCTATATTTTTATTATTATTCTACATATAAACCACACCATAGGAGAGACACCTGCCGCTCATGACCCGCTTGGTATGATGCGGAGTGTTATAAATTAAATAAATATTTTTAACATATCATTGAAATGGGGTGTTCAGGTTATTCCCATATGTTTTACATTTTTCGTTTCCCATAGATGGATTTGCTCGTAATTTTGTTCTCACATTAAATTTAAAGTGAAAACTGTTAAATATTCAAATATATAAACTGTAGTCCGTTTATCCCAAAGATTTTAATGGATTAAATTGATAATGAATTGTATATCCTACTGGGTATTTTCCTTTGTTTGTGAAGAATTTCTATTTATTGTTGTTTAGCAAGGCCTTGTACATATATGTGTGTGCATACACACACTCCATTAAATAATATAACTTTTATGTGCTAATTTGGACATTGGTTTCCAAGTTCCGCTATTCTGTTGTACCAAATATACGAACGGTATTTCAGTCCTTTCTTCGTATTTCTATCTTTTCTCAATGTCTCGCCTTTTATACAGCTGCAGAACCCATCTACCGCGATGGTGGCCTTCTATACAATCATGGTTCAACGTTCGACCATTATATGTTCGTTAACCCTGGTCGGGAAATGGCACCAACCACAACCCGTCTTCTGATATTGTCTTTATCACTTTTCTTTTCTGTATTTTCGTCGGCTGGGTAGCTTTTCCAGCGCTTCTGTTATTGTTACTATTAGATACAGCTGTACTCGACGATCTGAGTGAGTGAATGGAGCCAAAGAAGGACATTTTACAGGTTGGATTCCATGTTTGAGAGATTTTTAAACTAAAACTATAACTCTTTTTTATAGTACAGTAACAGTGCTGTTGCCTTCGAACCTGATAACATGGGTTCGAATCTCGGGATCTCTGGTCACGACCTGGAACTGTTTTTACTCATTCTCACTAGTATAAATGAGTACTCTTTATGCTACTAGTTTATGAAGTAGTGGCCCGGTTAAAGTAAACTGTTCCTCATATCTATGTTATCTTTCGAGAATTATTTATCATATATCTTATTTTAGTGTTGCGTATTGTAAAATGTAGGAGTGTGCAGAAATATTCACAAATACACCATATAGAAATACAAAGAAATATAAAACATATATGTACATAAATGACCCAAATAAATAGTACGTAACGATTTTGACAATGTTTTTCAAATTACATTGTAATAAAAATTCGGGGGAAAGAAGATGAATCATTTTCAACGCATTTTAGCTCGAAAGTAGCCTTTCCACAAAAAAGAAAAACAATTATTATTCTTGGTTTGTTTTTGACCAATTGGTTTCAATAACAAATACTTTTTTTTTTGTTAATTTTTACACTAAAATTTAAAAATAATTATCTAATTAACGCAAATTACAAATATTGATGTTTGAGAACTACTTCGTTCCTATATATCATATTTCTCCTCCCCCTTTTTTGCAAACCGTCTGTAAAATTATATCTGAAGACCTTGAGGAATCCCCTTAGGAATGGAACATAGCCACAAATAGGATCTCGTACTAGGGGAGAGAAGGGTACCCCCTAGTTACGTAACAGCTTCTCATGGGCGCACACATACATTCACACCCAGCTTCCTTTTTTTGTACTTAATATTTTTCCCTTTATTTGAAATCTAAGTTTTATCATTTAAGTTACTAAATTTTCGAAAAATGCTCTTTCACTATCATTTATAATAATTATATTAGATGATCATTCATATATTTTTGACTTCGGTCTCAAACGTTGAAGAACCTTATGTTGATTATTGATGGGCAAAACTGACTCTCACCGCTGACTCGTTCTTTTTCATTTTTATGATTCACTAAAAAAAACTACTCTCACTCAGTGAAATGTGATGTCCGTGCGTGAGTTGTGGTTGTTATTCAAACGAGCAATGATTTCTTCTCCACATCCCCCTTTTTTTACGGAACCTCCGTTCGCTCACATAGTTCACGTGGTCTCTGAATCAGTTGAGTAACAGGTCGTTCAACTAATGCTGATTTTCGTTGATTTAATTTAATAAGCAAGAACAATATTTATTTATGTTTATTTTTGTCATCGATTTTTTTCGATTTATTTTCTATCATTTTTTTTTTAAATTGTAAATTCATTCCCCATTGTATGCTTAGTGAAGTTTCCATTTCGTGCGAATTCAACGCATTAAATGGGTAGGACACTTAATTAGGATGGATGATGGCCGAGCAACCAAAGAATTGTACATGGAAACACCAGATGAAGTCAGACCTCGCCGAAGATCGAAGGAAAAGTGGAAGAACTCAGTCACTGGGCTGAGGATGATTGGAATATCATACTCACGAGCATTTGACCGGAATGATTGTGCGAAAGCAGTTGAGAGGGCCAAGAGCAGCTATTATCAGCGCCTTTCGAGCCTGATAATATTAATATTATATTATTATAACATTAAATAAATGAAATAATAGAATATCCATATCACCTCCGTCTTGACTGTCTTAAGAAGTTAATCTCAATATTGAAGGATCTGTCATAACAAAGATAATTAAAACAGTTCATTTTTTATAATCCGGCCTACTGAATATTTTCGAATGGTTCGACACCGCAATTAGAGAAAGGGCGAAGATAAATCCGTGATTTACATTAAGGTACCTGGCCGTAAAAGCATAGCTTTTTTTTATTTCTTCTCTCTCGTGTTCGTTTACTTTTTGTTGGTGTCCTTTCTCGGCTCTTTGCTTTCTCTTGGGACTTTACTGTCCCAAGGCTTTGAGAAGGTACTGCTTTCTGTTGTCTATAGCCCGTGATCTGTTCTCTATAGTTCGCCTTTATACTCCTCTATAGTGGGGGAGGGCTGTGGATAATTCGTTTCTGTCTAGTCTTGCATCACTTTCTGTAATGGTTCGAGTCAACTTTGTCCGCATTAATAGCAATACTGTTAATGTTGGTGTTTTTTTTTTTTTTTTTTACATTCATTTGAATATTTGATTGCACAAATTTAAATTGAATGAACGGCAACAAACCGGAACGACGACTTCAATGAATGAAAAATAACTCATATTTTGTAGAACTTAGTTCCAATAGAGTACCTAACAAAATTGCATACATTATATGCACATTCGCTGACTGTATTACAAGATATATTTTTCCATATATATATATATATATATATATATATATATATATATATATATATATATATATATATATAAAATTATAAATAAATGCTACAAGCATTTGGTGCGGTAGATTAAAGATATAGTATGCGAAGAAATAACTGGGGTTAATATGGACTTTATGGAGGTAAAAATACCTAAATGGGTAAGAAATTCCAAAATGAGCTAACACGAATCATGAAAGATTTGCTAGAAGATGCAGTTCTAAGGGGACAAGCTTTTAGGTTGGGATCTGCTATTTAAATAGTGGACAGGGAAAAGCGGGGTGAGCAACTTAATATATAGGGAGGTTTTTAGTTCTAAGGCCCCAGTGTTCCCCCAGAGGTTCTAAGGTCCTTTTTATTCTAAGGGATATACTGATTCCCCCATGTCCCAAGGACTAAGATCTCTGGATAAACATAATAATATGATTAATTACATTTAAAATGTTAATTTTTTTTTTTATGATTACAGTTATTTTGTTTCTCAATTGGTCGCTGTTGGATCGGTTGGATTGGTCAATTGGATCTGATTATTATTTTGCATGAATAACTTACATCGTAAATTTCACAATGTAATCAAAATAAATAAGGGCGGGCCGGATTTGGGTCAGATTTGGAGATCCTTGTTCTAAGAGATTGGAAATGAAATGCACTTAAAAGCACTGCCGTCGGAAAATATGGTAAAGCCTGGGAATCTCTTCAGTCTCATCAAGCTTACACAATCAGAATGTGGGGAAAATTAGGGAGGCTTCTACGAACTAGCGGATCTTCGGAAGTATAGAATCACGGAATCTCTGGAACTGATATCAATGGATTTTCAAGTGATTTGGAAAATATGGTTATTCCGGGATAGTTATCGATGAAGAATTACTTCTAGGTTTTTAACAGGTGTGAAAGTATATAGGTTTTTGACGTAAAGTAAGGAGTAACATGGAAGGGAACTAAGGTAGTGCTCTTTTATGTCTACCGTAAGGTTAACTTTTTGACAACTTTTGAGGTTTTCATGATTTTTGGTACACAAGATGTTTTATTTTTCACATTGACTCACGCGATGAGTTTATTTATTTATTTTTTGTCACAATTTTACCCCGACAGAGTGACAGAGTTAATTTCAATTGAAAATTTGCATGCATTCACTTTTGTTACAAACTTACCTCACATTGCGCATCTAATCACCTTCAGAAACATTTAACCAGGTTTTTTAAAACATGAAACCCTCTGAAAAATTCATCTTACAGGTAATATAGATCGCCATTCTCCTAACATCAAATCTTTCCCTAGTTAATTTTGTGGGTTGTTTGCAGTGCTGTCGTTTGTTTGAGCCGAAACTATACCACAGAATTCAGGTTTTGGAATGATTATGTCCCCTCCATTATCCAACGCTTCACTTGGAAAATTGAAATCCTCATCTGATTCTTCACAAGGGATGGATGAGTGAGAGTAGCTGTTGGTTTCATCTTCTTCTGGAACAGTTTTATCTTTTAGAGGAACTTATTTCACTCGTTTTAGGGCGTGGATTTTGAAGAAGAAGCTGAGGTGAGAAAGATATTGATATTGACATCACCAATTGGTTGCCTCTCCACCTGGGTTTTTCGTTTTCTCTGTCCTGTATCGTTCTTCTTTTGAAAAGAAGCCACTGATAAGTAAATCATGCTTTTGATGCTTGTCACACGTTTACCATGCATTTTGTAGATTTTTTACGTTTTTATTCATTTCTCACAATAATATTTCATAACGGGTATGCGGCATTATAAGCATACTTATGGCAACAGGATAATTGCCACCATAACAAAGTTTACAGAGTTTCTGATAAACTGTAGAAGTTATACATTTAAATAAGGTTATTCAATTCGAGTGATCATCGCCCATAACAAGGCTACATTTGGTTCAGCGACCGTAAGGACTCATATTATACCTACAAGGTATAATTAATTAATGTTGCTAGTTTTTGGCGGGAAATTAAAGAACTACGAAAAAAAGCTCTTTGTCATAAAGGTTCGCAATGTTATTTATTTTCTTCATTATTTTCAGTTTTATTTCTGCATTGTTGATCTTATCGGTTACTCTTAGCATCCATCTACAGTTAAATGAAATTAGATAGGTGAGAGGATATGAAAGATGTGTATCCTTTATTTAACTCGGCTTAACTAATCCTTACGGAAATTTGACTCCGATTCGACTTCATGAATGAAATTAAAAAAAAAAAAATATATATATATTTATATATATATATATATATATATATATATATATATACATATAAATATAAAATATATATATATATATATATATATATATATATATATATATATATATACATATAAATATAAAATATATATATATATATATATAAATATTACTTCAGGTTACTTCATTATATTATATTATACCAGGTTACTTCAGGTTAATAGATTTTCGTATTGTATTATTCTTAATCTTTCGACAAATCTCCATTTATCAACTTTTTAATTTCAGCATTAATCTACAATTTAATTATGTTATACTAAGGCACTATGAAAGTTGTGTTATTACTGTCGTTCTGGTCATTTATACAAAATAAGTACCTTTATAGATGAGGGTGAGACAAAGTTTATCATCATATCATTTATTACCTCATTTCATTACCACAGTTCTATTTCACTATTCAGTTCATTCATAACGGTCCTTATTTTATTGGTTTTGCTTACTATACCATTAATAATCTATTGGGTACCGTGTTGTACCAAAAAATCATACGGAACTGTATGTATCACTGTTGTAAGTCATTAGTGAAATGATTCGTGCAGAAAAAGGTTTAATTCTGGGTCTTGGTTTGCCAGGCAGATAATTTGGACTTTTTATTTAGTAAAATTAATTCGATGAATAATCAAGCTTCCAAATAAAATCCATTATATCATTTATTACCTCATTTTATTACCACAGTTCTATTTAACTATTCAGTTCATTCATAACGGTCTTTATTTTATTGGTTTTGCTTATTATACCATTAATAATCTATTGGGTACCGTGTTGTACCAAAAATCATACGGAACTGCATGTATCACTGTTATAAGTCATTAGTGAAATGATTCGTGCAGAAAAAGGTTTAATTCTGGGTCTTGGTTTGCCAGGCAGATAATTTGGACTTTTTATTTAGTAAAATTAATTCGATGAATAATCAAGCTTCCAAATAAAAAGTTCAAAAAAGTGGTTAGCAATAGAGGCATTCGATTAAATAGAAGATATGAAGAGAGTTTGTGGTTTGTGTTTATAGGTTTATGTATTGGAATTCGACAATATCTAATATTACAAAAATCCAATTCAGAAGGTTGAAATGGCGGGAAATACCTGTTCCTTATATGTCACAAAATTGCTGCTGTTCTACCCGTACAACCTCTTATATTTACTTTTTAGTGTGAAATATATAAACATTATTTATTTTTACTGACCAAAAATTCTAGTTTTACAATTCTACTTATAATGTTAACTTTGTTTCCCTATAAATTATTACTAAGTACATTCAACAAGATTGTTTGATTACTAACTTTATATTTCTGTGTTTCAGGTAAGTGAATCGATTTAAACGCTTGTATGACCTTATGGTATGTTCAATGTTATTATTATAATTGTAAAAATTATGAATTGTTTATTAATTTAGATAATTTCAATAATAATTGTAAATACAATCAAATATTTGAATTTATATTTCGTTTTATTTATTTCTAATAAACAAGAAGAAATTATTTTTAATATCAAATTTTTATTGTACTAATTTCATTACTATATTTTTGGTTCAAAATTTATCTATTTGAATTTTCTGATTATTCATCAAGATTTTTTATGACAATGAAAGTTGTGTTTTTCTGTTCCTATAAATTATGTTATAAATGCTCCATTTTCAATAAATTAAAAGATAGCATTACAGCCTGCAGTAGAAAAAAATATTAGGAATGTTAGCTTTAAAGCGTTTGAATGACATTGAATCACTTTAACACGTGATTTTAATTGGATTAATGCATATTGTATTAATTGGTATAATTTATCATATAATGAATGCAGATTGCAAATCGTTTCGTGTGGGCATAATATAAAGTCATGAGACATTTTGTTTCATAAATTTTTGTTTATCTTTTGTTGAAATCGTTTTGCTTAATGGGCAATAATTTAGTTTAATTTATTGTGTTTTGAATAATAACATTTTAGGATATAATTAGAAGACTCCAAAATTTAAGCTTAAGGAAGAAATTTAAAATACTGTAAATAACTATACTAGAGCCAACGAAAGAATCTACATGGTTGGCGGGGGAAACAGCTCCTATCTACCCACCAATCGCGTCGTTTCTTTCGTTGATTCTAGTTTAGCCTGTTAATGTTGTGCCAGTATAGGCATCATCAGGACAGTCAATTACCTCGACGTCGTTTTTTGAATAAGGTTTAAGCGCCGAACATTCGAAATTTAGGTTTCAATTTATTCATGTGTTTCCTGTAATGGCGCTTACCCCTTTTTCAAAAAAACGTCGTCAGCATGATTACGATTACGAGTACGTATGACAGGAGAAACATTGACGGGTTAGTTTTTTGGAGAATTAAAACTTTGTTTTAGGAAGCTTCCAGTTATATCATAATTTTTTTTTCTCTTTTTTGAGTTTTTGCTTATTTTTTTCATCGCAATCATCATTTCAAAAGATATTTAAATTTTCTCCTTATATTTCTACAGGAAAACTATTGAAATATATAATATGCAACCAAACGTCAAAAGTACTTCTTATAATTATTAATTTTTTGGGGGGAGGGGGTTAAATTATATATCATAATTTTATCTCTGTAATGAGCCTATTGTCGATGTTTAGTTTCCAAATGTATTTACCTTTGGCTTCATATATCAGAGAGAGCTCGGACATTGCTATTCGATGAAGATACGATCTCTGTACCCCGGCACAGTCCATTCTGGACTCGGTTTCCCCTCATGGAATGCCGATAATTCATTTTTTCTAGGATAATATGGTACAATGGTGTGGATTTTCTTGCCAGTCCTATTAAGTCCTTTCTAACGGCTGATGGTGGGTTTCGTCTGATATACAATAGGACGTTTCTATACGCTCATTTATAACCATCATACGGGCCTTAAGTCATTGCAGATAACATGTTTTTAGAAAGCGACTATTCGAGAAAGTGAGCCATCATATTACATTGTCTTTGAACGTCTTTATATATCAGCATTGGTTTTCTTGGCCTAGTTTGTCTGTGACACTAGCCGTTGTGCTGATAGGCAACGAAGGAAAATTGGGTTAAAAAATGGTGTAGTTCTGAAATTTTGTAGGCTTGTGCAGGAAGTTATTCTTAACGACATACTAAAAGTTTCTGAGTGTGGGTATTGTGGGAGAGAGAGAGTGTTTTTATCTTACTTTTTCGCTTACAACTCAAAATAATAGTCACAAGCAGAAAGTGGTCATACGTAAAAAAACAATCCTATAAAAAAGCTGATGAAATTTCGTATGTTGATAGTCAGATTCACTTTTTTCTTATCTTGATTTGTTACTGATATAATCGACTGCCGAAATTTACTTCTTTTTTTTTCCAAATCCGCCAAACGGCTCTACTGAATTAAAATTTATTTATTTGGTTTCGAAATATTTTAATTCACCCAACTCTTTTGGATTATGATCTTTCACACACCTGTTGCGAATGTTGACACTTGACAACAATAATTTTCTTCTGAAGTAAACCATTTTTTCTAATCGTCATTTTTTGATCTTTGTTACCCGGGATTATGAAGTATTTTAACCAATTTTTTAATCAATGTACATATAAAAGAACTCGTCCAGACAGAAAAACGACGTTGTTCAGATTAATTTTTTTGAAGCTCTTGTATGGTGCCGAAACATTTGTTTTTTAGACTTTTTTGAGAGAAGTACATTAAAATCATGGATGGACATACTTTTCTGTAATTTTTTTAGTTAAAAAGAGAAAATAATTATGTGTGCATATATATATATATATATATATATATATATATATATATATATATATATATATATATATATATATATATATATATATATACTAGATTATTCATATATATATATATATATATATACTAGATTATTCATAAAAATACTTCTTTCAAATGAAAAAATAAAATAAATAAATTACTAAGATTAAGATAGATAGATAGATAGATACATAGAAAAACAACTTTATTCTGGGACAACGTCCCTTTAGAATAACAATTTGCAAAAAATAATACATATTATATAATAGTATAAAAAAAAAATAATGAAATAAAATAATTACAAATGTATTCTATTCAAAGATAAAACGGATAGGGAAGATAAGAAAAAATCATTTAATAAGCAAAAAAATTGTTCTTGACCGTAGAAAAGAGAAAAAAAAATTAATATATTGTATTCATAGACAAAAACATAAATGTGGAATAAACACTATAAAGAGTACGTTATAGTTTTGTAAAAAAGAGCTTGTTGAAAAGAAAATAAGAGTAACATAAAGGAGAAAGAATTCTTTTAGTTTACTTAAGGAAAAAAGAAATGGGTGTAAAAAGTGGAATGAAATATATGTTTTCATATAATCCTTAAAGTATGATAAGATGCATATATATCCGTTAGCCAAGTACTTTTTAATGGGTAAGGGCATTCAATTTTTTTTTTGTACGAAATATAAATTTCACCTTTCGCTTTTGAAGTAAAAGTTTCACCTTCTAAATAACCGCATGATTTTTAGCCTAGTTCGGTTAGAAAGAAAGAAAAAATTATTTTAATAAACCTGTTAATTCCGCGGAGTTTTATTACCAACCATAGTTCCTCCCGGTTTTACGTATTAATTAACTCCTTTGAACATCCTGCCGGGTTTCAATCGGATAGAGATGTTGTTTTCACGTTATATCCTTAATATAAAATGTATGAAAAAAAACCGGGGCGCGTTTAATTAGCTGATTTTGCGAATAATTTATCCTTTTAATGCGTCGGAAATGCGACCGCTGTCAAGATAGAAATTTCTCTCAATTAGCATATATTTTGGACATATGCTAATCAGATCCTTAAGATGTTTTAGTTGATGAACTGATTGCTGTTTGAGGAGGATGAAGAAACGTGTGCCAGTAGAACTACCTCTCTAAGCCGATATTAGTAGTCCTCTGGAACTGGTTATTTTTATTTATTTTTTATATATCAGCACTATAACTTCACCGCTCATATGACATATATGAAATATACCTAAACATATACCTATATTTTATATGGTTTTATATCCCCAAATCATACTTATAGAATGTTGATGCTGATGTGTATGCAGTTGACAGTAGATATACCTATATTGGTTTAAGTTCGTCGGTTACTGAGGGGGGAAGATGCGGTCAATGAAGGAAAACTCACCATTAAGTGAACCTACTTTTTTTTATTTCCACCACGGCAGTTGATATCGTCTAGAGGGACGTATATTAACATGGGACTGACGAAATATCTACTTTTGGAAAATTATTAGTGTGCATTTCATGAAAATAAGGCAAATTTTTATTGAAAACGTCTATATGTAATACCTATTTGACAGGGGGAATTTGAGATTTGAAATAAGCCGAATAATTTTTGGGTGTAGAATATTAATTCATCAAAAAAAAAATAAATAAATAAAAAACTTCGTTGGATACATTATGATGTATTATGGTCCATTATGGATTATGATCCAGGGTAACAAAGATCAAAAAATGACGATTAGAAAAAAATGGTTTACTTCAGAAGAAAATTATTATTGTCAAGTGTCAACATTCGCAGCAGGTGAGTGAAAGATCATAATCCAAAAGTGTTGGGTGAATTAAAATATTTCGGAACCAAATAAATACATTTTAATTCAGTAGAGCCGTTTGGCGGATTTGGAAAAAAAAAAAGAAGTAAATTTCGGCAGTCGATTATATCGGTAATAAATCAGGATAAGAAAAAAGTGAATCAGATAGATCATCATCATATGAAATTTAATTTAATTTTATTTTATTTTATTAATTTTATAGGGTTGTTTTTTTACCTATGACCACTTTCTGCTTGTGACTATTATTTTGAGTCGTAAGCGAAAAAGTAAGATAAGCCGAATAATTTTTGGGTGTAGAATATTAATTCATGAAAAAAATATAATAATAAAAAACTTCGTTTTTGAGAATTGGATATTTTGATAGAAAATTCCTCGTTTATTGACGAAGCTTCTCAAAAAAAAAAAAAAAAAAAAATCAAATAAAGTTGTTAGTCTTTACAAATCATTGCACGATTTACTATTGACATTTGATAGTAATTCTAAGAATATAGAATATATAGAATAATATATAATATAATAATAATAATAATAATATATAGAAATAAGAATATAGATTTATATAGAAATAGATATAGAAAAATAAATCAATATCTATATGAGCCCTTCGCCCAAGTCTTCAGTTGTTCTTCAACATACAATACATTTTACGATTTTTTTTTTTTTTTAATGTTTATCCATTTATTGTAAATGCTGCCTCATTCAAGGGAAACAAGTAATAGCTATAAATTTTCACATTCATATCTCAATTTTGAAAAAAAAAATTGAATTAATGATAATAATAAATTAATCTCAGACCAGAATAATTATTTAAAAAGTAAAATCATATCTACCCTTCTACGATTGATTATAAAAAAACAAAACAGACTGGTTGAAGTATGCAACAAGTATATGCTGAAATTTCTACAGCAGTTATTTACAATGCCCTCCAACTGTGATCCGATTAAAATTAATGATATTTGTGTTAGTATTTTTATTTTTCGACTTTGTTTTTCATTTTTTTACACTGCTTTATTTAAAGTTTCCTCACTTTTATTAATATTATAATTGTAACCAATAAATATTTTATTATTTAAATTCAGAATAATTCATTTACAAATAAAAATTGACAAAATGCAACTGATCATTTTTCATTAGGGATCGATAAATTATTTGCCACTTCTATAATTTTGTTTTTATTGAAAACTAATTTCGAATGTTATACATTCATCTTCTATAATTTCTACATTCACTTCTATAATTTTGTTTTTATTGAAAACTAATTTCGAATGTTATACATTCATCTTCAGTTCTAAAAACACACAAACATTCAAAAATCATCAATTCAAAATACAGTTTGGTATTATTAAACATATTAAGTTAAGTGTAATATAAATTAGTATTATAAAACATTTATGAATTATGAATCTAATTAAGACAAGAAATCAAATCAGACAAGCAAAAATTTGGATAATCTGGATGGTTCAAATGACCAAATAAATATCTGCAATAGTCCAATTTTAAATTTATTCCCATCAATAATAGAAAAAAACAATTATTTACCAAAATTACTAGAAAAACCTCGACCCCTAAACTGTTTACTAATTAACATCCCACCTTTTTTCCATTGCTAGTTCAGTGCGAGAACAAACCAGTACAACATTTTTCTGTTTGAAACCTTGGTTAGTAATAACATGTATTTGATTTCTTGTCTTAATTAAATTCATAATTGTTTTATAATACTAATTTATAATACTTTATTTTGGATTGCTGATTTTTGAATTTTTCTGTGTTTTAAGATCTGAAGATGAATGTATAACATTCGAAACTAGTTTTCAAAAATTAACATGATTTCAGTTAGAAATATTTACTTACCCTCTATTTGTATGTTATTTATCATTGTTTTTTCATGCATATATAATTAAGTTTCATCGTTTTATTTAAAAACAATTCGTGTTTCTCATTTTTCATTCATGGTATAGTTTTATAATCATTAAGATGCAATTATTTGTTTTTATGAGGGAAACATATTTATGGGCAAAATCATATATATATATATATATATATATATATATATATATATATATATATATATATATATATATATGTATATTACCATATTATTCAGTCATTCGTATCTATCTTTTATGTTATTTCACGGCGACTGATTTACTCGAAGGAGTTTGGACGGTGTTTTTATTGTTCTGATTATTTTTCTTCAATTCAGACGGTATTAACCATAGATAGTATGATTGATATAGTAACGCATGTCAACAATTTTTGTTGCTGTTTCGTTTTACTTAAGTGTCTGTTGACTGTCAACAAAATTTCATTTTTGCCGGTTATTCTATTCTATGTTTCTACGGATTCATATTTGAAAAAAAAAAATATTTGTTCATTTTATTTTTTTTTACTAGCATCTTATTAGAGCCAGGTTTCTTGTTTTAGGAAATCAGGTGTCGAATGATGCAATAATAAGAAATGTTTTGAGGGTCACAATGATGCATTTTCATTCTCGTACTCCTC
The DNA here is from genome assembly GCA_948150685.1 of Rhaphigaster nebulosa. Classification (NCBI taxonomy): domain Eukaryota; kingdom Metazoa; phylum Arthropoda; class Insecta; order Hemiptera; family Pentatomidae; genus Rhaphigaster; species Rhaphigaster nebulosa. The sequence continues at coordinate 90,871,948 of OX411310.1, forward strand.
AAGACATTTTACACGTTTTATGTTTTAGTTTTATTGATGTAAATCTATAAATTGTTGAAACATTTTTCTAAGATATATATGGTCCTAGGTATTGCAAGATTCGTTTTTTGGTGTTGTTTGTTATCTAGGTTTATAACATAAAATATAATTATAAATTATAATTTTTTTTGTGTATAATTTAATCATTTTTTTGTCGTATAGTAATTTCTGTGGATGAATTAGTCCTTACTTTAATATTAATGCAAATGGCACTTATTAGAAGGGTTTAGTAGAATTTTGATTAGACGTGTGTATTCGAGCATCATATTTGAGCCAGGTTTCTGGTATTCAGAAATCTGGTGATGAATGTATGCAATATTAACAAAATTTCAAGAATTATGGACAGGATGTTTTTATCATTCTTGTTTCTTTCGAGAAATTTTACAAACCTAGACATTTTTTTACTTAGAGAATGAATGAATATGTCCTTACTTTAATATTAATGCAAATGGCACTTATTAAAAGAGTTTAGTACACTTTTGATTTGGCATTTATATTCGAGCATCATATTTGAGCCAGGTTTCTGGTGTTCGGAAATGTGGTGATGAATGTATGCAATATTAACAAAATTTCGACTATTATGTGGAGAATGTTTTTATCATTCTTATTTCTTTCGAGAAATTTTACAAAACAAATAATTTCTTTACTTATAGAATGAATGAATCAGTCCGTATTTTTATATTAATTTACATGGCCCTTATTAAAAGAGTTTAGTACACTTTTGATTTGGCATTTATATTCGAGCATCATATTTGAGCCAGGTTTCTGGTATTCAGAAATCTGGTGATGAATGCATGCAATATTAACAAAATTTCGAGAATTATGGGGAAGATGTTTTTATCATTCTTATTTCTTTCGAGAAATTTTACAAAACAAATAATTTCTTTACTTATAGAATGAATGAATCAGTCCGTATTTTTATATTAATTTACATGTCCCTTATTAAAAGAGTTTAGTACACTTTTGATTTGGCATTTATATTCGAGCATCATATTTGAGCCAGGTTTCTGGTATTCAGAAATCTGGTGATGAATGCATGCAATATTAACAAAATTTCGACTATTATGTGGAGAATGTTTTTATCATTCTTATTTCTTTCGAGAAATTTTACAAAACAAATAATTTCTTTACTTATAGAATGAATGAATCAGTCCGTATTTTTATATTAATTTACATGTCCCTTATTAAAAGAGTTTAGTACACTTTTGATTTGGCATTTATATTCGAGCATCATATTTGAGCCAGGTTTCTGGTATTCAGAAATCTGGTGATGAATGCATGCAATATTAACAAAATTTCGAGAATTATGGGGAGGATGTTTTTATCATTCTTATTTCTTTCGAGAAATTTTACAAAACAAATAATTTCTTTACTTATAGAATGAATGAATCAGTCCGTATTTTTATATTAATTTACATGTCCCTTATTAAAAGAGTTTAGTACACTTTTGATTTGGCATTTATATTCGAGCATCATATTTGAGCCAGGTTTCTGGTATTCAGAAATCTGGTGATGAATGCATGCAATATTAACAAAATTTCGAGAATTATGGGGAGGATGTTTTTATCATTCTTGTTTCTTTCGAGAAATTTTACAAACCTAGAAATTATAATAAGGATTATTATTACTAGTTGGCACATGTGTTTAAAGCATTAATTCTTATAAAAAAAAACTTTTCTTCCTGAACTGCCATCATAGGCCCTAACTCAAAATCATTTTTCTAAATGATATTTTCTTTTTGTGCCCGTATTGGTATAAAAATTACTTTTTTATTTAAAGGAGTAAAATAATTTGGAGTTCGCACCTTTTAACTTATCATGGTAGTGTACGTATAGATTATTTTGATTCCATACTTTTTACTTTTATCCCCAATACATAATTTTGTTTGATTAAAAGCGGTATCTCGTCTTAATTTATTATTTCAGGTTACTAGAATTATGTTACTAATTGTTACTTCATTCTTTTCTATATGTACCTAATAAAATGTACGTAAACAAACATACAAATTAAATAAGTAGATTATAAATTAATTATCTTTTAGAGGCGTTTTTATTGTTTAATTTGAGAGCGGTCTCTTTAATGTTAAATTGTTTGGATTGAAGCGGTCTTGGTCTTCATGAGTCCAGAAGGTCCATTCGCCCATAACCCTGAAGGTATTTTCATATTTGTGGTATTTTCAGTTTGTACTTTATTTGTGTGGTGATTAATTATATCATTATTACTTTACTGCACATATATGACATATTATAATATTTAAAAATAAAATAGTTATATAAAAAATTAAAAAAATCGGAAGGAACTTTCCACGAATCTTTAGTCCATAAACAAGTAATTAAGTAAGGGTAATGAACGGAGACTCATTGTGTGATGAAAAATGGGGGATGAAAAATGTTTAAAAGAAAAACAAAATCCAACAAACTGTTTCTAAAGTACAGATCAGAGGTGCCCAACCTTTTTATAATACGTGCCAAAAACAAAGGTTCCAAATTTGCCACAATTGTACCCTCCCTGCCCCATTCCCTAAACCCTCACAATCATTTTTTTTTTTTATATTGTATAGGGGCTTGTTTAAAAAATATTTTCCTCTGATGAAACTTAATGAAATCAGTTAATAACTATTATTTAAACAATAATACATCCCAGAAAGAGAACTTGAAATATTTTTTAATTTAAAAACCTACTGACCTACCGCGTGCCAATCCCAAACTCCCAGCGAGTCTTGGGTTGGGCACCCAATTTATAATTGGGTTACGATTATTACTATATATACTGTTCTTTAGATTATTAATACAATTGAATATAGCTAGTCAATCTCACAGGCATATGTACAAATTATATACTTTCGAGTAAAAAAGGCTTACGATTTTTTTTTAGCATCCTGCAATTCCTTATTTAATTAGGGATTGATAAATTATTTGTCACTTCTATACATTTGTTTTATTGAAAACTAGTTTCGAATGTTATACATTCATCATCAGAGAGAGGGAGGTTATACACATGTTCCTTTCATCTTTATATTCCTGGAAATATTTTACGTTAAAAAAAACTCAAAAAAAACAAAAACTTTTTACATACCCTGCTTGAGATAATTTCGACTTTATTATTAAGACAGAATCCTTTCGCATAGAGTTATCATTTCGACTATGACCATATAATTGACTTACTTAGGATTACATGAATAACGTATACCGAGACTTACTAGAAGCCGGCCGTACTAATAGGTTTAGAGTATTAGTCTTGTGAAGACGTGAAGTGTAGCGTGTGTGGTATCCGGATGAGAGGAAGAACCTGAGGAATCAGACCACGAAATGACGGGCCTGAATCTGAAGGAGCTATGATCTGAGCTGTTCCGGATCCGTCATTTATCACGCACGACTGGCGTAGGCCCACCCGGACTCCATTATACTTTCTGGTACTCATTATGGTAGAACTAGGCTAGTGGTATCACTAAAATCATGGTTTTTGATTGTGGTTATGTTATGCATTGTTCCAGAAAGCTGTAGTAAATATTCTCGGAGGGTTTAATTAGAAGAAAGTCCCGATTTTTTATTAGAAAAGAAATCCAGAATTAAAACTGCTGTAGGAGCCGTGCTAGTTATAGAAACACTTCTAAATTAAAAAAAGAAAATGTTAATTTCTATTACAAGTTGCTTTTCTTCATATTGAGGATTCATATTTTAGTATTATCAAGAGATGGGAACCATATAAGAATTAATTTATATACAAGAAATAATATTTAAGAAGATGCAGACATCACTTAAAATTATGACCATGTTGTAATTTTATGTTAATTTGTTATAACAGTTGCAAAACAATTATAAAATTTCGATTAACTAACTGGTGCCCTTTTTTCGTGATAAAACGGCCAGAAAAACCATATCGGACGAAAAAGAATTTATATTCTATTTCGTTTATACGATATCAATAGCTTGCTCGTAATAAATACAGCTAGATATGTTAGCAACCGACGTTATTTGCTGAGTTAAAAAACTGTTAAACATAATGAAATGGTGACTAATTTTCATTTAAATATTTTTACCATTGAGTAGTTCTATTATTAAAAAATATATATATATATATATATATATATATATATGTATATATATATATATATATATATATATCTAATTGCTTAGATAAAGGTTTTTTTTTTTTTTAGTGATAACAGATTCTCTTTGTCGCTTGACAGCTTGAGTTCCTGGAAATAGATGAAATTATTGTTAAGGTTTCGTTGAATATTAAAGAAGTTTTGAATGAATGCTTTGTAGATGTATTTATTTTTTTATTTTAACATTTTTGTAAAAATTCTTAATTGGAATGACTTGACTTTAGTTATGAGGATGAGGAGCTTGATTGAGCGAGGCCAAATAAAAACGCTGTTTAATGGGCTGGAAAGGAGTTGGCCAAAATATGTTTCATTGCGTTTTATGACGACAGAAATAATGAAGTATCAAATATTTATGTATTTGAATTTCTTTGTGTAAATTGTTGTACTAAGCAATATGTTCTATTAGACGACCTTAGTAGCATAAAGCATAAACAGTGTTGACTACATTCACTCATTAAAAGTAAAACATATCTCTGCTTTCTAACTCGACCGGTGAGTGCCCTTTGACTCTCCATGGGAAATTAGGTGCGTGATACTGTCCCTACTTTCCTTATTTCCTGGCTCATTTAATCATGAGCTGTATTAGATTTCGTGGGCTCTGGTACCCTCGTGAGCTTGTTTGGCGGATTTCTTTCTCTTTTTCGAGATTGCCATAGAAGCAGTTTCACGAACTGTCTTGACTAGATGAGTTTTAATTATTCGTTAAGGTTATCCTAGAAGTAACGGTGGTATCTTATGAAGAAATGATATACTACTTTGGGATTTGAAGGCGGAAAATTAATCATACACTTCCAGCATCATATATATCTTCAATAATACATCTTAGAGCGTAATTAAAAATGTAATTATTAGAAAACTTGTGTGAAGGTTCATTTCCGTTTCTTCTTTGCAAGTGGGATTCATGTATTTAAATGTTTATGATCTTTGAAATAAGCAATTATTATTAATAATTTAATTTTTAATCACCTCATTTTCTTTTCCTTTCTCCATCTTTTTCTCTCACAACTTCTAATTGGTTGCTTAATGACTCTAGGCGTGCAGTAACCGATTACTTTTGTTTATAGTCTTACCATTAATATTCATAGTCTGTAGTATTTACAGGGTGTCCAACAGCCTTGAATTCATTGGAGATCGGGAATTCTGTTTGAATTATTCATGTCGGGAATTAAGCTTCAAAACAGCCAGTCATCAGGAATTTTTAGTTTTTAGACTAATAATGCCATTTTCCCATCGGTACAAAGCAACAGGTGTATAAAATATTGAGAAGGTTGTAGTTGTTCCCCTTTCCGTCTTTAGTTCCATGAAAGCTAGAAAAGCCTCATTCTACTAAATTTGCTCTTTCAGACACGTATTCATTATTTGTTCTATCTCACCTTACCGGATCGCTAAGTGAACTAGGGATGCTGTGGAACGGTAAAATGTTTTAGCTCCAAACAGCCTCGCGTTTCAATTTCAACCGATTTATACTCTTCTTATAATATGCTTTCCGGTTAGCCTCTCGCCTTTGAGGTCTAGGGTGGATTTGCCTGGATTCATTTTATTCTTATAATTATGATTATTTAATCTGAAATTGTTTTTGTATTGTATTTTCTAGTTGTTTTCATTTTTGGCGATGCGTTGAGCCCTCAGCGTAAGAAGTTAAGTAACAATTTTTCATTATCAAATAGAAACAACCTTTATAATTATTCAAATTCATCCTCAAGTCCTATTTGTACATTTTATCATATGCGGTTGCATTTTCTATGTATATAATGGTTGCAATTTCTTTTTAAATTTAATCCAATAAATTGACGAAAAGCGCTTTGAATTTTATAGCTCACAGCCTGAAAATCCTTAACTTATGCTTGAATTGGTTCATACTGTATCGCTGGCCACTCTGTATTTATTCTTTACTAATTATTATTATTCAAATTCAGACGTAGTAATTGGTTTGAATACATTTTATTGCTAGCCTCTAATTTATTAAGAGTATTTCTTATCATTGGAAGAGGTAATGAGTCATTATGGAATAGAATTAACTGGGTTTTGTTCGGATCCGCACTATGTTTTTTTAGGTGGTAAGCTCTCTCTTTAATCCTAGATATTCGTAGCTACTTCCTGTTGTACGTCAAGAATACACATTCCCGTAAGTGTTGGTCTGATGGGAATGTTCCTTTGGGTTAATCGCTAAGATTAAACAGTGTCTTGCTTTGATTTATCTAATACACGTTAGTACAGGTAAGGTAAATGTAGCGGTGTTGATTATGCTAAAACACCTGTGGTTGAAGGAGAGGAGGAGGGGAAATGCAGCGGATTGCTACGTGGTGCTGTTCCCACGATCCATTTAGGCCCTGTCATGTAAATGCCTCCGCTTTTCTTATGCATATCTTCTTCCTTTCCATCCATTCATGCTCAAACATTGCCATAATTATTCGAGATTATTTTTAAATCGTCGTGGCAAACTGTAGATAGAAAGTCTGATCATTGCATTGTCGTGATGTAGTCAATCATGTATTATTGTTTTCGATTCAGTATGAATTTACCTAGCCATTCTAATACTATAATCCGATACAACTTTAAAACTTTTAAATATTATTTTGTTATAATTATGTATATATTTTTTAATTTTCGTCTCTATTTTTTAAGATGTTTTGTAATACGTTTTGAATTATTATCCTTGCTAAAATTAGCGAGCCGGACTTCATTTCGTTCGGGTCAAAACCTCGCGTTTATGTTTACATTACTAATCAAAATTCAAGAGGAAGTTAAATATTACTGCTCTTCTGGTCGTGACTAGTTTTCGTGTCGCTTGCATTATTCATGTTTTTTATTGGTCTCGGAAATATGCACTTGTAAAATGCTATATGTATATATGCTATATATGTTTTCGTATCGAAGTATAGCACAATCTCGTTTATCCAGAATAATGGCTAGTCCGGATTACGCGAAATATGGGATAAGGGATGTTATGATTATTTAATAAATATCACTTCGTTCAATCACAATTATGTAAAAAAAAAAAGAATGAAAAAACAAAGATGTTAACATTACAAGAGACAATAATGAACTTGATTCTTTCTTTAAACAGGTTTGGAAAGGAAAAAAGAAATAGAGCGCTTTAACGAAAAATTGTAATCCCTATTTTCAGTTGGAACAGTAAGTGCTTTAGTTTTGACTCTGATTCGTCTAACAATCCTCAGATATGATAACGCAACACCAATCATTATTGAAGTTTTTAAAAATGAATAACCAATTATCAGGCATACGGCATTGAAGCTGATTAGTATATGACTTATATATATATATATATATATATATATATATATATATATATATATATATATATATATATATATATATATATATATATATATATATATATATACGAAAATTGTAGTTAACTAATTCTTGCGCTAGAAAAAAAAAAAAAAAAAAAATGTGTAGACAGGCAACAAGAAGATGTTTTGTTTGTGTGTGTGCGTCAGAAAAATAAATAAATGATGAAATAATTGGCGTTGATGACCAATAAACTACTTACTACCTACCAGAGCTCGTTTTTTAAGAAGTATCACTTTTTAGGATTTCACCTAATTATCATGTTTTTAAAAATAAAATTGGATCTAATGTACGATCCCGTTTACATACTTTTACTGAAATTAAAAAAAAAAAAATGACTTATATTAATTTTGCATAATTAATGCATCCAAAATTACGAACAGTATGCAATACAATTTCGTTTCTCTTATTGTGAACAAAAACTTTCATTGTTATATGAAGGTCTTAATATAAAATTACCTAAAGGAAAAATAATTTTTTTTTCTCTCGGCTAATCCAGGTCTGGGATCCAGGTAGGATGGGGCTCTATTGTACAGCAATACTAATATATATATATATATATATATATTGCTGTTAATATAACCTGCTTAGAAGAATATTTAAATTTAATAAGTAATTAAGTATTTTTGTTGCTTAACTTTATAAGTTTTTAGTTATCAAGTTTATGGCTAATAAAAGTTTCATATTTAATTCATACCTACCGTTCATATTTTTTTCACCTAGCCGTTAGGGTTTACGCCGACTATTATAATAACGGCTGGAATTTATAATTTATGTTCTCTGTATTGGTTTCGAATGGTATTTACTTCTATTCCGGTTCATATTTGATGCAGTATACCGTTTCATGGCTTGCTTTCTATCAGATATACGATACGCCATTGGCTTTATTGCTTCTGTAAAGTGTATTTAGATTTTATTGTCTTAGTCTCGTATTCCTCATTGTAAGGTTTATCGGCAACTCAAATCGTTATTTGAAATTCAGTTAAGGTTTAGATTGATTTATGTAGGCGGATTCAGTTGCACTCTAAAGCTATAAAACAGTTCTGTTATCATCATATGAGGTGATTTTACCGGGCTGTAAATAGTTTATGCGTTTGATGGGTAACTTGCAAAATGATGTGCTTCGATAAATATTACCTTATGGGTTTTTTAAACTCAATCTAAGATAAAGAAGGCATTGTTTTTTTGTTGTTACATATCAATCACTTAATTTCTATCTTTAGCAATGACTCTCATAGTTTTTTACCTGGCGGCATACTGACAAGAAAATTTGCACTCATCCAGTTTATAGTTGTCAACTAACAAGTCTCTAGCCCACCGCCTCGAAAGCTGGACTGTTTTATTTTTTGAAATAGGTGAATGCGCCATTTAGCAAACTTTACACAAAACACATGAAACGGTTTTCCTGAAATAGCGTTTTTTTTTTTTTTTAATTTTATTTTTACTTCCTTGTACGCAGTACACGAAGTATCGTAATCGCGAAAATTTTCAATTTTTAGATTTCATCGACCATCCTTGAATCCATTTTGACTAGTTTCATCGTGACGTCTGAACGTAATTTTGTATTTGGGATTGTTGTAAACCTCTCGTTTTGGTCTCTACATGATCATCGGTAGTGGTACTTTATTTGAAGGTAATAGTTGATTTCCAACAACAATTACATTAAAATACAATGCAATGTTTTTCAAATTTGTTATTTATGATCTATATGTTCGTTTAAATAACTTACTAAATTTCGGTCTTAATTGACAAACCGGAAGAGGTACTTTACTTGAAGATCATAATAAATTTTCATGAAAAATAATATTAAAATATTATGTAAAACTTCTCAAATTTAGTGAATAAGACTTTTATATCAATATAAATAATTGGCTAAATTTTGGTATGAAGTTGGTAGGCCACCTCAGATGTTTTCTGTATAGTAGGAACTTATTAGGGTCATATAATTTTTATAATCACGATATTTTTAAGGATTCTAGAAGTGATCAATGCCAGAGTGACGATTAAGAGTAGTCAGTATTTGGTGCTTACGTCGTCAATAGTAAATTTTTATACCATTTCCAGTTTTTTTTTTTCTCGGTGTATTGTGACCAGGAATCGACATAGGTGGTGTTTTAGTCCTATAATAGATCGAAACCTAAATATCGGATTTTTGGCGCTTAATCCTTTTTTAAAAAACGACGTCGATATATATGTGTTGAAAATTATAATAGAAAAATATTAATTTCTTTGCTCTTATATTAATGCATAGTAGATAAGGCACTCTACTCCTATCGGACCCGGATCCAAGTCTGGCTGTGGCAGCTAATTTTTTGATTCTGATATATTAGCCGTGGATCGATTCATGGGCCGGGAGATCTGGGGTACATCCAGCCTCTATAAAGTGAATACCCTTAATTGTAGAGCCCCACTACCTTATACCTGGACCACTACAGATGAAGATCAGTGTTGGTCCAGGTTTAATTTAATGTAATTTTCATTTATTTTTTATTTCTTCATAGAAAACGAACCACCTTCTATTAAATTTTCGTTTTATTTTGGTTTGGTTTTTATCTTGAAACATAAATTTGCTTTCTGATTTAAATTAATTTAAACCATGTTTTATTTTTAGCTAAACTCAAAACCTTTTTTGCTTTTTTTTGGTGCTCTCCCCTAAATTCTTGATTTGTTAAAAGAAAACATTGATTTAATTTTACTAAAGAACAAAATAATGTACACAATTTTTCATAATTGCTCGTAAGATACTAGCACTTCATGATTGTGCCATTAGTTAAGTTAATAAGAGCACTAACAGTTGCAGGTGTGAGCAGGACGCGCGGTGTTTTTGTTCGTTTTGCTTGAGGTTAATTGATAGCTTCACCCCTGGCCTCACGTTTTTGCCCCGCTCAAATGTTTGAGATAACCTGATTTAAATTGAAAGCTGAAGGAGCAGCTGCTATTTATTTTATCAGGAATTTCTTGAGGCTAAGAAATGAATTTATTTTTTAGAATATAATCTTGTAAGTAAAAATCTGGTGCGGTGCGCACATCACACAAATTTCCCTTACAGTTCTATACAAATTATCTTTTAAATATAATATTTAAGAGTTCGCAAAAGCAATACTTGAAATAAACTCGGCTGCATTCACTTCCTCACATCTTATCCTACATAAGTACAATAAAACAATTTTAGTACGACAATTCTGTACACTACCTATATATTTTAAGTTTGTCAAGTTGAAAATATATTTTAAAAGTTTCGGTTTAGTCTCTATGGAAGCATTTTGTTTCCATTAAATAATATAAAAGTAGAAATTATTAGGTTAATTTCTGCATTATTACAGAGCGTTTGTTGACAACGGATTGGCGGATCGATCGGTCTCCTTTTGTACGCGCTCGGTTATCCATCTATGGTCTTGTAGTCCTCATAAGATACTCTGTATTTTTACTAACTCCGGTCCGAATTCGAGCATTTGTATTTTTGAGGGTTTAATCACCTTTCATATGATTTCAAACACGCTTTACCATAAAATACTTACTTGTTGACTTATGCACAAATAAAATTTTCTTTTCGCTATAACTTCTTCTCCTGCATTTTCTCGTTGATAGTATAGGTAGTAACATACATGAAAAGTTAAAGGGCTTTCAGAAGACATTAGGCAAGTTTTATCAAAATCGTTACAGCCGTTTTCGAAATAATTGTAAAATCCATGATATAATTACCACTTCCAGTTAGTCTGATGCACTGTGTCGTTGCTATTACTGGTCTGATTTTGATGATTCTTTTATTGTATTTTAGATAACTTAATTATCTTTCATACAAGTGCATACATGATTTTACCATAAATTGCACACTTTTGAAGTTATGCGTAAATAAAATATTCTTTTCATCATAACTTTTTTCCCTGCAATTCCTCGATGATTTACTACATAAATGAAAAGTTAAAGGTTTTTATGTAGAATAATTTAGGCAAGTTTAATCAAAATCGTTAGAGCCGTTTTCGAGAAAATTGTAAACAAGTGTAAAATCGATTATATAAAGTGGCATTTCCGGTTAATCGATTTTTACGAAAATGTTGCTGTAACATAACATGCATGCGCCTACCTTAGATATGTAATTTCAGTATCGTACAACTTTTCGTTTTTGAGCTAGGGTGTTCACATATACACAGACAATATTGCGAGACTTGGTTATTTGGACTCAGAGGACCTTAAAACGTGTAATTCCGTTGAAAACTCGAATTTAAAAATTTTCACGATCACAATACTTCCCCTTACTATATACTCCGTGTATAGGTAAGGGAAAGTAAAAAAATGTCCTGTATCTTTATACTCTTTTCTTTTTGCTTCCTTGTACACAATAAAGGTAATCACAAACATTTTCGGTTTTCAGATTTCAACGGAAATATCCATTTTGACCATCTCTGAATCCATTTTGACTAGTTTCGTCGTGAGGTCTGTATGTACCTACGTGCGTATCTCGCATAACTTATAACAAACAATAATAATTATAACGAAAAAAACGGTTAGCCGTAGAAAGTTCTAAATTTGGATTGCTGTAAAATCTAGTTGTGAACCTCTCTTTTTGGTCACTACATGATACCGGAGGTGTTACTTTACTTGAAGGTCATAATAGATTTTAATAAACAAATATTTATAAATATAACGCAAAAACTTCTCAAATTTAGTATATATGACTTATATATTAACATTCTACATTTTGGTTAAAATCGGCCAACCGGAAGTGGTACTTTCCTTGAAGGTCATAATAGATTCATCAAAAATTATTTTAAATTCGAAAATTCTCGAATTTGGTGTATAAAACTTTAATAGGTTTTCAAGGAAGTCATGCGGTGTCCAAATCAGATTTTTTTTTTAATTCTGTTGTCGATAATATACAAACTGAACATTAAATTTATTTTATCTTCAAATTAAAAACTAACATGCTTTTCATCGTTACGGCCGTGTTTTATTTACTTCTAATTAATATGATAATGATTGATTTAAAAATAAATAAATATTTTATTTATTTGTACTATCAAAATATTATTATTTTAAATTTTTGTTCTCAGGTATTTTTTCTCTTATAAACGCTTTGTGATCATGTTTATGAGTTTTACTCAAGGTGATCCCATGAATATTCACCGAATACAATCTGATTTTTCAAAAAATGAAAATTAATAATAAGAATAAAATAATTGCAACAAGTTAACCTAAACCACACATTAATGGTACAGCCCATATATAATATTATATAAAGCTGAAGGGATCGTGTGCTTGAATGCGCTAATTTCAGGGACTATCCGTCCTATTTGTAAAATTATTTTTGCGTTAAATTGACCGAATTGTTTTAGGTTATTGACGAAGGCTATTGGCTCCATGATATCATGCTAAGACCAATAGAAACGGAGCAGTAATCATTGATAAATTGTTGATAAATAAAGCGTTCAACTTTCGCACGTGTCATTTTCATGACTCGATTCCCGTGGTAGTAAGTTGACTACTCAAACTTTTTAGTAAGTTGACTACTCAAATTTTTTAGTAAGTTGACTACTCAAACTTTTTAGTAAGTTTGAAATTACTGAGTGAAAACGTTATTTTGTAAAAAAAAAAAAATGGGAGGTAAGGTTAAATAAAGAATGTGAAAACCTGAAATTTATTTAAGTAAAACTTTATAGGCGCTTTTACAAATTTATTGTTGTTTTGACACCCTGTTCCGTGAAAATTTCTGTATCAAGCGAGACAACATAATATTATATCCTTTAATGTTTACCTCTATATTCGTATTATGTTACATGAATTATTAATATAACATTCTTCTATCATTAATATATTGTTGATATCTTATGCTATGTGTTATTTATAAATATTTGTGATATAGCTGATTAAATAATGTATTTTTCTCTAACTTCTTTCTGAAACTGGTTGTTCCTCTGGATTGGAAGATTATTGAACCGGAGGAGGAAAAAAAATACAACAAAAGAAATGGACTAAAAATAATTGGAGGTTATTCTCCTCCGCTAAAATACACGAGATTTTAGCGAAATCTGTTTTTCTTCCCACATCACTGATTTAAGGTTTACTATCAGCCACTAAACTATGATCATTTCAGCTCGCTTTCAGATTGCAATGTTATTCACCTTGTTCTATTGTTGGGAAATATATTAGATATTTTGTACGAATTCTAATTTTATTGCTGATATTAAACTAATTTTGCAGATGTAGATCTCGTCTGGAGAAACTGTATAGTACAAGTTACTTTAAAAATATAAGTTGTACTGTTTAGAACCACTTGTCCATGAGAACCCTCCAACCCACTTCAAGTTCCGATCCCACTTGCCTGTTGAGTGCGTGGGGTTAACGACCCATAAGGGGGTGCCACTGGATTTTTGATGTTCCATTTGGCTCATTACTCTCGGGTTTCTGACCCTATCTCCATATGGCTAAAGATAGGAGGGATCCTGGAACCTTTGCCGACTGGAGTTTAGCCAACAGAGGAGTCAACGATCTCCAGCATTTAGCCCTTCAGTATTCTTAGCCTTCGCCTCTTTCGAACTCTGGAATAGCCGTAACATTTGCCAGATCCTTTTATGTTTCTGGCGAAGGGGCTCTTCCCATATATCTTATAATTGCTCTGAAAGGATAGGAGGTATATATATTTACATGCTTTATTGATTTCGCTTTGTTAAAATTAAACGAAGATTCTTTGAGTCGAGTTTTGTGTTATAAATCCCTCAAGAAGTGAGATACGTTGCAATAAAGGCTCCTTTTTCCGTCACCACAATATTTTTCTATCTCTTTGTCTTTCAATAATGAAAAAAAAACCAAACACTTATCCGCGTAGATGGTACTTTCTGAATCAACGAACACAACTCAATCGGTCTTTTTTTAATTCGAATCCTATTATCCCGACGAGGAATCCTTAAATATTATGCTCAAGCAAAAGACAAATAAGATGGTCTGGTAACATCTTGTGAAACACTACTCTGTCAGAGTTCTATTAATTTAATTTAAAAAATTTTAAATATCTTATTCTATTTTAAGAAGATTTTTTTTTAGCACTGTGACGTTTAACTGAAACTCACTTTTTGAGTTAGACCTAGTTTATTTCGGATATGCTACATATTTTTAATAAATTTTATGAAACATGCATAAAAAGAATATAGTTCCTTCTTTAAAGATTAATTTGTGAAGTAAGTTATATAAAAAAAAAAAAATATTTTCATGATATAGTATATAATAGTAACATTGAATCGAAATTGGGCTCTAGATTCATACTTATTGTGTGTCAGCATAACTTTTTTAAAACTCTTTCGTGAGCTAACTTCAAATCTTATAGTTACTAAATATGTCTATTTGTATTTTTTAAAACAAACAGGTATTTTTGGAATAATAATTGAAATTGTCCGATAGTTTCCCTTAGCACTCTACATTAATGGTGGGCAAAACTGTTTCTTCTAGAGAACAGATTAGAATGAGGGATTCGTTTAATTGAAAGAGGATTCTTTTTTATGATTCTCTGACTCAGGAACCTACCCGTAAAAGTCTCCTTGAACCTGGCTCAATAAAAAGAAAAGATGATTCGAGAGGGTAACGATCCTCTCATGAGAGCTATCTAGATTATACCACTCAGTAGAAATGTGATGACTGGTTGGAAGTGGAAGTAGAGATTCGCTTAAAAGAGCTACTGCTCTGACTCCGTGATGACCGCGATGAGGGGGTTTACTTTATATTTATTTATAAATATATGTAAACAAGTAGTAAAATTTTTACTTTCTTCTTTACTGCACCACTTTCACTGCCCGGTTTATAATGGCCCTAGTTACTTATTAATGGCAGTTGGCAGATACAACCGCTCGTGGCTGCCAACAGAGGACATCGGTAGTAACGAGTGGGCTCTGTGCCAACAGCTTGCACTGCCGGGAATAGAATATGGAGTAAGTGAAACAGCTGTAGTGTTGTTACACGTATTGCTAGTCATAATCGAGAAGCTCATTAAAAGGTCATTAAATAACATAACAGTTCCTGCAGTCCACTATTCTTTGTGTATATTTAATATTAATATTGAGAAATCCTAGAAACTTTTAATAGGTCTTGCCATAAATACTATTTTATCGTTATTGCTTTATTTGTATTGACAAAGGAGCTTTCTTACATCTTAAGTACGATATGGAAATGTCATGGTCAGGGATACGTCACAAAAGGTCATAAAGGCCTTGTGTTTTTACGGGAGCCGCTACCTTTGTTCTTTTGTTGACTAGGTTTGTAAAATAGACCTACATTTAATTCCTTCTTTTTTTTTCCACGTTTCCTATTTATTTTTTTAGGAATAGTTGAAGTAAACTATTATTTTTTTAGAAACTAAAATTTGTTTTTAAAACATATTAAACATATATATATATATATATATATATATATATATATATATATATATATATATATATATATATATATATATATATATATATTTAAAATATACAAAATATATATATTTTTTAAATATAAAGTCAGTGAATTTTAAAAATGGAATTACCATAAATTTGATACTCATCTTTGTTTTCCGACCCTTCATGTGGAGGGCACATGGTAACATATCGATTCAGTAGCGGTCACCATTTATTTTTCCACTTAATAAACAAAAAATAACTACTTGAAAAAAATTTACTATTACAATTACTACTATTTAAAATATTATTTACAAAAACAAAGATTAAAAAAAAAGGAAACAATATAGATTGTCTTAAAGCCGTTAAAAAGCTTAATATGAATGAATAACCGGTTTAAAATCCTTATTTTGAAAATCAATAATTAATTACTAGAGAAAGGGGGAAAATTTTGCTCAGGCTTTTAAGGCAATATAATATTATTATTATTAAAAAAAAAAATTAACATCTAATTGAAAACTTGTGGTCGAATAGCAGCAGGTACACATAGTTGTTTAAAACAGTTGCCTAATGCCATGGTTTTCGTGGACACTAGCTTATAAGTTTTCTATATCATTACACCGCAACCCAAGTACCAAAGAACCATTATTTTTTTCTACTTTTTTACTGTTATGAACTACAGGCATTATTTATAAGCCTTTGCTTTAAAAGGAAGCTTTTCGACTTTGGTAGTAGATATAGATACAGTCAGACTGATCCTTCCAGTATTGGATTGCTGATCAGTAACTAATAATTAGTTTGAAGATTGAACTTTCACGTCACGTTGTAGTCTTAATTGTGCTTTCTATCTGGACCACCACCCGCAGTAGCCCATGATTGACCGATCGAGGTGGCATTTCAATATAGCGTATAAGATATGTACCGAGGAGGTGGAGGTGTGTTGCCCGTCAGGGAGCGGGGTATTAAACAGTGAGGGGTGAGGAGCCTTCCCATCAGATTAGTGGGAAGAAGTTAATGGATTTGGTTGTCCTGGAGATGGATGGTATTCCAGTGCACCACTTCTTCTCCAGGCCTCAAAGGTCTCCCCTGTACTCTCCGGTTATCCGTCTGTGTCTTAAGTTTTTTTTTTTTTAAGTTTTTTTCTCCTTCGTGTCCATTTAATGAATAACTCTATCAGTGTTAGATCTGTTCGATAAGAGAGCTTAGTATCCGGTTCCATTATTGTACTGCAAGACTTTCCAAGTGATGAACTTCAGTCATATATCATAGAGGGTACAGTTGACGACTTGTTTAGAAAAATATAGCGCTGCCTGGTACTGTCATGCTTTTTTATGTACCGTTGTAAAAGTCCATAAAATGATTTGAACATCATAAAAGGCATTGATCATAATGACTGTCTCTTTTGCTCTCCTTTTCTGTTTTCCTGTTACATTCTGTTCAGTATACTTATAGCGAAATTTGATTAATTCACAAAATACCTGAAGAGGATAATTATATTATGTACTTCACATTCTACGGGTAGAAGTCATTTCAAACTTTGTAGTTATTTTTAATCTCTAAATTTATTTTAACATTAAAGAGTATGAGTTATGTAGTTTTTTCCAAAAAACCAATTAAATAATAAGTTTTCCTCATTAATAGAAAATGTAATAACTAAAATTTTATTGTATCAATCTAACAGCTAATTACGAAATAAATATGAAATTTATATTTAAAAAAAATAAATTTGATTGTTGTAGTACATCAATTAACTTAAGTATATCGGCGGTGTCAAAGCGCCAAAACAAAGAAACGGAGATTTTGAGTGAAATAGGTTCGTAATCCATATTTCTTTCATGTCTCCTAGTGAAATATAAAATAACTAGTATAATCTGGCGAGAACTCTCGCATTAGATACCAATGCTTATTCTAATCCCTAATATATTCGAGGTGTAAGCCATATTAGGGAAACAATATAATATTACCAAAAAAGTTTATTTAATACACACATTTGGTGAAGCTACATAGTTCGTAATGACTATGTTGAAGTTACAGTTCATACTTAATAAGTAGCTTACCCCACTGGAAAACATCTCTTAAGTTTAACAATAAGGCGATAATCTTCAGCTACACCGTTTTCTATGTGTAGTACTTATATTTAACAGTTAGGGTTGGACATGAGAAACAATATATAATTTCCCACTCATTAAACGTTTTTGTAAACAGACTCAAATTGATATAAAGTTGCCATGACAACGGAACGTACGCAAGATGGCAGGAGGCCCGTGCGGACCTATATCGTGCGCTATCTCAAAAACGGTAGGTTTTTATGCTTTAAACGCTGGACCAATACGCTCCACAGAGATGATCTTGATGCCCGCGTCAAAATCTTTAAAACCCAACTTATCCCGTCTCGATCCGCCGACTTTCAGTCGTCAAAGTTTTGAAACCTTCCAGTTTTTCATCACTTTTATTTAAGCCCTTGTAAGATTTTAAGGAACAAAATCAGGATTCGTCACTTCTCCGTGAAATTCTATTTCTTTTGATACCTCACTCGTCAAAATCCATCGCTCCTGAGAGTCGGAAAAGGGATCTATACTACCGTAATAATATATAGTAGTGATTTTTTTAATTTATCGATTTTTTTTCACTTCGAACATATCATAAGATGGAATAAATATCGCTAACGCAACTTTTTCACTAAAAATCTCAATTTTGACGCCTTTCTGCTTTGAAAACGTCGATGTACTTCAGTTAATCGATGTACTACTATTTATGTTAACGTTTATACGAAATAAAAGTACAGTTTTCTAAGAGTTCTCACACCATATATAGGTAAGGCTCAACCTATTTTTTGAAGTTAAGGAGCCGTTTATTCATTATTTATCATAAAAATTAAGTTATTTGGTATGACAATATTACTATAAACCCCATTACATTATGATTATAATTTCTATTATTGTATACAAAATAAACGACATAAGTAGTTATCGCGAACTCTTTTCAATTAAAAATCTTTTCTTTTTTTTTATTGTGTCGCTGCTTTAAATTTTATTTTCATAAATAAAACTTTAATAAGAAAAAAAATGAACGATAAAGAGGTGTTAAATAACCACTTTTGTTCTCAAATAAAATTACTACTTTTATTTCAGCGCCTTGGAATTTGCGTGACCTAATGCATTGTCGAGTTCCGATTTCAGCAAACTAATGTTGTTGACAATTTCACCTGTCACGAGATCGCATTTAACCTTTTCATTCTTAAAAATAGTTTCGTTTGTTATTTTTATATATATATATATATATATATATATATATATATATATATATATCCGCCCATTTTCAGCTGTGCAAAGAGTTAGGGTTAAAAAGAGTTTGGGTGTTTCTCTTATATTTCACTGTGAAGATAGTAGTTTGGTTCATTTTGTGATGGTTATCAGTTTAATCATATATTTGCTTTAAAAAAAAAATTAATTAGAGTAACTTGTTCGGAGCGGTGTGGGTTCCATTACAAAATTGTAGTATTAATTTTGGGCGGTCCAGCTAAATGACACAAGGTGCAATTCCAATGAGGCGACAATGCTTGACACACACAGTCATTCCATTGAAGGAACACGAAACGACAAGTCTCCTTGCAGCATGCTGCAAGTTGATAGTTGTTGGCTGGACGCATGCGTCACTTCTCGACTAGATTCAACGTGCCATTGCCGTCATTATCCAATAGTGCGGCTTGTCGAATGGGAATAATGAACCTGGACTGGAATGAAAAAAAAAGCACGCCATTTATTGAAGATTACCATTATTCACCCTAAAGAAGGAACAACAAAATTAGATTTATTTTTTTTCGATTTAGTTCAGAGCATTAAGGCATGAATATTGAAAAATAAAAGAACAAATTACAACGGATGAATTTTAGTATATATTTTTTTCTTGAGTTTTTTATACCGAGAAGAAAAAGTACAGATTGAAAATTTCCGGTTTTCGTTTCTTATTTTATTTTATTTTTTTGCACTCATAGGAGATGATTTAATTTTCATCTAGATTATACAACAGGCACAGTAAATGTTCTTGAAAAATAGATATTGGACTATTTCAGGGGCACCCACTGGAAGTTCATTTTTATTCAAGAAAAAACTTAAAATTATTTCTCATTTTTCATTCAGTACTCAATATATTGAAAACTGCCAACCGCGTGAAAAACAATATGCATACCTTTTTAAGTAAAACAAATGTACTAATTAAACTCTTTATGCTAAATGATCCCAGAGATAAGGATTTTCCCAAAAAAAACAAAAAAAAACATTTGTTTTTGTTTTCCATAAAACGGAGAATTACTATTTCGTGAATTTATTTTGGCGATTATCATGGAAACTTTTTAATGGTGCATTTAACTAACTCCAATTGGTGTGGTAATTGACATTGTACATTTGATTCTGAGATATGCAGCTTTTCTCAAGAAGTGACCCGGTGACAAGGAGAGGAATCTCGCATGTGCCTCCTAAATTTTAATGAAACTTTTTGAATTGAATCTAGGCCTTCAAATATTTGACTGCAAGACGATTTGGAGGTAAAATTTCGTCTTGTCAAAGTTAAATTCTAGTTTATTATTGTTAGCCCATTTTTCCAATATTAGGAGCATATTGTTTCTAATTAAGTGAAAATTTTGATGGTAGGATATCTTCGGCATACGTAATTATCTGTACATTCTTTGGTAGCGATAAGTCGAAAATTGAGTTCATTAAAATCTTCCATAGTGTCGGTGAAAGATTTAGTTTCTAAACAGTTATATGGTTTCTGCAACAGTTGCATGGTTTCTGTTTGTTCCCTCAGGGGTGCTTAAACTATGATTAACACGTAAATGTATCTGTGTGGTTTGTTTATGACTTGAAAGCAACTGTTGATGTTATGCACGGGGTTGTCATGCTTACGGATTTTACTGAAGATATAATAACGCCCCTTCTTCGAACCAGATTCTCCATTTCTCCTGAGATCATCAATTAAGAATATTTTATTTCTGCGTTAACTGTTAACTCGCTATATATAGAAACTTCTCTTAGGACCGGTTCGTTTCATCGGCTGGTAATTACTGGCCCTTGTTCAGTTCTGCAAAGCTGGCTTTCTATTCCTGTATTCTAATAGGCTCTGTCTGTCAGCTAGGAATCAATGCTAGTAATATTCTGAGTGGTTGGGAATCGATTCTCGTTACGACTTTACTTTCCTGTGTGTATTTACTACAACTCTTATTATTACTATGTGAAATCTACTAATACAAGTATTAGTATATTGTTAGTATTTTATATATAAGTATTAGTATTTTATATACAACAATTTTTTTGTTTTTTGACACTTTTTGCTTTACTGTTATTTATTATTGCCATTTAATACTTAGCGTTCTGGGATGGAGGTACAATCATTTCAAAGTGATTTCAATTTTCTACAACTTTTACCAGAATAGTTTTCTTCAAAAATGCTTTCCTTCTGAGAAATTTGATATAAAAATCGTGTTATGCGTTTGTTGCAATTAGCCATCCTCAAGCGAATTCATTGGATCGGAATAGTGCCGTATATGAATTTTTCTTTATTCGTAAATTTGTATTTACTATTAGAATTCTAGAGTTAGAGTCGCTGGAGTTACAAAGTCTGCAACACGCTTCTACCTTCAGCTTTCTCAATGGGGAATCTCCGAATTTCATTCCGATATTATAAACATTCTAGAATTTAATAGGTAGCTTTTCTTTTGACATTCTGTATTAAATAAAAATAGGTCTCATTCCGTATGCTCTGGAAGAAAATTTAGGAATCAGTTTTGAATGATTTATAATCATTAGAATTAAAAGGTGTTTATCATCCCGATTATTCTGAATAAAATTTACCTTTGTCATGTGGAAACGAAAAATTTTATTAATTTTTTAGAGAAATGATCAAATTATTGTCTTGGAGTTTGTAAAATATTTCCGCATCTTTCGGCAATACGTAAAATACCTTATTTTTTAAGGCAACATTTTTAATTATGAGTTATAACGTATTATAAGTGTTAAATGGAAATTAAAGTTACTTTTAATTTAGTTTGATCTTTTAAAAACGCATTGTAATTATTTAAGCTTTTAGTTATTGAGATCAGTTATTCCATACTATAGGGTTAATTATTTTTTCTGTATGAACTAATTGTGTTATTATAGTGGATATTTTGTATTTCCTCAGTGAATTTCTTACTGTGTTAGCTCGTAACCTCGCGTTTATCTAAACAATTTTAATGGTTACCCGAGAATGTCTTTCTAAAAACCACGGTACCGGGACTTTTTAAACTAACAAGATATTGGGGTGCAACCGATGCCTAGCTTCCCCACGGTTAATTCCCTCTTTCTTTTTTCCTCATGCCTTAGACCCTGTTGAACATTTCCACCACCACTAGTACACTAACCCCCCCAGCCTTTGCTCTCACGTAAATATTTTGGTTGGTGCATGGTGAAGACAACAGAAGTTTAGCTCACTTATTTATTTTCCTTGATCCTGTATCCCATTGGAGGGTACATTTGGTTTATATCCGTATTAGGATGCTGTTAGCCAACGAGTGGCAGTCCACGCCTGCTTTTCTCACATAAATAAAGGAGATCCCTTCGGCTGAGGGAAATCCGTTTTCGTTGACGGACGGGAACCTTTCTTGCTGAAGAGGATGGACCGTTATCATTATTGTGCCTCCGTCTTCGGTATCTGCAAGTAGATGTGAACCGGTTGTTGGCCATTGTCTTGTCTTGGAGTGCTTTTATTATTTGGTTCTTTTGTCGTTTCAATTGTATCTTTGTGGGCTTTTGGAGTGCTTGAATACGAAAGATCTCATTAATTTTTCAATTTATGGATGCTTCTGGGAAAGTTCTTCTCAATGAGCTTGAACCTACAATTTGTTTGCTTTTGTTTAGTAATTCGTATGACAAATAAATTATTGGTAATAACATTATTTACATAAACAGTTTTGTTTTATATAAATAATATAAAGAGGTCTATGATACAGTAGGTTTTTATATCATTAAAACCTAAATTTCGTTTTGGTAGTTTCACGTGGTTTTCAATGCAAATTGTCAAATTCTCTACTCAAGTTCTGAGTGCTTGCGGATTTTGCGCTCTCACGCAGCTAGAGAGAAGCGTTAGGATCTCCTGGAATTCTGCATATCCTTAACATATCTGGGTGAGCAGGTTTTTAGTCTCAGAGTAGATAAATATAGATGTGTTTTTATTTTTCTATTCTCTTGCTTTTTTTTATTACTACATTTTTTTTAAATATGCAAATCATGATTGTTTTTTTATTATTACATTTTTTTAAAATATGTATGATACCATTGTATAAATACATATACACTCATACCATTGTCCTTAAATGTGTCAGATTGTGATATGCAACTATAAAACGGAAAAAAAAAATCACCTTCATTCATCAAAGTTACTTTTTGTGACCAATTTCCATTTGATGTTACACTTTTTTTCTCCTTTAGTCCTTTTCCCTCTCTTGTTTCGTTTATCATACATCTGTTCTTTATCTCCTTTTGTTTGTTTATATTATCTCTTTGAAGCTTCTTTTAGCCCGTTTGGAACTTGTTCCTGATTAGTTAGTAACCTTCGTTTTGTTTCGAATTCGTTTAGTTTACTGGAAAGTTCGTTCTCGTTGTTAGTCTGATGAGATCCTTTATTTAATTGATTTTTTCATAGTTTTCCCTTCACAATAATATAACAGTATATTGATTCATTATTTCAATGAGGAAATGTGCTCAACTATAACTAAATAATTCATTGTCATACACTAATAATCATATACACTTCAAACCAGATAACATTGATTTATTTCGAATAAAATTATATAGATGCAACTAGCTGACCCGGTAATGCACCGCTATTGCTTGATTTGAGTGTATATATATATATATATATATATATATATATATATATATATATATGTATATATATATATATATATATATATATATATATATATATATATATATATATATATATATATATTCCTCTGAGCCGTATCGATATCGGTAGACTTTACTATTGAAAAACTATGAAGATGATTTATTAACAATTTGGTAAAGCATTGGTTCTGTATTTTCGGAGATTTAAGATTTTGAACAGACGAATTTTTCGATATTTTTATTTAGTTAGATATAGTGTTGGCCTTAAAACTGTAGTAATTTTGTAGAAATACATTAATAATAAAATAGATTTTGATGTTCTTATATAGGTTATACTAGTGATCAATTTTGTCGTTCCCATGGTAAACTTACGAATGTGAAAAACACTACTTTTCAGAAGTGCAAAAAAACTGTTACATTCTTCCGTGTACAAGGACCGATTTCGATTTATTGTATGTATTTTAATTTTTTTTTATGGTGTTGTTTTGATTTGATCTCCATAGTTTTATGTATATTTATTCTTTTGCATTTATAATCATTCGCATATTCGTTGCTTTAACATTGAAGCTTCAGACTTTCAGACATTTTTCGTAAAAATGCAACTGCGATTTTAGCACTTTCTAATGCCGTAACATATTCCTTTACTACAGACTGTATAAACCGAACTAATATTGAAAAATAACAAAAACAAAAAATCAATTTTGTAAGTTTAACATGGGACCGACGATATGCAGTATTCAACTTGTAATTTGTCGAAGTTGAAATAATTGCAAAACTTTTCTCATTAGAAGTTAGGTAATGTAGGGTAAGTGCGCACTAGATTTTACAAATTTCGATTTAGAGTGACTGTAAAATCATTATTTTTGGAGCTAAATTTTCCTATGTTTTTTTAAATGTTCTTAGACGCTTATGTTTAAATATTACATTCAAGCCCATGCTTCAATCACGTCAATTTCTATAAGATTTGTAATTCAATTTGAATTGAGCTCGTATGAACTTGCCCCTGCCTTAAGACCTATCTGGATGACTCATTATTCAATTGGGAGCGGTTTTAGGGCATGTACAAAATTTGTTTTGGCAAAAGTTCGGTTTCCTGAGGATTATTATGCTGATGCAATCACCGGATAAGGTTAAAGCTTGTCTGAGATTCACATTTTACAATCTTCATTGAGTTATGAAAGTGGGATGCGGAATATAATTGAATAAATGTAACGAAATAAAATAATTTTTGTTTTTATTCGCTAGTCCGTAGTTGATTCGACAAAACATTATAGTAAAAGGGTAAGTTAGACCAGGTCATCCAGACCTTTCTGGAACCCTGGTTACAAGTTGGAAAGGGTTTTAACTGTTCATTAGACGTCAGATAATAGTAATCTAAGTTTGCCCTGTTCTAAATGTTGAGCCATATTTTTCGTTTTTTTTTTTTTTTTTTTTTTTTTAAGTTTTTGACCTATAAAATTTAAACGACGTACCTAGCGAAAGTTTTATTATATTATAAATCTAAGAACATTAAATTCTGCGTAAAATGATTACCTCAAACGTTGGATTCGGTTCGACAGAAAAATTAAAACTGAAAATGTAAAAACAATCTGGACTCCAGCCAGTTGAGACCAGAAAGGTGGATCTCGGTGAAAAATTTTGGAGAAGTTCTGAAAATTTGTTCATTTATGTTTTGTAGGATAGTGATTAGGAATTTAAACTTTATTACTTCGAATTTTTCTCCGAAGTATATAAAATTTATACTTGGAAACCATGCATTATTAGAATAAATTTTAATGTTTATTTTATACAAAATTGTAGAAGAGTAAATTACCTGCAATTTAGATTCTTTTGTTTGGACGCTCCGTTTTGAAGCGAACGCGAGTCGAAATTATGAGCCGGAATGTCATTTCGGAACGAGAGTCTTCTGGGGGTGCAACGTATATTTGTTATGAATCCGCATTAAAGGTGATTGGGTATTTCCCAGAAAACTTTAATTGAGTAATAATTCTCAGATGAGCTATCGGGCAGTTGTACATTTGGTAGCTCTGGAGAACGCCCGCTTTAATGATAACTTTTTATTATCAGGGGCTATAGGTCGATTCCCGGAATAACGCGAAATCTTGACTCTTGATGAATTCCTTCTAGCTTTCCAAGATCTCGCTCATTTTGATTTTAATACTGACCGGGCCATCAAACAAAATCGGATCAAACATTCCAATGTTATGTAGAAGTCTCATCTGCGTTACCCAGTTGTATTGCAAATTAGACCGATTATTGCAATCCAGTTGCAACTTAAAAAAGCATTGTTTGGCAAGGCGAGCACAATCCATGTTGAGTATTTTTATTAGCCAGCTCAAGGCCTGTATTAAAACATAATATCGCACAGGAAAGAATGCAACTTCTATCATATCATATGGTGTGGGTTATTTCGTTGTAAAAATAGTAGTCGCTCATGGCACCTGACTTGTATATTTTCTAATTCTTCAATGTACTTGATGGCCCAAACTGGCACAGCATAGAGGATACAACTCAGTATCACGGACTCTGTTATGCTATCATTGTCTGGCAATCCATGATATCATTTTAGTCTTCGCATGGGTACTTATCACTGCCTCAATGCTTAAGTTACTTTTAGACACAATATTTCTCATCACACGGTTGAAGAGCACTGATGAACTCAAGGAAATACCGAGATAATTATATTCCGATACGGTAATACAGGCGATCTGCTTCAAACCGACTCAATTCATATTTTAAAAAAATTACAGGAGTCTTTGAAAACTCGCATTTGACCTAGTTAGTATCCTCATGAGTTTGAACCCATTTTTGCACTGGGTCGAGGCGCTTTGGGTTAATACAGCTTTGCTTGGTGATAAATATTGTATTAGGAACTTGTGCGGAAAAAAACAACTCATTTTGTGGAAAAAGTGTTAACTGATGGAATAATATGGACTCAATCATTCCTGACGTGATTAAAACCGAAAGTACGTTCTGAAGGGTTAAGCATTTATCACGCACACCATGACGTCACCGTGATAATTGGAATTTACCGCCAAATATTCGACATTGCGTTGGCTAGGTGTCAATTTGTCGCAACGGTGAATTGTAAATGCACCCCGCAAGATAACTGTATGTTTCTGCACCACTTTGGCTGATGTCCCTGCTATCTTTCGAATCTTAAGAATTTCATCTGTTTTTTACTCTTTACTTTAACTTTACAAAAGTTTACTCATTAAATTAAATGATATTGCAGAGTTATCTTGTGATTTTTCGAATTAGATCTTTGTGATCGAACAAGAAAAAAAAAGAATTTAACCCCAGTAAGTTAAGTATTCTATGCATGTTCTCGAGGAAATCATTCAAATTTCTTTGTTTCCTCTAATAATTGGAAAACTATCTTCCAAAACTTTGCAAATGATCCTTTAAAAGATAATTAAATTGTTAAAAAAATCTTAATCGGATCAATATTAGGAAAGATGTAGCGTTCAATTATTGTTTAGAATTTAGCACCTAAAGCGGTAAGAAGTACATACTAGATATTTTTTCTTTTTATTTCTTCAATCTCAGACATTTTTCTACGTCGAAAAATATTTGTTTTATATTTTTTTTTGGCTTGACATGAAAATCTTAACTCATTGAAGGTCAAGCTGGTATATCTGCAATAAAACCCGACTTTCTATCAAGAAAAAAACTTGAAGAATGTACCGTAATTTTGCGGTTAAAATACGGTTTCGAGTGAGAATGTGCGAACTGCCTTTATTTCCGCTACTTTAATTATCGTTTTTTTAAAGTTAATTTATCGTTTAGAATGTTAGGATTTTATCAGATATTTAGACTTTCGGCTTAATTTGTCAGGAATTCTCTTTGAATGAATTTTCTTTAAAGATAATTTCTCTATTTTAGAGTAAGATTTACTTACTATTGTTATTCGTTATTCTTATTTAGGAATATCTATATAAGTGCAGTGAGATATAAAATTGGTCTATTAAATATTATGATCATAGGACGTAATATTTAAAATTTAGCGATAGGACCCTGATGTTCCTCCTCCACCTATAGAGGACAATGCATGTGTGCGATATATCTCTTCAGCTGAGCGAAATCCATTCTTCAATTCGTTCAACTTAACTAAGCGAAACCGATTCTTCCATTCGTTCAACATAACATCGTTATAATAATAAAATACTTAGATTATCAGCGAAGTAGAAGTTAAGTATAGGCGTGTTGCAAATTTTCCATATCGTGTCAGCAATCTCTGATCATAAACAAGACGGAATCATTTATCCCTGGCCACATCTCCGACAATTGTTTCCTTAAGTGGTCACTGATTTATCCTCATGCACATAGTATAACAACAATTAGTTGATTGTAGCTGATATGTGAATTGCATTTGAGCACATCCATGTAATCGGAAATTTTCCAATCATAGTCATTTGTGTTAGTAAATTTTGATAAAATTAAAATACACAGTTTGATAAAATTCTTTGCTTATGCTTATCATATGGGAAGGGGCTATATTATTGCTTAGAAACTTAAATGAAACACAGCATTCCATTGAGGGGAAAAGAATTTAGAATTTGATTTAGTAATGAATACTAAATTAATCAAAACCGTTTTGACCATGGGAAAGTTTGGTGAGAAGATACTGGTAAATGACCTCATCTTCCTGTTTTTACAAAATAAATTTAACATTATGATGATGTTAAATTTATTGAATAGAAGGAAATTATTCCACTTTTAATTCCTGGGCTCGGCTAATATTAATATTAAATAATTAGTTATAATATTCAATACATAGTTTATAAAATATACATAGTTAAATAAATAGTAAGATCTAATAATATTAAATAAATAGTTGATTCTATTGATATTTCTAATATTGCGCGTAATATTACATTAATAGTTGATATCTGAATTGCATTTGAACTCATTCATGTAATCGGAAATTTTCCGACCATAATCATTTGAGTTAGTAAATTTTAATAAAATTAAAATACATAATTTAATAAAACTGTATGTATATGTTTATCTCAGATAATTTTTGTTAAATTTGCATAATTCACCTAAAGCTTTCGGATGCGGGGGAGATATTGCTTAGAAACTTAAATAAGATACAACATTCCATTGCGGTGAAAAGAATTTAGAGTTTAATTTAATTTAGGATCGAATTTCGATTTTTGATATTTTGATTTTGAATAATGAAAATAGTTTTGAACATAAAAAAAGTTTGATGAGAAAATACTGATAAATGAACTCATCTTCCAGTTTTTATAAAATATATTTAAAATCATGGAGATGTTAAATTTATTAAATTGAAGGCAAAACTCCTTTTAATTT
Organism: Rhaphigaster nebulosa; assembly: GCA_948150685.1. Lineage (NCBI taxonomy): Eukaryota > Metazoa > Arthropoda > Insecta > Hemiptera > Pentatomidae > Rhaphigaster > Rhaphigaster nebulosa. The sequence continues at coordinate 90,900,975 of OX411310.1, forward strand.
CTGGACCCGGCTAGTATTAATATTAAATAATTATTTATTACTCGTTACTCAAGAGTACTTTTTACCCATCTGTACTCTAACCACTGGTCAAGAAACGAAACTTTCTTAGCTAGTACAGCACACAAGACCCTTCAAGGGTTGTTGTGGAATAGGATTATTTTCTTATGATGTTGATATAGTAGGTTTAAATATATTTGAAACTGATTGATTGCTTGTAATTCGTGTTGACCTACACTAGGTTATACACCATAACTCCTTAGATTTTTCTACATAATAGTTATTATAGAGATATGCCAATAACTTCTAATTTAATCAGCTGTTCAATAATTTTCAAAAGGCTGATTGGATTCCATCCTAGAGCTTTAAAATCCATAATTGGTTAACATTGATAGTAAGCATAAATATTTTAATGGTCTTATTACAATTTATCAGTTTTTATCACTATTTATAATGTCCATATTTATAATCCTTTTTTCCGTTTTGTTTCAGGTAAGTTCTGTTCCACGCACGTTATTATTGCATTTTCGCTATCGTAAGTAATAATTTTAGTATCAACTAATAAAATGTAATCCTAAATCCTGTTAGTAAAGCAAATTTAATTTCTTCAATAAATTAAATCGACATTTTTTTTTTACTGCTTCACTGTGTGACTTATGTCTTTAGAGCTGAAATTCTAACTCGGTTTCTGCAACTCTTGTTGTTGAAAAGTGCATTAAAAGTAGATATTGAACAGTTTGTTGCCTTACATATGTCAAGTTTCACATAAGAATAGGAACCCTAAGAGGAAGGTTTGAATAGCAGGATTAAGCTTATCCTTTCAGAAGAAAGACTCCTTCACATTTCCTAAGACACTTATGACAACCTCTTTTTTCTTTCTTCCTTTTTTTTGTCCTTATTTTTATTTTATTTCAACGGAGTTTTATTTATATGGGCCTGAGATATAAATTATAGGTATTTGATGATCTAAATAATAGAATAACCTATAAATAAATTTTGCTATACCTAGGCTAATTTATAACCTATCGTCAACTTTATGTTCCAAATAATTTTTCTAAAAATATAAAAAAAAATAAACTTAACAAACTTAAATATTCATTATTGCATTATTTTGTCGAAAACGTGATTATGAATGCTATCATAGATCCGTCGCATTTTTGTTTTTTGTTCAAGATACAACCCTTAACCAAGTTGAGGTTTGTGAAAAGGTTCATTTATAAAAGAGATAACATAAATCCTTCCTTATTCAATCCCCTCAATCCGAAATAGTTTCTGATATTTCCTAGACATCTATGCAACTTATTAAATTATTCATTATGCTCCAGCGCATACCTAGATTGTTATTTAATGTCCATAAGCATAGAACATTAAAATTCCTCTCATATGTAGTCATACAATTAATGATGTAAACGTACATTTTAGTTTGAAAAATACCTTCTGAAAATCTCGCTCGTTTATTCAGCTCAACTCTTGATTTTTAGGGAACCGTGTACAAGGATTGGGCAGTACGGAAACAAAAAATAAACAGAACATCCCCTCATGAATACTGGCACTAACATAATGATAGGTTTTGTTAATGTTGAATAAACAGTTCGCTCCGATTATGGGGGTTATCCTTGAAGTTTTAGAAAAATATGGTTCCTCTGTCGTCTGTTTAAGGGCACTACCTTATTTGGCTAATTGATAGCTGCTGGTTTGCATTTTCCACTTAAAGGAGTCATTTAAGAGTCTAATTTGGGTCCTCTCCTGTTTTCTTTTTTTGGTAATTTAATGATTTTTTTTTTTTTTTTTACTTGAAATAGCTACCATTTTTCATCAATTATCTTCTCTACCTAAGGTAAAGATAATCGGTGTGTATTATGGTACCTAAGTATGGTAATAAGATAAATAAATATTTATATATCATCAGATAATCTGAGTAAATTGGATCCGATATTGTACGCCTTTTGGAGTATTTTTTCTTTTAGAATATAAAATAATAGTACTGTTTTTGGAGGCTCTGGTTGATTTCTCGAAGTTATTTCTCCCTTCCCTCCGTAATTCTTGTCATAAGCCCCCCTTCTCCCTCCCTCCGAGATCTTTGCATAATCATTTGTCAGGATAAGGAACGTGGAAAATCCTTCCAATCGATATGGAATAAGGCATAATTTATATTTATGTATTTTTTATAAAATTGTATAAAACAACAAATCATCTCACCTTAAAAAAAATAACTAAGGTTAAAAAAAAAAAACAGAGTATAAGAATATCAAAATTAAGTCATAAAAGGTTTCTAGAAAAAATAATGTTCAAACGAAAATCAAATTGAAAATTAATATTCTAATTTAAATTGAAAACAAAAATTTATTCATATCCCTGAAAACATTTTTTACAGAATTCATTGGCGTTTTAAAAATTGTTTTATAATTTATTTTAAAAAATCAAATAAAAATGGGTCATTAGATATAGGAGATAATAATTGGTGAAAGCATGTATGTAGCGTGGAGGAACATTTAATTTCTGTAAGTGATCGTAAAATGAATTACTAAAAAAAAACAAAAACAATTATTAACAATAAATTGTTAGGACATTAAATAAAACAAAAGTCTATGAAATCTTGAAACGACTTTCTTAATTGCTAGTAAAATATTGATCTTTGACTTAGTGATTACTGTTTATACATTATCGTCTATAATTTGTTACTCACTATCCTATAAAATTGACCTATTAGATTGATTAACTACTATTGATATCGTTGTCAAAAATGTTTGTCTTTACATTCTATACAAATAGATTTACAATCCCTAAAGTCATACAGTTTAATTATACGCTTTGGTGTAATATGATTTCCGTGGTCCCTCCGTATATTTTAAGAGCTTCCAATATTGTATTAGAGCATTGTTCTGAAGTATTAAAAATTCGTTGACCATACTGACAATATATGGGTGGGGGTACTACACTGCATGGATTATACTAATTGAGGTATTTACGTTAAAGATACGCTTAAAAGTGGGTAATGATCGTATATTTTTATAACTGGCCTGGAATACGTTTAAATCGTTATCTCTTTCCGTTCAGGATTATGAGTGATTATATCTAATGCGATTAATGGCCTAGATAAATAGCAATATTTACGTAGAGTCTATAAATAGTTCTAAAACAATTTATTCAAGAGTCTTCATCCTGGAAGTAAGCACCCAGTATGGCTGAGTAATGATAATATTTAAACTGGTTACTGATTATCAATGGTTTATCTTCTTAGAGTCTTTAAACTGTCCCCGTTTAGTATGTTTTTATTAGTTTCAGTTTACGTTTTCGTTGGTCTAGGTGCCAATCCAAGCTTATTCAATTTAATAAATTTTTAAAATTTAAAAATGCTGATCAAAATCTATCTTTGAATGCATCTTCCCTTACTTTACAAAGAACAACTGTTAAAAGTTTCGGAGGAAAAACAGATTTGACATCAGAGCTATTTGTTTTCTCTATATCCCAATTTTAGCTCCTTTTAGCTTGAAGCTCTACATATGTTCCTTTTATTTATCCTACAAGAGTTTGGGGAATCGGATTTGTTATGCACTGTTCAATTAGGAATTTGGACTTTTCAACAGAAATTTTAAATTTTCCGTTATAATCATTTCTCACTCCTTTCTGCAAGACTTACATTAGTAGTTTCCCTTCGGCTTCTGGCAGATTTCGATTGAAATCATTGTTATGTATGATTTGCAGGCTAAGTAAGCTTCTTACGTTTTGGGTTGGACTCAGATGTGCCATACCAATCAGAATGTAATTACTTTTATTTTTAAATGAGTAAAGAATTTGTGAAGCATTATACTTAGCGTTCCTTAAAAGATGATAGGACTATAGACCTGGTTTGCCTTGAAAGACGTTGTTTTTGCACTAATTTGTATGCACTAAACTATAATTGCTCTTGACTTTTATTTCTCTTAAATGATTAGGTCGCTACTTTTATATTCCTACGGTTACTCATTTATTTTCACGACGCTGAATTACATATCAGAGTGATATTCATGAATCAAGGAAACAGGAATATTTCTAGCTTCACTCCTACTGGTATAGTTACCCTCATACATGTAGCATTACGTTTTATTTTCTGAGCAATTCAATTCGAATTGCTTTGGACCAATCTCATCAATGCTTTTTATACCATGAGATATTCGTAATATAGCAGCTCTTTCAAGATTTGTCCATCCAGATGATTTTTTCTTCAAACAACATCTGCCCCAAATACTTTTTTTTTTTACTTCTGTTATTTTCAATATTTTTTAGTAAAAGATTTTATAGCAGCCCGTTTTTAATATTATTTCGTTCGACATCATTTTCTGTCGATCATTTCTACCATCTCGCTCTGTTTTACGCCAGCAATTAAGAATGTCTCGTTTTTAACGGCACTCGCACTGTGCTTTAAACTTCCAGTATATTACAAGCTCATTTTATTTTTGTCGGTTCTATAGGCCAAATTGTAAATCTGTAGTTGTCTTAACCAGTATATTTTTTTATTCTTTTTTTTTTTTAATTCTGTCAATTTTAATTGCTTACAGCTATATTCCCAGAGCCCGAAAAAACTCATCTGCACGACAATATTGAGCTGCTTTTATAATTCACTGAAAAATGAAATTCCTCTCTCTCATTCCTATTCATTTCTTACAATCCGTAAAACTTCGTGAAAATCCTCAGTGCTCCGTGTTATATCATTGGTAAAATCATTCTTAAAAACTTTTATTATATTGCAGGTTGAAATCGTAACAAATGACATTGATTTCATCATTAACCCCTAAACAAATATTTTCCAATCTTGCTTCCCATTCTGTTCCCGATAATCGTTCGCTGTGTCAGAAAAGAACATGAGGATGGGTAGTTCAAGGCTTTGGGACCTTGCAACATAGAACTGAGATTAGAGTGCTTCAAGTTAGTAGTTTCTCCGTAATATTGGGTAGTTAGCACATTTACCGGTGCTTTTAAGTATAGTTGTGAATCTCAATAAAATAAAATAAAGAAAAAGTTCGTATCCTACTGACTTACTACTAATTAACTTAATCGCTGTCATTATCTACATTGTGAGGATCTCTTACTTCTCGTTACATAATTTATAGTATTTTCACTTTCACCATTAAATAGTAAGCCCAGGCATTCAACGGGGAGTTATAGCTACCGATGTCCTTTCGAGTGCCCTATTTATAATGCGAGTTTTCCACCCGCATTACTTTCACGCACGTCCCAACGAACGTCCGCCTCCCAGACCAGCGGTGGGGATATTATACCTCGCCTCGTTAAAAGGAAACGAGGATGAAGAAAAAAAGTACTTTAAGAATAAAAAAATGTGGAAATACGGCCGAAGAAGTGACCCGGAATAATAACAGGACTTTATGGCTGCCAGCTTTCGTTCTAACCTCTCGCTGGCCCAGAAATTTAACGGCAGGCAAATCAAGTTTTGAAGTTTTTTTTCTTCTTCGTGGCCAGAGCAATGAACGGTGATTGTTATTAATACTCTTTTAACTGTTGACGGTTTTTATTGCAGCAGTAACAGGCCTCGCTAGTTGTATTGATATTTTACATCGTCAATTTCTTACTTGATTTATTTTTTTTTATACAATGTTCCGAGGTAAGTACCGTCAATGAGGATCACTTAGCACCGAATTTTATCCTTTGTTTCTTTGACCAAAATCACTTTGAAGAGTCAGAAATGTCTGAAATTTATATCTTAGTTTCCTTAGAGTATAAACGAAAGAAAAATACCCTAATTTACACTGTGTTGATATTTGTTCATCCTGCTTTTCTAGTCAGATAGTGGAAACAAAGTTTATCTGCAGATTGGAGAATTTGCATCACTTTCTCAAACGCTTTTAAAAACCTCGGAATCGGCTGGTGCAATTTAAGGCTGCATCCATGAGAAGAACCACTAAGAATTCGTTTGTAAATTATATTAAAAATACCAACGTTTCTTTTTTTTTCGAATTTAAATTCGAGTTAATTAACAATAAATTAATTTTTATTCAATATAAGTCTGCACCAAAATAAATCCAAATCATGTACCTACTTCCGTCTCAAAAGTCACGTAAAACATTAAATCATTCATAAAAACATTCGTATTAAATTAAAAAAAAAATATTTCCTTTGATATAAAATATAAAAGACTGACGTCACTTTTCATGTCAACAAAGCTGTTTAAACCACTTTTCACTGGCTCTATTTCAACTTGCTAAATTTGATCGCATTTTTTGATTAGTAAAATCGTGGAACAAGAATGAAAACCTTCGTATATGTATTGTCTTGTGCCTATGTACAATAATACAATGAAAAGTACACCAGATAACGTATTTTTTCTCGATCCAAAAGACTCTACTGTACGAGCAAAGTGGTGTAAAGCCATGAGAAGAGATAATGTATCTGGAATAACTAGTTTGCATTGTTTTGAAGTCATTATAATGAATACATCGTTTCCTTTACAATATTATTACTTTAGTAAGTTAAAAAAAGTATCATAACCTCCAATCGTTTTGATCGAGCATTTAACGAATTTTTATCACTTTATATTTTTCATTTGTGGGATATTTACTTGCATATCAATGTTTTTGTGTTACTATAATTAGTATTGTTTTCTTCGTTTTAGTTAGAAGAGAGGATATAGAAAATTATATGCAATACAAAACATAGTCACCATACGATTCCCGTTGAGACCACAACAAAAATGTTAGATATAACAATTTTAACTGTATTATATTTTAACTGAGACATATGCACCTATTTACTCAATAGAATTATTCGTATTCATATACTTGACTGCTTTTGTTGAAAAAACTAGTTTTTCTGCATTTATAGATTACGTTTAGTTTTCCACAATTAATGTTGGTTTTTTCTTTTTTCAATCTTTAAATAACTAAAGTTTCAAGAATCGCCACATTATTGTTGTTGATGTTTGCTGAAGATCTCAAGATTTCCTGGGCGAATTTCTTTTAATTAACACATTAATCGGGTTGTTAATTTTTTGCTTTTCTTTTGAATTATTTAAAATTTAAATTAAACCATTACATAGTTCAAACACCTGGGGATATAAATAATTAATCGGAGGTATTTGCAATTGTTATAAATTGTCCTTGAAATAGGACGTTCTCGTGAACTTGTTTAACTTAAGGCTTCCGAAGATTACAATTTCGTATGTACTTTAATATATAATTTAATGTACATAAATATATATAACTAGTATACCCGAGCGAGACCTCTCGCATTAGATATCTATTTCCTATATTATAATAGCTATCTATTATTAGATATCTTCTTTCTAATACCTTTAAACTGTAAGCGATATTAGTGAAACATGTTTATTCATTTAAACAATATAATATTACCAAGAATGTTTAACACTCACATTTGGTGAAGCTACAAACTTTATAATGACTATGTTGAAGTAACAGTTTATACTTAAGTAATTAGCTTGCCCCTCTAGAAAATATCCATTCAGTTTAACAGTTAAACTATCATTTTCTATGAATAGTATTAAAATTTAGCAATGCCCTTTAGGGCTGGACATGGGAAACAATAAATAAAACTCATTAAAAGTTTTTGTAAATACTCAAATTGCTATAAAGTTGCCGTGACAACAGCATGTACGCAAGATGGCACAGGGCTCATGCGGACTTATACCGTGCGTTATCTCAAAAACGTTAGGTTTTAGGGCTTTAAACCGCTGGAACAATACTTTCCACTGGAACGTAAATGATCTTGATGCCTGCGTCAAAATCTTTAAAACCCAACTTATCCCGTCTCGATCCGCCGGCTCTGAGTCGTCAAAGCTTTGAAACCACCCAGTTTTTTCATCACTTTTATTTAAGCCCTAGCAAGAATTTAAGAAACAAAATTGTAATTCGTCACATCTCCGTGAAATTTCCTTTCTTTTGATACATCACTCGTCAAAATCCATCGCTCCTGAGAGCCGGAAAAGGGATCTATACTACCTTAATAATATATAGTAGTGATCATTAACTTTAGGAATTGTATTAGTTATTAATTAAAAAATATTATGATAAACATTTGAAAAAATATTTATGGGAAACGTACGAATACTCATTTCTATATTTTAATTCTATATTATATCATAAATTTTCTTTGTTCTAAGATATTGTTTTCTTCTTTAAATAATTGATGAATCCTCTGTAATTTTGATAGTAGATTTGATAGTAGCCATTGATAAAGTCTATAGGTTTTATGGATATGGTTATTCGAGGATTCACTGCCAAGAAGTTCCTTGCATGTTACTTTCCTTCCTAAAATAGAATATGGAGTCATTGCGGTTTTTCTTTTATTATAAAAGTTTTAGTAATACTCTCCCCTAGTCTCATATTGTTCTTGCGGTCTTTCCTACAGGAAACCTCAAAAAAAAAAACTTATATACTTCTGAGCACTTCTCCATGAGACGATAAATTGTATATACTCCTGAGCACTTCTTTATGAGGCTATAAATTGTCCCTATTGGCGTATTTCTGATTTTATGAACTAACGTATGGCTATGAATTAGTAATTCAATTATTATTTTTATAAGAACTCTAAACTCTTATTCAACCTTACTGAAATAGGTCTACCGAATGGTTGCAGTCCAGTTGACTTTATTAGATTAATAGCCATCTGTAATGTGAGTATCCTTGATCTGGAAAAAAAAAAAAATGTAAGGTTCGAATCCTTTCATATTATTTTCCATATTTCCGTATGGAAGAGTTGTGTATTTAAAAGTAAGGTGTTTCATTCGTATTCATAAATATTTCCTAATCCGCTAGAAATGGAGAGGGAGAGAAATTAATTAGATGATAGAATTGTTAGAAATAATCAAATGAGAAAAAAAAAATCAGCAAGAAATTTAAAAACTGGGATTGCATATGAACTGTTTATAAGTGGAAGGCTGCATTTGCCGCCTTTGTCAAGAGGATGAAGAAAATACTGAACACATTCTGTGCCATTGTAAAGAAATCCCTTGTCTTCTACATAAATCAGTACCTAAAACAGGTAATATTTAAACCTGAAAATATTACCCAGAGCAAATCCCAAGGAACTAATGTGCTTCGTAAGAAGTAACGATTCCTATGGGATCTCTAGACGAATAGAGGGGCTTTCTCTAAAGATCTAGACAGTGTCAATGTGAAGAGGATTTCTCATCCCTCAACATAATAAAAATGTGTAATAACCCGATTAATAAAAATAAATTATATAGTATTATGATATGATGGTTGCAAGTGTAGATGTAGTAATTAACGATGCTTAAGTTTGTTCCAGTTTATTTTCACAGAACGGTTGTTTTTATTGTTATTTTTTGAGTGGAATAAATAATCAACCAAAAAATGTTTTTTGTCTCCTTATCACCAAGCATCGTATATACAATAATGTTGCGGTTAGATAATGAATTGGAACAATTATGAAAAATTGTTTTATAATTGTTTTATTGAGTTTTTTTTTTTACTTTGAATGCTAACTTTAGAACCGCTGTTTAATTTCATTTAAGGAAAATATAATAGTTCTCAATTGATTGGGCATTTTATTATGGCTATTAAATAATGATGGCTTCGTCGAAGTACTACCATTTTACTTTTTAAATGGTCATAAAAACGACAAGTAATAATTGTTTTGATTTTTATTTATTTTATGCTTTATGAAAGTTATGATTCGGCCCCTTTCTTATCTATTATAGTAAAAAAAAAATAATTGGAAATTGGATAACGTTTTTCTGACTTAGACGTTTCTTCATTGTTTAAAATTTATTAGTTGCTATGTACATTCGATTTTTTTTTTTTGTGAAATTAGGTTTTTTTTTTTTTTAATTCAGTAAATATTACCTAAATTTTAATTTTTAAATTGTTCATACTTTTGAACCATTAATGACCTATTTTTAATTGGTAGTAGATTAAAAACAAGTTTTATAGGATATCGAACGCTTTTTTGTTAGACTATTTTTTGTAGTCTCGGATTCTGAAAATTTGTATAGGGTGTTTTTGGGTATAATTTAAAATTATTATATCGCTAAGTTCGAAAATCAAAAAATTTAAAATATCTTTTAATACAAATTTTTACTGGACTTTCTTTTTTTTTATTCAGTCACGTCGTCGGTCCCATGTTAAACTTACAAATGTGAAGAATTAGATTTTTTGTTTTTATTCGGTGGTATGTCGATTGATACAGCCTGTCGTAAAGTCACAAATCTGTTACGATATTAGAAAGTGCTGAAATCGCAGTCACATTTTTACAAAAAAAAAAACGTCTGAAAATCTGAAGCTTCCATGTTAAAGCAAGGAATATACGAATTATTATGAAGGTAAAACAGTAAAAAACAATGAAACTATGAAATAAAAGAAAACAACATAAAAAAAAAATTAAAATTAAATAACCGAATCGGACCTTTTTCATAGAAGAATATAACAGTTTTTTTCCTCTCTTGAAAAGTAGTGATTTTCACATTCGTAAGTTTACCATTTAAAAGACCATATAATCGATTCCAAATGTTTGACACGAGGAACTTAAGATACCGTGTATATCGTCCTTATGCCTCCTCCGCATTTCCTTATATAGAATCATTACGACCACAGCGACACAAACATATGTTTTTCTACTAATTGGTATGTGAATAGGACTGTTTGAAGTGGAGTGCATTTCCTATTTCAGCGACTTTATTGCACTATCAGATGCAGGACTGGTTTCGCATTGACCCTAACATTGGCTACGTAGCAGATGCCCCGGCCGCCTAGCGTGGAAAGGAGCAGGAGCAGCCCAGGGTCACTGTTTGCTGAAGCATTACAGTTTGTTGCCCTCGCTCTAAATCACTGCTACTGAAGTGCTATCTTGTAATAGTTTTATCTGAGCACGTGTAATTTGTATCAGGGCGGACTTTTTTTTTTTAACAGTCAAGCTCTTACGGTCATAGGCCTGCCGCGTTTTCTTTGATTCATGCGATGTAGCAAAATTATCGACTACGAGAATTTAAAGTGATTTAATAGGGTAATAGGGTAGTTCTACTTTTGTCAGAAATACTTAAATTAAGTTTAACCAGGATGTTTTAGTTTAATGTGATTCCTGAATTTTATGAAACGCCGTAAAAATACACGCGCCGAGATAAAAAAAGTATGCCACCCATTTCTTATCAAAATTTCACTTGTTACTAGGGTTCTGTTTCCTCTAGATACATACCCATTCCATTTTACCATTTTATTTCTTCAAATAATAAAATTTTGTTATGCCTCTAATAATAGGAGGAAGGATATGCATTCATGTTTCACTTGATACGTACAAACATTGTTATTATTCAGAATCTGTCAGTATCCAACATAAAAACAAAACAATTAGTTATTTTTTTTTTGAAAAATAATTTATACAGGCGAACTTTCGACCTTAACCGTCTGAACCTTTTTTTTTCTCTTTTTATTTTCCCTATCTGGCCATTTCTGGCATTCGGGGTTTCAGCAGCAGTGGAGTGTTACACATGGGATGTACGTATATCACTACCGCCAATAAAACTCAGTATAACCATGTGAACCATCATCAGGGGTAGAACAATCTGTGCCTACTAATCTGTCTAATAGGAGCTCTACAAACACATCATATTATGCTTTACATAATGAAATTTATACTAATTTTACATTTTACTTAGATTTTTCTGGTTATTACTAGTATCTTATTTTATAGAGCTTAGTTGTTAGTTTTTTTGCTGTATTGTTACTCCATGTTATTTAAATCTCCCTGCTTGATTCCAAGCTGAGTTACTTAAAATTAATTTAATGACGAAAACCTGCAGTGATTATTGTTCGATCCTTCCACATTCACTCTGGGATAGGGTTATCAAAAAAAAAAAGAAAAGAAAAAGAAACTGTAGTTATTTATGGAATAAGATGGGTGTAGTGTACTCAGGCTAAAGGTTTTCATTTTAAATGTGTATTCTAAGTTCATCCTTTACAAATTCCTTAGTTTTACAAATATGTGGTTTTCTAATTCAAAATCATCAAGTTGTTTAATAACTACTGATTGCAATACAAACAGCAGTTTATATTGTAATCAAGCATAGGAAGCGAGCATTGTATCTGGTTCCGGAAATAGCAGGGCTGACAACTGTGGACAGTGGACATCCTCTCGACTCTTGTACATAAATCTCTTTGTCCTGGACTTCTGCTGTTGCCCATATCAGCTCTGATTATGGAATTATCTTTTTCGTGGGTCACTGGCCTCCGTCCGTAGCACCTCTGTCCGTTCACAGAATTTCGGGATGTATAAAGCTTACGGTACTTGCGATGGATTTGGCTGATTTGGGCGCAATCCCACTATCCTCAACATCAACGAATTTCCGTAGACATGGGAGTTGATGAACGTGTTGATGCGCTCTTGCCTGGAACCCCCACGTACTTATTGTCATGGTTGGCCTGTCCTGATTGCTGTTGTGCTCCAAATAACCCGTTGTACTGGGATCTATGATTATCCTATGGAATTAATGAAGATTCATTAAATCTTCATGAAAATGAATGGCTTCGGAGAGGTCAATTTTCAAAATGAAATACGATATACAGGAAAGACAAGTGGGGAAGGGACATTAAATCAGATTTTCGGTTAAAGTATTCCGTCATTACAATTTAAAACAGCATCACGAGATATTTCTCGGAGTACTGCAGTCTAATTAACCAAAATATTAATTCTGTTTTTATGGCATGAGTGTAAAGGTATTGCATGCTTTACACAATCAGTTTCAAGATCGCCAGAGATTCAAGATAACTTGAATATCGCACTACCTAGACATGAAATTACAATTTTAGTTATGTTAAGCTGAGATAAAATTAGGTAAGCAACGTAAAACCTAATAAAATAAATTAGAGCTAATTGTGGTAACTGTTGATATTGCTTCTTGACACGAGCTTTTAAACTCAGACCTATAAAAAAGTAATTAATTGTTTTTATTTATATTTTTATGTATAATAATATTCATTATTATTATACTAAGGTCTTTCTCACTACCACCCATAAGGATCTTTTGTGATACTATTTTGATATAGTAAAGTTGCAATTTTATATTATTTATGAAATAATATTTTATATATTGATTTAAACGAAAAATAAATCATTCAGAATTATATTTTAAACTGGCAATATATTTATTTATTTGGTCTATATAATTTTCTATTTCTAATACTTATCGTGTACTGACATATACTTGCAGTAATATACCAACGCACAATAAAATTTGATATTAAACTTTTGAAAATTAACATTAATTTAGTTAATATTATTTATTCATTTAATTAATATTATTTTAAAACTTTTTAATTACATACTACGTAAAAATAAAGTACATATGAATTTAAACTCAATTTTTTTTTATCAATTTTTTTATGTTAATTACATATTTTTTTCGAATAGGTAAAAAAATAATCCATTAGTAAAAATAAAATTTATTACTTCCAGTTTCCAATAAATTACACAGAATCTATATGTGATTTAAACATTTATAGTTGTTACAAATATGTCAATCTAAATTGTTAATAATATTTTACTATAATTTATTGAAAATCGTATTTTATCTATTGTATTATCAAATGATATAAACGTGTAGGTATTGATCTATTCAATGTGATTTTTTAAAGAGTAAATCCATGCTAAATCATACTTTTACTACTTATAACAATGGATTTTTCCAACTTAAATTATTTCCTGATTGAGATAGGTTCCCTACATCGTGTAAAGTTTGCTACTTCACGCAACTTCATGATAATATGAATTTTATTAGCAATTTTTATTTTAAAAAATCCAATCAAAATTCACTAAAACTTGTTTAAACTATGTTTTTATTAATCCAGTAAATAATTAAAAAAATTAAAACGTTTTTGGGCGTGGTGGTGAACTAGAACAAATTATGAAAAATGGGGATGTAATTTTAAAATACACGCTTTTTAACTCTGAGCGCCAACTTTAAAATTGCTGTGTGTGCAGGAAACAGCTTAATTTGCCTCATGTATCGATAATATGGTTTTAGATAGTTTTTATCTTATCAGGCCTAACAAATCCGCTTTCAAGAAAATAAATCCTTAAAGCCCAGTGCTGTCTAAATCACGCTTATACTCATATATATATATATATATACCTACACACCCGTTGAAACACTTATTTATTGACTAAAATATAATCTGGGGTCTGAATAGTGTAATTGCATCTTATTGATTTCAATATGGATAATTTTTATATAGTAACAGCCTAGATAAAATAGTTGATAGAAATCTTAGTCTATTTTACTATCGTCTATTCCGATACTATTGCCCTCCGGACACTAGCATTAACATAGATTTCCTCCGTAAGATACGCGCGTCACGAATGCAAATTTGAATGAAGTTTCTCCGTTTATCATATCAGGGACGATGCGGGAGTTTTCTCCCAGACCTTTGTAGAGGGAGAGCAATTAAATGAGATTACGTTTTTATTTTTCATTTTATTTTAAGTAGGGAGGAATTAAAATTCTGATTCTCATGGTTTTTAGATTTTCTTTATTGTTTATTTTATTCCCTAATAAATCCGAAGGTTCACAATTTTCTCATGATAAATCATTGTATTTAAATTTAAAATTATTGACAGTCATAAATGTACTTACTTATATAAAATCGTAATACGCTGAGCATATATCCAGAATAAAACTAACATGACAGAAAAAGGACTGTTCTATGAAACCCTTATTCTTTTCAGACGTCTGGGGATATTATCAGAAAGTAAAATTTTCTCCCTACGGAGCTTTGTGGATATAGCGTTTTATCCCTAAATGCTACTTTGTCAAAGTCTGAAACATGCGGGACATTTAGATGCTGGTGGAATTTTATTTGTGTCATAATTCTGGAGTTGTAGAAGACATGAAATATTTTATTGTAGATATCGGGTAAGGATTTAATTTAATATTTCTCATACAGTCCACTACTTCACTTAATAAATCTGATTGCATTTATGTTGATGAGTTTGTCATTGCTATGCAGTTGTTTTCGGGGCAATTGGTGCAAAAATATTAATTCGACGAGTATTCCATTGTCTGTTTTGTAGATTCTCTTTAACTATAAAATGGGATAGTTCTATTCATATGGCCCTGGATTCTTTGTTCCTAGTGATGGGTTAGAGGGAGTATCAGCCGTTGATAGACTGGCTTTTGTAGACCCTCCATGGGCTCACCCAGTCTCGTTTATTCAGTGGATTGAGCGTGAATGCTGACCCAATCCCTTCCTTGTGTGCCTGTTGGTGAAGGAAACGTCCTTATCAACTGCTGAAGAGAGTTGTAATGAACCTGTATCGTAGTTTTTAACTATGTAGTTAGCTCAAGCCAACCCTACGTAACGGGCATGTGCTACACAATTCTGTGGTGTTTTGAGTAAAGGGATATTAGTCTTTTGCGAAGTTATTTTTGTTCTCTTTAATGAACTTCACCTTTAAGAAAAAGACATTAAATCTATGGAACAGTGGCCACGTTCTATGTGAACTACACGGTTTCTTTGACTAATATCCTTTTCATCAAAGCCAAAGTTCATTAAAAAGAACAAATATAACTTAAACCTATTGTTACAAAAAATGACTTGAATCTCTTTACCCAAACATTACAAAATTAGTGATATATTAATGAATATAGGATGATAAAATGTCATGGGGTATACGACGAGCTAGTACTCATTTTTAGGATTGATTTTTTGGATGGAGTTTCGTTTTTTAACAATGTCTGGTTGTACATAATAAACCAGAAAGGATGACACTAGTTGATTAACGAGAAGTGTTCGTTGTTTTATATTGTGGGTTTTATTATGAACCATATAAACAAGTTTTTTTGGTTTAACCTGCAACAATTTATATAAGGTTGTATTGTTTAAATGAGACTAAAATTTAAAGCAAAAAATCAAGTTATCGAGTATAAGTGATTTGTTATTCCATGGATCGGAGAAAAAGAAATGCTTTGTTTATAAACTATGCCGTCCAAATAAATAAGGTTCTTAGCAACACAAGCATCAATTTATAAAGCAACGTTCGTTCTTCAACAGTGCGCTGACCAAGGTCGGCCATCGCTACGCGAAGTCCTCGGCTAGCGGCCACCCCCGCATCTTCTTCAGCGTACTCCCGAGGACCATCCTCCGGTGGAAGTATACTCCGGTACCGAAGAGTGCAGTGGCGTGACAGTGCACCGCCGCCGGTGGTGGGGAGGTGGGGGCCGAGGGTATAAGAGCAAGGCAGTGCCGCCGCTCTCCGCTCAGTCGTGATAGTGCTCCTGCCGCGTCCAGCCAACACCCAGATGGCCACCTACGCTGCGTACAGGCATATCGAACTCGACAAAGTAGGCTACGGCAAAAAGAGGTAAAGTAAACATTTAGGATAATACTTGAAAAAATAAATAAACGTATTATTTATTATCAATAAATAAATATAAAAACATCAATAGAAATATATAATAGATGTCATACGATTCATCTTACATCTTTTACCTTTATGGAGTTGAAGATCATGACTCCAATTAAAACGTACTTTACAATTGCTTTATGACCATGACCCTTGCAGTAGAAAACGATTAAAAATAGCAACTAACAATAACCTACAATTTTAAAATGAATTTATTACTCATAAATCCCTGTCCAATTAAAATAGTACGTTATTATCATTGAGAAATTCACTGTTTTCTTATCCACTGGAACAGAAACAATCGATTTCAGTTCTCCTGATAACGTGTCTCGGTCCCATTTGAGTCCCACGTTTTTGTTCAACCCCTTCTTCGATATTTAATGTCATCCTATTTCTTTCCGACTACTATTTCACTGCTTTATCGTATTTTGTCAGTTAATCTTTCCCTTGAAAAGATCTAAAGAAAATCTATTGCCCTTAGAATCATATCTTGATTCAAATTTTTGTGAATGTTATTGAATAAAGATTAATGGCTTTTCTCAATTAAGGTTTAAATCACTCAAAATAAAAATAATTTAGCCAGATTATTGAATATATAGGTGCCGTTTTTTCCTTATGAGAGCAATGATTCAACATTACCATGATTGTTATATGTACATTAGCGATTCTTCCTTGTTCTTTTGTGGCAATGATTCACTGTGATCTCTCTTTGTAACTTGTTTTTTTTTCTCATACAGACTAATGTTGTACCTTAGAAATAAATTCAGGATAGTTTAAATTATGTGTTGACAATGTGATCTATATCATTCATTCGTCCTTTGAACCAATTGTGTGGGTTTTCTTTGTTCAATTGGATGATTGAAGTCGTTCCTTCGTTACACGTATCCCGCTGAGTTCTTCATCTGAGACTAATTGCAGGCTGAGCTGAAAAAAATTCCATTTCTGTTTCATGCCAACGTTTAAAATGTAATCCATGTTCTTGTAATACAAGTATGAAGTCGACAAACTCTTTCAAAGGAATTTTTGAAGATATACAGATATATTTTTATACTAAGGGGTTTTTCTTGTAGGGTCCTAACTTCCATGACGCATCTTTTTGACGGACGGCAATGTCAGATCTACTATACATCTAGATCGGTTCCGGTGTAGGAACTGGTTCTACCTGTTTATTGAGTTAGGTCTACAACGTCACAATACTTTATATTATCTGTCTCCTGGGCCATGATAGCATTCGCGACGTTTTATGAAATCATCCCTAATTTTTCAAGATGCCTGAATTAAATAAACAAGGAATATCAAAAATGAGGCGAGGGATACTTGAGGAACTCGGCATTTATAAAGAGCACAGCGGAGGTTCCAAGTGGATGCTATAACCTTGATCTTGGCGCAGTCTAAAGCTATTAAACTCAACTCTGCCATTCAACGATGTACCGTTTATTTCTGGGCTTATATTACTTTAAATCAAAGATTTTATCCTTTCAGTTTTTTTATTGACTTATGTGTTTATATATTCATGAGTCAAGTTAAGTATTATGTGCCAATAAAACAGACGAATATTTCCTGTTGATTGTTTTATGTATATTTTAAAATATTTTCTTACCTGTAATTAAAATTGCTGTAAATTGTTATATCAGCATTTTATTCTCCATTAATGTTTTCTTATTGTTATTATGACTATACTTGGGATCGTAATTTTAACCTTCCTGTAATATTTTTTTGTTTATTCCTGTTCGTACTCATTGATGATCTAGATTGTATTTTTCAAGATTTCAACATGGAAAAATTGAAATAATTTGAATTGTGAACTTCAAAAATATTTTTCTTTTTTCTTTTGAAGTAGTATTAACATTATTAACTTGAATATAAGTTAGTCAACTTATTATATACCATATTTTTAAACGTTTATATTAGTGTACAATTTCAACATGTATTTGAACTGAACTAGGATCTTGTTTTTTTAGACTAGAAAAAACAATATTGTTTTAGTTTTGTGATCTCCACGATGGTATAGAAGGATCAATCTAATTAGGGATTGATAAATTATTTGCCACTTCTATAAATTTGTTTTATTGAAAAATAGTTTCGAATGTTATACATTCATCCTCAGTTCTAAAAACACAAAAAAAATTCAAAATATAGTTTGGTATTATTATACATATTAAATTAGATTAATATAAATCAGTATTATAAAACATTTATGAATTATGAATTTAATTAAGACAAGAAATCAATGATTTTTTTTTGTGTTTTTATAACTAAGAATGAATGTATAACATTCGAAACTAGTTTTCAATAAAACAAATTTATAGAAGTGGCAAATAATTTATCAATCCCTAATATTGTTTTAGTTTTGTTATTTGTAAAACTATTTAGATGAGCTTAAAACATAATTTTGCTTTATTTTTGTTTATTTTATTTAATATTCCGTACGTACTAACTTTATTTTTCTATTTGGGATTTAACGTCCTTACCAACTCCAGACAGGGCAACAAACCATCTGCATAGTTATTTATACGTTCTTTAGGATTTTTAGTAAATAAAATATCGTGATTAGAGGCAAAAACGCCTTTATATATGAAATGTATGTATGTGTGTGTGTGTATATATATATATATATATATATATATATATATAAATTACTGTGACACATAATTGGTCCAATATATAAAAATATGAATTCTATCGAATGTTAGGCTCGTACTATGATATAATATTCTTTTCATTATATCTTTTTTCCTCAGTTTTCTAGGAGATCTACTATAATAATGGATAGTTAAAGGACTTTAAGGAGAAGGCTTTAGGTAAGCTTCATAAAAATCGTTACAGGCTATACAAAACATGCTTTAATGCTACACATCTACACGACAATACATATACAATGAAATATCTATTCTATCCTTAATATTTATAGTGTGGGAGTAATCTGTACGACAAAAAAAGTCTTTGCCTGCGAATGCAATAGATATCGCTAAATGTCGTTGGCAAGAAACATATTTCCGTTGGTCCCACTTCCAATACAGCCTGTGTAGATTTTTTCTCACGATAATATCCTTTAACCTTGTAATTAATGACATTTGTTTTTGGTTTTATAATTATCCGTCTCAAGGTTGCAATCTTGTCACACTGTTTCACGGTTAATTTTATTTGTAAAAGAATCTTACAGGAGTAAACCTTTTTAAAATATATATTAGTTACATATATATTAAATATATATTACTTTTTTTTCACTTTTTTTTAAAGGTGTTTTAACTATGCATGGGTCAAAATGCACTTGATTACATGTAGCACATCGTTTTTCAAAATCGACGAGTTATTTCGTTCGCTGGAGTTGAACAGTGGTAGTGTATTATCAGAGGTCATCCAACTTTGACGCCTATGTGGAGATGTTTCATGCTCCTATTATGTTATAAGGAGGAGATGAAGCTACGGGCAATTTAGCATTAGGGTGTTAGCGCAGATTGGAAGGCATTAAAATGAGGATGGTGTGGGAAATATTGAAATCGTCTCGTTCTAAATTATTTTTTTTCACTGACCTTAGTGATAATAAAAATTGTACCTCTGAGCAAGATCGTCATGCTGTCTCATTCCCTTAATTTTTCGAGATAACGAAGTAAACGATACGATGACTTTTGGTAGCTGTTTTATTATTATATGTGATTTTAATGCACTTGCAGAAGAGAATAAATACTGGAGATTTTTAAAAGCTTGATTGCAATTATAATTTACCACCTACGCCCTGCAGTTTCACCCGCGTTAAATAACCTCTAAAATACAAAATAACCTTTTAAATAATAACCTAGAATCCGTTTTTCAGTTTCATTCGTTGCGGATTTTCAAGGAAGAGGCTAATTTTTTAAAAATCATTGTATGTACAAAATAACGTTTTCACACTTACTAAAACGTTTGTGTAATCAACTTGCTTCCACAGGTATGAAGCTGTCATTAGGGCACTTAGGCATCCTGGTATAAGGCTCCTTGGCCCTATTTTGTGGGTTATCTTGAAAATGGTGAATTTCAGGGCTTTAAAACCCGGTACATTTCCTGGGTCTCGATGACAGCGTCAACATTTTTAAAACCCTGCCTGTCTCGTATCGATGCGCCGACTTTTGAAACCGTCCGAGTTTTGAAATCTCCGGCATAATTTTATCACTTTTATTAAAGTTGTAAGAATTTAAGAAAAGAAATTTGTATCCGTCACTTCTCAAAGAAATCCCTTCCTGTTGGCACATCGTTCTTGAAAATCCATCGCCTCTGAGACCCAGATCCGCACTACTGAATTAATGTGATTAATCTCATTATATATTTTTTATTGGCGATTTTTTTTTTTTTTTGAATTGAGATAATGCAGTTATGATCAATTCTGTAGATTTTATTCACTTACTAGGATTTGATTTTTGATTTAGGCCTTCCTATAAATTTGGGGCAAAATAAATGATAATCCTTTGTAATTTATTTGGTTTCCAGTTTGCTTAAAATATTTACCGTTTTATCATGTGGAACTGCAGTGAAAATATATTTAATAATAACTAAAAACTGTAAAATAAAATATTTCAAAATCTTAATCAATGAGAGAAAAGCCTCAAAAAAGGGACAAAAATGATAATATAACCTAATTATTTCACAACAAAGCCTTGAATATCTCAAATATCGGTAAATAACTAAATCGGCAAACGTTTCGCCAGAGCAGACATCAATCAAGACTGTAAAGCATAGGATCAATACTTAGATAATGCAATAGATAGATAGCTCATCTCATTTGAACAGCTTGAAAAAGTTTTAAGCGAGACATTAAGTCAAGAGTTCTACGTGTATTTTGATGTGATGTACTTCGTCCTTTTGATAAGAGTTTTTTGTTTGTTGATTTGAGATTTTGATGGTATTCTGCAATCATTTGATGGTATGTTTCTCAGTTCGGATTGATGGTTGAATTGGCGAAACATAAACTGGTTGGATATTTAAAGCTGTTTGAGAGACTCGAGTTTTTTTTTTTTTTTTTTTTTTTATTCTTTAGAATCTTATTTATATAGCATATTTAAAAAAAAAAATTTAATTTAAAATTTATCTAAAGTATTTTGTTTTTTGCGTCTATTACGACTTTTATTCCATATTGCATTCATCTAAGGTTTTGAATTAATACCTGTCGGGTATATATATATGTATCCATCAAGATCGCCTAGATTCTGTAAGTGATTAACGATCTTGGCTCCTGTTCTTATTGGTATTTGATTGTTTTAGATTTGACTACTTGATGGTCATATTAAAGATTCAGGCTAAAAGGTTTTTCAGCTATGTATAAATTATATTCTAAATCATGGGGCAATATTTTAAGTTCTTATATTACAGAAATTCTGATTAGTTATTATCATATTTTTCTATATCTAGTTCTCAGTACTTTTATGTTTAATATGGAAACTGATATCCAGTTGTTATAGTTCATGATGCACATGAAAGCGTTATGCATTCGACAAATCTGATAACGGACGTGGCGTTACTTTGTTTAGTTCAATGTTTCAATGTTCAAGTGTTCCAGTTGTCCTTTTTTATCTTTAGGCATTGTGATAAATTTCCTTAACCCTCCGTGTTTATAGTTACAACTTTGATTTTGTGGATCCATCGGTTTTCATCCTTTCTTGAATATGGAACTCAGGTGATATGTAGAGAATCTAGATGCTCATGCAATGGTAAGGAAAAAAACGTCCGAAAAAGCAAGTGACGAATCGCTGTACGCTTTCACATCCTGCTTTCCCAGTGTCCGTCATATTCGGCCACCCTCGTCTGCTATATAGAAAAATGTTGGCAGTAGGAGGCCACAACCCAGATTCCATTGTCACCGAGGATGCCTTAACTATCAATGAAGGAACGGTACCCTGACGGACGGACCCACCTGCGCGTCGTTGCGGGGATGAGCGACATCGGGTGTCGCCACCCGAGCGATTGATTGCGTTCGTTCTTGGTGATTTGGTTGCAGCTACTTCACGCTTTCCCTTGCTAAAGGTGTTATGCAGTCTGCTTTTTGGGGCCGCCTGATTGTGTCTAGGTGGTTGCTTGGTCTTGATCCATTTTTAGAGAATCTGTGTGCTATTAATAGGAGATATGCGGATATTTCATTAATAGAATTAGTGTAATAAAAAATATTTAAAATAAATGAAAAAATCTAGTAAAATACCACCATAATAATTAATTTGTTATCAGTAAAGTCATCATTGAAAATTACTCGGTACGCGTTCCAGAATGTCACATCCGATCAAACAATTTTCGGCTTGCAGATGAAAAAGGGGATAAATACATGTTTTGCTGTTTTTTATATTGTAGTATACCCGAGTGAGAACTCCCGCATTAGATATTTATCTCTCTTCTCCCTAATACTTTCGAAGTATAAGCGATATTAGGAAAACAATATAAAATTCATATGAACAATATAAAATATGAACAATATAAGCAATATAAAATCTTTAATTTAATATTACTAAGAAAGTTTATTTAACATAAAAATTTGGTGAAGCTACATAGTTTATAATTACTACGTTTAAGTAACAGTTTACATCTACTACTAATAAGTAATTAACTTGCCACGCTGGAAAATATCCCTCCAGTTTAATAGTTAAGAAATAAGACTCGGCTATACCAGTTTTTGTATGTCATATGTAACAGTGCCGTAGGGTTAGACATGGAAAGAATATATAATCTCCTATATCATTCGTAGAAACCTAAAAACATTTTATTTACAGAATAACGTTACCATACACTTAGGTATTAAAAAGTTTTTGAATGCAGTCTCAATAACCATAGATATTAAGTTGCCATGACAACGACACATACGGACCTGTACTCTGCTTTTACTCAAATACGGTAGATTTTAGGTCGTTAAAAGGCTGGACCAAAAGGTTCCATAGAAACGGATCTGGTTATGATGGACGCGTCGAAATCTATAAAATGCGACCCAGCCAGTCTCGTTCCGCCGATTTCCTATCGTCGAAGCTTTGAAACCTCCCAGTTTTCCCTTCGCTTTTATTTAAGCCATTGTATGAATAAAACAATCAAAATTAAAATTCATCAATTCTCCTTGAAATTTCCTTTCTTTTTGATACGTCACTCATCAAAATCTATCGCTCCTGAAAAACGAAAAAGGGAACTATAGTACCGTATTATATATACAGACGATTGTTTTCGACACTGTTTAGCGCCATATTTACTGTAGGCACATGTGCAGCATGTGCTTAAGCCCTCGAAACGTACTAAATCCAATTTAATTTTACGTTTAAAGTTTGATTAAATTCCTGAATCATGCATAGTTTTGGCTTTCCTAAAAAATTTACAAATTTGGATTTATTCTATTTTGCATCTTAATGTCTAAAATAAGCTTAACATGATTAAGAGAAGGAAAAAATCTACAGAATCAACAAGTATAAAATATATAAATGAGCAACATTAAATTTAGAACACTTGCTTGGTATTGTTATGCATATAATGTTTAAGAGAAGCTTTGTTGTAATTACCTATTCTACTGTATCTGTGAATTTTGTTTTCTCAAAATATGTTATTATTTTAAAACGTGGTTATTATTTTTGTTGTTATAGATAATGATTATAATGCTTTGTATCAAAATATGGACATCTCCATTTTCACTTTTGTTTCCAAAGTGACAGTGAATACTAATTTTTCCACTGTTCTGAGCTTCATTTTGCTTGAAAAAACAAAATGTAAACTTGCCTTTACTTTTCTGTGGGTATAAAACACATTTTAGTATTAAGTACAGCTTTGGGGTGTTTACAAATCTCGTCGGAAGTGCTTGCGGAAGCTTTTGATAGAAAGCTCCTCAAATCTTTATCTTCCGCTCGGAATTTTCATGAAGTATACATAGAGTAGGCATATTACATGAATATCATTAATGCTTCTTTAAGCAGTGTAGTGTATTAGAAAACTTTATGGTTGCTAAGTCCCTATCCCCACCCCTCAGCCGACCTACATCTTACGTCGGGGTTAACGGCCGGGTCCTAGGCGTTCTTTATATTTAAAGTGATGTCTTTCTTATTTATGGTCCTATTATAGGTGTCTCGTATGTTTATTGGTATATAAAATTTATGCTGCATCGGAGCTGCATTGATAATTTAGGTAGTAATTAGTTGTAAATTACAGATTATCATTACCGTACCTCTAGTATGGGGTGATAATCTTTGATTTTTTTTTCTTCCTCAACCGCCTAAGTTGGAGTCAGTATGATAATTTTTTTTGCTCACGATTATACTTATTACGGATCTTACACTTATTTGGGTCGCCTTTGTCAAAAAAAAATCTGTAAAAATATCCTATCGTTCTATTTGTCTCTAATTTTTAAACGGCCTTTCATTCTCAACAACTGCATCATTATCAATTGAAGCGTCAAGCGAATGAAGGCGATACGTAGCATTTTTCAAGTTCTAATAAAATTTTCTTTATCAGTTCTGAACCGACAATTGAGTTAATGTGAATAGAAAGAGAAAATATTGAAAATATCACTTTACACCCTTATCAATAGCCATAATTTAGTTTTTCTAAAAATGTCACTTATCCTTTAAACATTTTTGTATTTTAGTGGGGTCTGGTAAAAAAGATAAATAGAAGGTAATTAAGGTAAATAAAAGGTAAAAAGATCTATAGAATTTTGTGAACATTTTTCCAATACAGCAACCGAATATCAATTGCATCAATTTTTTTACATAAAACATAACATAACATTAAAGATGGTTCTTTACTCCACTCCAGGAATGATTAGTTTTAATCTGTATTATTATATACATTGCTAAATAGAAGGACAATTATCATTAGATTGCAGGGTTGCCGGCGAAAACCCCACTGGTCAGAAAATCACAATTAAGGAAAAATTCGAAAAAAAAATCTCATATCTTCATCCCATAAGTACTTTTTTCTCTCTAAATACTCTGAAAACAGCAGGAATGTTATCAGAACTAATCGAGTTATATCAAATTATATTCTTGATGACTATAGACCGGATTTTCGTGCAGCAAATGTCCAAAAATCGAGCAGTTAAAAAAATCAGATTCTGAAAAATCTTGAATTAAGAACCCGAAAAGTGTCAAGTTGAGTATATATACACAGTTTAGGTATATATATGATACATATGTATATATCATCATCATTATCATTTACAAAATCATCATTTTTGTTTAATTTATAATACCAATATACATGATATAAACTAAACAAAATGGTGATTTTTGCATGTTTAAGGTGTAATATATAATACACAAATTGCGAACCGACGAACTTTTTGGTCTTTTAGCGCACCATTTTCTCGATTTGAATTGTTCACTGCTCGAAAACCCGCTCCGTAATGATAGCAAATATTAATTTGTTAATATCGTTAATATCTTTGTTAATTCATTAATATCTTTGATAGCGAACTACCAACATTCGAAGATTTGTTTGTTTTAAATTGAATAGTTATAATTTAATTTTATAACAATTGAGTTGTGTTGTTAAATACAAAAACCCCACTACTCAAAAAAACTATAAAATGGATTAGAGGCTCCACCATGTAGCATTAGGCACGTTGTTGAACAACAAATTCGGTCAAAATACACTACAGTTCGTTCTGTATAAGTCTCTAAATATACAGCGATTCGGCAAAAACCCAAGTTTGGAATGTTTCGAGCAAGAACGCCACTAGTCCAAAGCATTTTCACTCTTCGCAGCCAAAGAATATAATTTGATATAACTCGATTAGTTCTGATAACATTCCTGCTGTTTTCAGAGTATTTAGAGAGAAAAAAGTACTTATGGGATGAAGATATGAGATTTTTTTTTCGAATTTTTCCTTAATTGTGATTTTCTGACCAGTGGGGTTTTCGCCGGCAACCCTGCAATCTAATGATAATTGTCCTTCTATTTAGCAATGTATATAATAATACAGATTAAAACTAATCATTCCTGGAGTGGAGTAAAGAACCATCTTTAATAGTCCTTCAAACTGGCCTTCTCAAACATCTGCTTTATTCGGTTGTAGTTTAGCTGTTCATCTTATCTTGAAGTGTATCACTATAAATCCATTATCAATTACCAGTTACCTCATGTATTGCATCGTGTAGGCTTCTTACCAGTTCCAAATTTTATTTTAAAAACCTGGAATAGTTTTGTATACATACCACTTTTCCGATCACTGCTGCGTTGAAAACAGCTTTTGAAGGAGGCTGCCAGGGGCTATTGCGCTTTTGATGAAGAAGATTCTTCCTTGACGGGAAGATTCGTTTTGGTCAGCGGATTCTCAACCTTGCAGCATTCTTTCATGGCGGATTATTTTGTAAGGTTTCGAAGACGGTGTAGAAAGAAGTGTTTCCTTAAGGAGTCAGAAGTGTAGACGACTCCAAGGTCGCCTTAGGTTTTACCTTCTTTTTACGTAATTTCCACCCGATTGATTTAGCCGTAGTTTTATTTTTATGTGCGTCACCTTCGGGTCTTAATAGCCACTTCATAATTGCGGTCGAGATCTTGGGTCTGTCGGTTGTTGAATCATGGAGAATTTTAATTGATACAACTCACTGCGGATTTAGATTGAAATGTAAAACGGATAATATTTTTTTCTTAATACTGCTGAGAGCTTGTTATTAAATGTGAATTTTATTTTATTAATGTTCGATGATGATTTCTAGTGACTGCATTATCCAACCTTCGATGTTTCTGTTCTATTCTTATTTAGATTATTATTATTTCTGAGATTTTCTTTTTTATTCATGTTAGATCATTCGTTAGGTTTTTCATTCGTTCTGAGTATTTCTTTATTGTTCACCTTCGGAGCCTATGATGCGTTGCATGTTTCTTTTTTTATGTTTTTTTTGTGACGCCTATAAATATTATTTTTATTTGTCTCTTCAATATATTTTTTTTTAATTTACAGCCTTGTAGTAATTACTTCCTCTGCCACCTGATTTATCACTGGGTTTTTTTAACTTCTCTGATCCCTAGATTTATGTTTATAAGATTTTATTTTGCAGACACGCTCCTGATAATAAATAAAATTAAGACATTCGTTACTTAAACATGGTGGCTACGATATATAGTAATGGTTATAAATACGTTTCTGAAATTGAGTAGTGATGAACACAGAGTTTCTAGAAAATCTTCCATCTTTTTTTAGTTAAAAGGAATTTAAACCAATTCACTTAACCATCACTCGAGTTAAAGTCTCAAGAACTGTGAGAACTGAAAATCCTAACAATCAAATCATTTTGATATCAACGGGAGACGAATGTCGAAATATTACTTATTCAGAAGTCCTCTAAGTGAACGGTTTACCTATAAACACCCCACTGTTCTTCTATTACTATTTTAGTGCGAGAACAAACCAATACAAACTTTTCTGTTTGATGTAATCTACTTAAACCTTGGTGAGTACCAACATGTATTTGATTTCTTGTCTTAATTAAATTCATAATTGTTTTATAATACTAATTTGTATTACATTTAATATGTATAATTAATTAATTAATTCAATTTGATTTAATATGTATAATAATACCAAACTGTATTTTGAATTGTGTATTTTTGGAACTGAAGATGAATATATAACATTCGAAACCAGTTTTCATTGTCGGGTCAACTAGTTTTTAATAGTATAGGAATAGACAAAAATATATAAATATACTTTGTTTAATAACAAATTCAAAACTTTTACTAAGAACATTGGGATGGTATCTATTGAACATATATAGCAGATTCCATCAGTTTTTTTTTTTAATTTAAATAATTTTAAAAATAGGAATTATATAAATAGTAATACAAACTAGCATTTTTAATAATAATAAACAGTTATAGATCAAATCTAATTATAATAAGCAGTTATAGATCAAATCTAATTATAATAAACAGTTATAGATCAAATCTAATTATAATAAGCAGTTATAGATCAAATCTAATTATAATAAACAGTTATAGATCAAATCTGTTTTCTTCCCCCAATCCATTCAGTCTCCCGTACTCTAGAATTTATTGTTTATGTTGTATGTATAATGTATATGATATGTAATAAAATACTAGGAACAATGTCTTTATTTTCTTGCGTTCAATACCAAGGTCCTCAGCAGGGTAAGTTAAATGAAAATAAGTCTGCTTGGTGACATGTCTAAGACTTGGAACAAGGGACTCGTTTGGGACTCGAGTCCATTGAAGTTCCTTTCCCACGGTTGTGTACAAGCTTTGTTCTAAATTAGCCACTCCTGGTGCATCACGACTCAGCCCATTACTGCTTTAATTTATGTTCACTTTCGGTTGGTTTACACTTTTTATTAGACGTACGTTTACGCTTCTCCAACGAGAGATAGGCCTAGTGTAGATGCGCTCTGCTATGTTAGGAACACAAAATTGCTAGAGCTCATTTCCATTTCGGTAGATTACTGAAACTTCGATGAATTAGGTGATTATTTCTATGGCCAGTCGGGTTATGTTGGTAAGTTGAAAAATGGTCCTCCTGAGCTATATGCATAGTGATGATCTCCCATTCTGCACACTCTGAAGAGATTGGTAACTCAAAATCTAAATCTTGTCAGAGAGGAGAGCTCTGTGTTTGCACATTCTTCTATATATAAAGAATGCTTGAGAGATTACACATAAGTCACGAGCACCATTTTTCGACACCCAGTTTATTCTCTAATAATAACGATAGATTTATCCACGAAGAGTTATGCTTGTACTCTAACTTACGCTGTTTGTTGAAGCACCTCACAGATTTAATGCAACATTCATTCCAACGCATTCTTAACTGTTTGCCCCTTCCCCAAGTTTTTCATTTCTTTCTAATGTCGAGGCTATTACAGTCCTGAGGCTTCCTCTAGTAAATCAACCGGAATTATAGATACCGTTGGGGAGCTGAGCTTTCTAGACAGGAAAGCCGGTGCTGCTGTGTAAGTATGATGCGGGCAATGGAGCAACTACACAGCGATTGTGGTTTCGGAGGCCGGGTCCAGACCACGGGTTTATGACGGTCATCGAGTATAGACCCGTTACGAGAGGTGTAGGAATCTTGGTCATCATTTTGTCATCAAAAGAAAGCCGTTAAATTGCCTCGTTCAATTCTCTTTATAAACAATTTCCTTATTACCGAGAGAACAATTTTTCTGGATCAGAATCGGCCCAGTATTCTTCTACTAATTTCTATTTTCATTAATTAGCATTGTTAGATTTGTTGTAGTCATAAAATATGTAGATGAGTCGAATTTATTTAAAAAATCTACATAACACTACTAAAAGTTGAAGTGGGTATGAATACAAAGAAGAATCTGAAAAAAGTAAACCATATTTTTGGATTTTGGAAATGATCTGTAACTTTAAATCATTCTCTGAAAGTGTGTTTTGATTTTGACAACCTGTTCTACATTATATTTGTTGAACTATATATTACGGTAATTTTTAACCCTAGGGCAGTTAGTCCTATCTCATATTAAGTTCCTCAAAATAAAGGCTATCATTTTCTGTTACTTAATTCGCTGCTCCTGTCTAACTTCAGTTATCAAGATCACTACGTGACTTACTTTCGAAAGTCTTGTCTCTGTTTTTGAATTTTGAATACCGAAAAGTATTAAAAAAATTCTTTTTCATCATAATATCCCCGCGAGAAGTCAAACGGAAACCATCCAAAGCACAAATTTCTTTTAAGGAATTAACTGAATTCCAGAAGTCAATGAATATCGGTTTTAATTTACTCGGATCATGTTCATTTAATTGGTATGGCTAAGACTGACTATGATTTCCCGGTTGCTTCATTCTTTCTAGAAACTAATTACGTTTCGATATTCAGAACTTACCAACAGGAGCTAAAGTTTCAACTAAAACTTCTAAGTAGCTTAGGAGAGAAACTTAACAAATATATGTCCACCTACCAGAATTATTACAATCAGAAAGTTAACTAAATTACGTTGAATACGGTTTTGGTATGAAATCAAGTGTTGTTTTTTTTAATTTTAGATTTCTCTTATGTTGTTTCATAAACTAGGCTTGTTTGTTAATATTCCTGTAATATTTCTATTACACTTTGGGTAATGCGTATCCTTCCAACTATTAACTCGATTATCTAAATACGATCTATTGTTATTTAAATTTCTAAAACAACTATTTGCAATTCAATATTGAACGAATGTACCTTAAGCCCGAGATCGACTTATTAGCTGTCTCCCAAAGACATGTCCCCCTTTTGTCGATTTACCTTAGGTAACATTGATCGATTATGTCCGAACAGAGCCTTAAGATATTCATGGATTCATGTCGTCTTTGTCTTGTCTCGAATTACCGCAACCACTAATATGTTTTGTAGAAAATACGCTAAAATTGGATCCTTTGTCAGAACATCTTTTGAGTAGTTAACTTCAATCATTCCCCCCTGTCCGGTTTCTTAAATTGAAAAAGTTCAAAAGATTTTAATGGCCGCTTAAAAAATAATAATTTGTTGGATAAAACCCAGAATTAATTTGAATCTGTGTTTCATACTGTTTTTGTGGTTAATTTCTTATCTCTATTCTATAGATAGTACAACACTTAAATGAACTTATTAACGAAAGTTTTTACGACTAAATCAGAAGCGAAATGGGCCACAAATTTTGATAGAGAAATCCACGCAATTCTGTTAGCGTTGCCAAGCCCTCTCAAACATGAATGCTGGGAACACTGTGCTCCTTGTAGATTCTCAGGCGACTATCATCGCTGTAGCACAGCCCATTGGGTCCCATGCTCAAGACATTTTGAGCTGTCAACGCATTGTAGAGGAATTGCTTCCTCGTGGTGGTAAGGTGGTCTTTCAACGGATACCAAGCCACTGTGGTATCCATGGAAATGAGGTGGCAGATAAACTCACTAATACAGTTGGAAAGCAATTGAGCCAATTCGTTATCAAAGAAAAGCGGGTACCAGTAGACCTGCCGAGAGTTCCGCAGGTTGCGAAGTTTCGGATACTTACAGGCCATGATTATTTAACAAAGCATCTAAATAGAGATTGGGAGACTCTTCACTCTGCAATTTGTGTAGTTCTGGAGAAAATATGGATGCAGCGCATTTAAACTTATGCACGCACTTACAAAAAATAAGAAATATGACGCCATCCAAATAGAAAAGGTACCGTGCTGCTAAATAGCGGATGCCGAAAAGGAGAGGCATAATTAAAAAAAGAAAAACTATGATAGAAGTGACCTTGAAGGAATGTTTGAGACAATCCCTCCTTAAATAGGAATGAGGTCCTAGCCGTTGTAGGCACGTCTTACAACACTTTCTATGCTAATGGATACAGGCCCCATTAACGATATTTGTGGCTCTGAATCCGATCTTAACAGTGCATAACAAATTGTGGAACATCAATTTACATTAACATTAAGTGATATTCATAGAAGAGGAATCACATTACACAGTTGCTATAGTCTCAAAAACAGACTTTAATGCGGTCAACATTGTTTATATGTTTTTTCTATATGAGCTTACTTGCTTTAACTTTATCTTTCCCATTGCTTTTTATGACTAGTCTTCCGTCAGTTGGAAAGTATCTTGATCGCGTTACTTTTATAGGACGTTTGAATAAAATTATAATTATAGTTGTGTTAGTACAGTCTGTTCGATAGAACTTGCGTCTCGGATAATTTTAATCTTGTTTTTGATGAGTTAATTGGCAAAATATTTTTAGAATTTTACCAACGAATCTCACATTCAAAATGATATGATAGCGATAAAAGCGCAACATAACTTTAGATTTCGCGCCATAAATATTCGAGTTGTGAAAATAAAAACTTGTCTCCCGTTGAATCCAGTAGGCGCTTAAGGTATACCAATCCGCACGGCTAGCTATCCGTTATTATTAAATTGAACAGACTCTTATCCGTTATAGTGACTTAAAATATCGAATGATATCCATAACGCTATATGCCTGGTTTACGGAAAGAATCAATGTGATTTCTGACCCTATGTGGTTTGATGTATTTATAAAATAAATGAATAAAGTATGATGTGATTTGACGAGCGATCCGGGTTATAAAATGTATCCAACAAACAGATATATAAATAATATCGTTGGCTTGGTGGTAAAAGTGATCTACTGCATTTTTTTTGTTTCATGCTATTTACCTATGCCTGAACCAAATTTTCGCTTCATTATTGACAAAATTGTGAAGCATAAATTTAGTAGTTCTGGCACACGTAAATAGCTACATCTTTTCATTTTCACAAAAATGCATTTTTTTTTTACCCTTATATCCAAACCGATATATTAAAATAAAATATTAAAATAGAAGTACTGCTTATATCTTTAGATAATAACCTTTTTAAGCAATTATTTCAGCCATCACGAAGGATACATATATCCAGCTATATTATTTTTTTTTAATGTAAATTCTTCGAAGATCATACAATTCAAAATACGGCTTAGGTATAAAATTTCACTTTAAGTCAACTATCTCACAAGATTATACTATCATTTCAACCGTTGAACTTTTTATTTCAGTAACAACTGAGGCTAAATTACCATCACAATTTGACGGATGGAAAATTTATTAATAACAATGGGCATTATAATAACTAATAAATTCCCACAATTGTTCCGAGTCATGCAGGTCTCTGAAATCTCTATTGTCTTGGCCATTGTTCTGAGTCGGAGGTGGGAAAATACCTTTGTCCTCTATGTTGAGGTAGGCACTTGTTGTGGTACTGATTTCCTTTAAGGGTTTTGTCGCTTTGTTTCAACGATTGCTGTGCCCGTATTGCTGTCCATCCGTTATCCTTTCCTCAGGTGGTAAGAAGGAGTGGAAGAGGCAGAATAAAGGACTCAGCAGGTCTAGAGAGGTTATTGACTCAACTGGAGTCCTGGCAATTAGCAACGCTAGGCAAGTAGGCTCGCTCATTTTAACTTCCGCGCTCTCATGTAGTTGGAAAATATTGTGCTTACTCAGTTGTGTATTTTTTTTTTCTAATAGCTGTAATAATAAATGATAAAGCTGTTTCAGCTTCGTTTTTATCTACGGTATAATTAAATAACATTTATTCTTTACATTACTGTAGAGGTACTAACCAAATTGTTTATTTAGTTGATAAAAGGGGGGAATGGTAGTAGTAATAGCATAAGCTATAACAACAATATTTTAATAATTGACTAAATTTATTAATCATTCATATTTAATGTTAATGTTGCCAACAGCTAAGTTAAATCTTATTAGATATTAAATCTTATTCCTGGTCAAGCAGAAATTCTAAGTCACGCTTTTTTATTATATTTATTTTTAAGTTCACACCTATCTAAAGCCTTAAGACAACCAACGGGTGTACTGAAACACATATGAATAAAGCAATAACAAATGAGGTCTGTTGGAGACCAGTACGATTTAGTATTAGTGTATTAGTTAATTTAGGAGATCCCTCATCCAGCATTTTTAAAATGTATTGTCGGGGATATATACCGTAGCTACATTTTGCTTTAGTCTATTATGATGATTGAAAAATTTGTAGTGAAAAATCCTGTATGCTGTTTGAATGAGATCTTTTGCTCTAAGTTTGTCAGTAAGTTTGCATTGTCCGTATGCAGTGTCTTGTTAAGTAGCATTCCCATAAATTTGTGATGCATATCCTTCATATGGGTTTCAATAATAAGTAAGTGGACGTATTTTGTAGCTGCCTTAATTTTATATATTTGATGTAAGAAGAATATATTGCAATTTTTTTTTTTTTCATTCATTAAATTCAGAACTAAAATATAATTACATCCAGTGAATGTGCTGTAGGAATTAATATCATATTAAGGCCTCAATTCCAATGGCGTCTCTTCGGAATAGATTAAATTTTGCAATTAATATAGGATATATGTTATCCGTGTAAACTTCGTCATATGTCAGTTGTCTCGTATTGACATTTCTTGAATCAATAGGTTATGAATTAGGTTTATCTTGGAATCGTTGAAATTTCATTTTTCCTTTGGAATATTTAGACCATAGTGTGAGTTCTTGTTACTGATGTAGAAGGTGGGGGAGGGGCTCTATGTAGGGGAGGAGAGAGGGG
This sequence comes from Rhaphigaster nebulosa, assembly GCA_948150685.1. Taxonomy (NCBI): domain Eukaryota; kingdom Metazoa; phylum Arthropoda; class Insecta; order Hemiptera; family Pentatomidae; genus Rhaphigaster; species Rhaphigaster nebulosa. The sequence goes on from OX411310.1 coordinate 90,935,343, forward strand.
TATGCTTAATAAGTACTTACAAAAACGGTAAACATGATATTCCTCCCTTCTAGAGTTGCTCCTATATATTTTACATATTATATAAATTAAGAAGTAATTGAAAGGGTACTGTAGACGACAAAAATTATTTTTAACTTTTTAAAACAACGTTTTAAACGGATTTTTTTATGAATTAATTTTTTTTCCATATTATTTTACATAGACCTCTACAAATTTGATTAAATTTTAACTTTACCTTATTCAAGTTCTATTAACTGAAAATGCTTTCTTTCTGAGTTCAATTTTAGGAGAGATCAAAAAGGTGTCTGGGCGATTCTGCTACAAACAATTCAATTATTCTATAATACAGACTATTCCACTTATGGACATGAATTTTTAATAACGGAACTTGTAAAACAATTTACCTTTCTCATAAATAGTAAACAAGGTAATCGGTATGCTTAAGGTTTCCCTTATGTGCATGGACGGCGCCAGATGAAAGTTTGCATGACACGCCTTGTATGTGAGAAGGATAATTATTTATCATTACTCTTGTAAACGGCAAGTCCTTGATTCAGTAATTGCATCAGATCTTGAAGTTTATTTTAAACATTACCTTCACAAGCATAGATTCAAGAAAGAAAAATAAAATCAATATATGTTGCACCATTCTAAAGGTGGGATAGTAGAACTATTGCTATTTAAATAGATGCGTTTGTACGAAGTTTGTAATTTACTTAAAGTTCCCAATTTTGTTTTGCGCATGTTATGTGTTTTGCTTGATTTCCAATATTTAGATTTTTAATGTAATTTTCTGAATTTCAGAATAGATTATTGATTAGAGCCGATTTAGACAAACTTTTTTTTTTTTTAGCACAATAATAAGGATAAATACAAATATATACCCTTAAATCTAGTCGTTAAAATTTTAAGAGAATTTTTAAAGGGTGAATGCAACGCCTGTTTGCACAATTTCTGGCATGGTTTTATTATTAAATTTCTTTTTTGTCTATTTTTCCGATTGTACAAAATAGGATCCCAATGTTCTAGAAATAAACAAATATTTTTTTTTTTTATTTTCTTGTGCGATCACAACAAACGATAATTTAAAAGGAAAAAACCTTAATTTAAATGCGTTTTACTCAGTTATCGCCGCGATATTGTTATCACTGATAAACATCCGGGATGTTACACAAGGGTGTCTATGGGGACATCTTCCGACTTTAAAAGTAATCGTAATGATAACTCTTCTGGGGAAAAAAAAAAAAAAAAAAAAAAAAAAAAAAAAAAAAAAAAAAAAAAAAAACTAAAGTTTTCATGTTCACAATTGAAAGGCTAGCCACCGGAATTTCCTGCATTCTTGGGGACCTGTTGATAATAGAGGGAAAATGCATTTTTGGTGAGAAAAAATATTGGCATTGTCCTGTAATTGGTGTTCCCAACTACCCTTCTTCATGACCTTCATAAAAAGTTGTACATTCTTGCTGGATACTGCTGGTCTTTTTTCTTCTCAGTTGGGAATTTTTTTTTGAGATTCTCGTTTATGATTTTTATTGTTAGGATTTCCTCCGCTTTCTAGATATTCTGAAAAAGAGACATATTGAGAAGTAATTTAATTCTTCTCCTGCACACTGTGGAATGCAGTGTTGATAACATGGAACCTACGGGCATTGATTTTCAAATCAGTATGACTTTCTTTCGTTTATCTCTGTTCCTGAAATAAGTTTGTAGTTTATGTTGAAGTCACTAGTATTTTTATTGTGTATTTAAAAGGATGGTCTTCTTTTCGTTTTTTGCACATTGGTGATTTCAACAACTGGTTATCAATAACAATGGGAATTCAAAATTGCTATTCACAAGGTTTGGAACAGCGGAGACTGACTCTATTTGGTTGGATATAAGGGCCATCGGATATGTGCACTTAGCAGTTTCCTTTGGGTCATTGATTTGCTTAAAGCTGTAATAATAACCATTTTTCTAACTTTATTAGCAATAAAATACCGTGAATAAAAAAAATAAATAAAATAAATTGACTCGTGCTACTGACGTGCTTCCTTAAGTATCCATTAGCTCCTATGATCTAAGTTTAATTTTTTTATGACTTAAACGAATGTTATTAATTAGTTTTACTTAGCTTTTTTTTCCTTCAACTCTCAGATGGAATAGTAGGTTTATTGAGAAGTTCTTAAAGTTGTTAAAAAAGTTTGTTATACGTAATTAAATAAGAAAATTGCACGTTACGATTTCTATTATATTTTAAATCACTATTTTTTTCTATGTTGTATATCTGATCTTGTTTAAAATATTCAGAACAAAAGATAAAAATAAAGGACAAGATGATGGAGATTTAAAAAAAGAAAAAACACTTCTGCTTTTGAGAACAGAAAAAAAAATAATGCTGGAGTTGCTTGTGATCCATTCTGAAAAGGGAGGAAGCTTCTAAACATTCTTATAATTACATAAAAAATTATTATATAGTGTCCTTAACAGTTCGAGACAATTAGGCAACTTTTTCTTTAAATTATAATATTTTTAACAAAGTACTCTAATTTTGGGACTTGAGTAAGATCAATGACAGGGTATAAAATGAAAATATATTTATTTTATTTGTTTAAAGATGTATATATATTTCTTTGAATTTAGGAAATAAAATATTATAAAAATCATAAACTGTTTCCTGAAAAATCGACCATTGGATTTTAATGAATCCCAAATATTACTAAATAACTTCATGAATAATTTACATTGTAATTTTACCATTGGACAACTATCAAATTTCTTTTGTTTACATTCTATATAATCCAAATATCTCCATAGAATCATCAGCGCATCTTATCGACGGATAATAAAGCTAATATTATCTTTAGTGATTTTACACGAACTCTCCTAACATATTATTATTTAATAACGTGTGGTCTTCCTTTCTAATATATTCTCGACAATCCTCGTAAGCGTCTGTTAGTTGTAATAGTTGATACTTTGGTAATACCAAAAGTTGTTTTCATATCACGTTTTTCTGTATTTATTTGTGCTTTGTAAAAGACAGCTGTTTTGGTGGATTCTTTTGTTTTTTATTTGTTTGTTATGAGTTTTATTAAAAGAGACTCCAGAGGTTGAAGACGCAATATCAGATCTAGCGGCGCAGTTGTTTTTGTCCACTCCCACCAGCTCTGGCAAGATACCAGAATTAGGGATGTCTCCCTCTATCGATCTCTTCCAGAAGGTTGAAACTTCCGTTTACTTTCAGGAAAGTTATCGGGAGTCCTTGGCGGGATGCTGTTCCCACAAAGACCTGGAACAGCGGAGCTGCTGTGTGTATAGAAACGTTTGCAAAGATTATCAGTCCAGATAACGGTCAATGAAGTACGTGCCAGTGTTGATAATGGGCGGGACATCGTCCTGGGCATATGTCACATGAATAACAAGGGATCGCTGCTCGTTACGTCGATGCAGGGCAGAGAGGAATGCGTACTGTTTTTCAACTGAAGTGACGTTTTATTTCTGGGGCAGGCGTGGCTCACTGCGTGTCTTGGCTTGAGTGCAAGGCGTGCTTCCGCTTATGGCCAGGAATCCATGGGAAACATTCATAAAGGTTTCGTGGCTGTTTGAGTTTTTCGATTATTAAAACACGGATAAGTAATGTAAAAATATTGTATTTGATAGGTGATTTCATATATACCCAGGATCTCTCCTGGAAAAGCACTTTAATTCCAAAGCGTATATACAACAATAAAATCATCGTAGGTCTGGTGTTTTCAACTGGTAACCTACAAGAATCATTTTGCGGGCTACGATTGCTGATTAACTTTTTTTTTTTAATCTCAAGAAATTCACGAAAAATATATTTATTCTTTATTAAAATATTAACTTTCATTTGGTCAAAATGAGAAAAAGAAATTGATGATGAATTGTCAGCCGTTAAGCACAACTCATAATGCCCTTGGATTGTTATTTCGGTTAATTATTTTCAATGATCAACCTTTATAACCCATTAAGAAAAAACACCCTAAAAATTTGAGGTTTTACGTTTCAAGATACGTGGAATCCAAAAAAAAACAACGAATATAATAAAAATAACCGCCCGTCCAACATCCGAGGGTTTCCTCCGAGACTCAAGACCGTTTTTTTTTTTGGCACCAAAATCACATGCCATCTCAGAGTGATTCTCATATCACAATCCGCCATTTCATTTTATGGTGGCCGATTAAATATTTCATACGCCAATATATCGGCCATTTATAAATATTGGGGAAAAATATAAGGTGTTTCGGAATCATTGTACCAAAGCTGTTTTTTTTTTTTTTTCGTATAAGTATTTGGAAATAATAAATAATAGTGTAATTATTTGGTGCACTTTTACTTTTTAGTTTACTTGTTATGAGTATAATAGGTTTTGTTTATTTTATTTTTATTAGATGTTTTTGAAATCATTATACCAGAAATTTTTTTTTTTAAGCCAAATATTTTTTTTATGGAAGTATTTGGAAATAATAAGCCATAGCGTAATAATTTGAAGCGTTTTTACTTTTTAATTTAATTATTGTTATGGGCATAATAGCTTTTGTTTGGTCAATTTTTTTTTATCCATAATATTCTTTCAAGCTTTTAAAATTATTAAACCTTTTTTTATTACTGAACTATGCATGTTGTTTTATACTGATATCTCGGTTTTATTTGCAGAAGATTATGAAAATTGGTCTATTATTAAAGCGTGGCCCTCCAGTGATTAAGCTTACTTAAACCTTGAGCCCTTATAAGTTGGAAAATCCCGCCCTAGATGTTGTATACCTAATTTTCTTTTAGTTCTTCGTTTATATAATATGAGTAAAAATAGAAACAATTAAATTTTTTTTTAATAGACATTTAATGATAAAAAATGTCTCGATATTCGATTTTTTACTATTTTGGTTGAAGTACTCGTATCCTTAATAAGTATCCTTAATATTTTAACTTGGAAATTTAATTATTAAATAATAATTACTTTTTATAAATAATAAAAAAATATTATCTTGACTCTTTATAATTAAGTAAAACATTCCTCATTTTTTATTATATATAATTAATGTATTATTTATTTTTTTTTGTTTCAGGTAAGTGACACACTGAAATATTAACCAACATTTTGTAAGTAAAAAGATAGATTAAACTTCTTGTCATAATACAATAAAGAATCTGAGACTGGGTATAATGGCGATTCTTTTAATTAATTAATAAAAAAACAGCCTACCCATTACAACGTATATAGGTTATATTTTACCGATTACCCTCCTTACCCAACCTTGTCTTCAACGAGTATATACGGGATGGATAGGATTTAGTTAATTGGGCTAACACTCTATTTTTCTTTTTTTTCCGGATCGCTAATCACCCGCTCTTTTTAAGAAGCTAACAACTCTTTCTATCAGTTCATTATTGGATTGCAATTCTCTATTGTAGGATGGTCAGACATGTTTGTCTGCATCTCCCTTTCTTTAAACTTCATTTTTCACCATTGACTTCGCCTAAGAATTTAGTTCATCAGCTTCTATATTTCGCATCATGAATTATTTGTGTGCAGTAGTCATTTTGTAAGTATTTCGAATATAAAAGTGCAGAGTCTTTATGTAGTATCCCATTAATCAGGAGTTACTGTTATATCCCTATACTAGTAAAGAGGTTATAAATTACCGCTTTTGTTAATGACGGTTATTAGGTCAGACCTAAGGCAGCTAAGTTTCCTTTGCATCATAAAATAGGCGTTGAGCTGAATAATTTTCAGGTCTTTCTACGTAAATCAATGAGACCATTTGTGTGCCGCGGCGACAGTTTTAGGCATAGCGCAGCCTGCCTCGGAGGCGGCCGAGAATACTAAGTGCACCAGGTAACAGGAGGAACCACTTAATATGGGCCAGAAATGCCCGGAGAAAGGTGGCGCGTTGTGCGTACTCCACTCTCACGGTACCTCTGCATCGGATTTGAATTTCAAAGGCTTTATCAACTCCTTCCTCATAAGGGCCTGGCCTGCCTATATAGCGAGGCCCTCCTGAGGCCTTTATATCTCGGAGTCGTGTGTGATCCTGCTCGGGAGATCCGCCGGTGGAAGCAGCTATAAGAAAGACAGGACTCCAGATGAGGAACTCGTCCTGCAGGTCCCTCCTGACCCAGTTACCTGATGCTCCAGGCGGTCGTCTCTATCTCGGGATATTTACTTGTTCTCTCCCCGCAAGCCTTGAAGAACTAAAAACGGGTTTAAGATTTACCTTCTTTAATTTTCATTGTATTTGCAATATTTTATTAATCAATAAGAGAAGAAATAAAGAGACAAAATTATCTTTAAGATATTATTAGAAAAATTCAAAAGAAAGCCTGAAGTCTCTCTCACATATCTGTAAATAACAAACAATCGACGTTTCGTCAAATCCGTTGTCATCAGGAGAAAAAAAGGTATGATCATATAACGTCAGACGAGAGATCACACATCTCACATCAACAGTATAAAAAGTGCTGATCACATAGTTTACATGACTCCTAGGCAGTTCAACATTTCGTCCCTACCATATCCAACTATCGAATATGCAAAAATGCTATTTTCATATTCATCATTTTGAAAGGCTCTAGTTGAGGCTCGCATAGTCTTCAATTACTAATCCTCAAGAGTTGACGCCTTGTGTGTTACGGAGGTTTGTAGAAAAATAAGAATTTGCCACAATGCGTGCCCCAACTAGGGCGTTTCAAAGTGACGAATATGAACCGCATTTCTGCATATTCGATAGTTGGATATGGAAGGACGATCTGTAACATCCGGGTAACATTAGCCACAGCTGAGAAACGTTACTTAGCTTAAATAATTAGAACATATTTTTTCAATTCTTTTGATTCTGATCTCGCTGATTATAGATTTGGGAATTAAGTGGAGTATGTAGGTAACGGTTGCAAGTTGTATCGGCATTATACCCTCATGTTCGAAAAGCATTTTTGTTATTATTCTTATAATTAGGGGTACGTACAGTCGAGTGAAAATAGCCAATATGTTGGTTTTATTTATTTAATTTTATTTGTTTATTTTTTTGCTAGAGGATGGGGATTAATGTGTTTTACTAGTACCAGTTCTTCTGGAACATTCTTGTAAATTTATAGGACACCCCTTGCTTTATAAGTAATGGAGCATTAGAAGTGTTTTACTAACTTCAATATTAGGTACCATAATTATAATTACATCATTAGTTTCCATCATTCCTCTTTGGCACGATCTGCAACACGAAGATATGCCAAAGAGCTGACATAAATAAACGTGGCGGACTCCACTGCAGGGAAGTGCTACTCTAATCTAGATCCAGCTTTTGGATTCTATCACGCGATGTGACTATCTCTTTTATACTCACCGTCCAGTCCGTAGATACCGCCCTGATTCAGGGCGAATCAAACGAAAAAATGGCAATCTAAATTTTTTTCACCCCCATCCGTGCGTCATTGTTTAGTTGTTGCATCCATATCTCATCCACTGTGAAGGGAGCTTGTAATGGATTGTGTTGTGATGAACTAAATAATCCATATTTGTGATAATTTTTTTAACTTTGAATAATAAAACTAAAAATCTCATAGGAACTATAGTCGACTCGGTGCATATGTATTTATGTATGTGTGTGTGTATAAATGTGTATGTATATATGTATGTGTGTACGTACACAATACAACTAAAGCGCTATAACCGGAAAATCATAAAAGAACAACTAAAAAAGTTTTTTTAATTTATTTATTTGTTTAATTGTTACGTCTTGCACTTCAGAAGAAGACGAACAAAATTTGCTAATTGTCTGTAACGCGTTCAAAACATCTGTTGTTCTTACTGATTCCGTTTCATTCTCTTCCTTATCTTCATTTTCTGGCTCTTTCGATTGTTTATGATCGTTAATTACGGCATCAATACTTAAAACTTCGTTGGTCCCAAGATCGTCATCGAAATCATCAAAATCTGTTCTATCAGCAAACCTTCCTTCGGATATAAGATCTTGCCAACTATCATAGTTAGGTACTGTGTTCAAAAAGTTAACCCGTCTCGTATTAACAAAGCTAAGCGTTATAAATGCAAAAAATATTAATGAAAAAATTCATTCAGAGCTTAGTAATAATCGGAAAACCGGATTGTTATTACGAATAAAGTTTCAAAGAAAAACCACCAACTGAGATCAAGACCAAAGAAAAAGTGCGTTATAGCCGGGAAATGGTTATAACGATTCCGTATATCCGTATATATATATATATATATATATATATATATATATATATATATATATATATATACATAATGTGTGTGTAATGTGTATATACGTATGTGTACACACACACAAAGAATAACTTTCTTACTATTTTCCAATATTATACATTAATATTTATTTCTGAGTTATTAAACAATAAAAAAAGCTATAATAAAATTATAAAGAAGCCTGTCCTATGAAGTTATCGACGGATTGCTTTATTTTGCTTCCTTAGGCCTAGTTTCTGTTTAAAGCCGTTTTGTTTTAAAAGTTTGTTATTCAGTTATAATAACCTCCTGGCGATGTCCTGAAAAAGATTGATATAAGCGTTGCGGTAATCAATCATTTTCAGGACATGGAGTTGACTAATTCTTCAAAGAGTTACCAAGCGTCGGATGGTAATTGCGGGGGGTGGTTTTGCGAAAAGCGACGCCCGAGAAGAAAGGAAGATCACGAACGGCGAGGCTCATCAGGGACTTTAACGCTGCCTTGGCTGCAATCAACTCTGCAACAGTTTACTGCTTGCGGTTCCTCTTCCCACGGTCTCTAAGCGGCCTTTCTTATTCGTCTGCTCCTCGGTGTTGAACAGGTGGAGAAAGCTTTCTGAGGGCTTGAAGAAGTGGAAGAATTTATCATTGTAGGTAAAAGAGATCGGGAACTGAATCACAGTTCAGGAAAACGATTTAAAATGCTTGTCTTCGCATGATTTTTACTTTACAAGTTTTCCAGTTCCCCCTTAACCCGCTCAATTCAGCGGCCATATTGCTGAACTTAGTGCGCAATAGACGAAAAACTCGGGTTGTGGCTGATACTGCCTTTTATCATAAACGATTTTCTTTTATTGTTAAATGCAAGTTAAAAATATTTTTTAAATTCCCTTATTTTTTTTTTCTACTTTTGATACGACGATGGATATCCCAAAACTATCATGTGTTCCTGGTTTTATAATCCTTTTCAGAGGTACTGAATCGGCGAGGAAGAGTTTTCTGAATGAGTGAGCTTTGAGGCAGTCATAAATACTGAAGGCACAGAAAGGTAGAGAGAGCGCAATGTTGCGCTCTCGGTTTGGAATGGGTTAATTAATATATCGCAAAAAGTGGTTGTGTTCTGTCGTCCCCTAAATTTAAACCCTTTCTCCTCCCTTTCCCGTTCTACTAACAACTATTGAATCTCTTTGGATGAAAATTTAGGACTATGCAGCCGATACTTCAAAGATGGGAGAGATAATTCTGTTAGTTTCGAATTATGCATTTAAAAAAATCGTTCAAGCTATTGGCGGTTAAAGTACCTGGCATTGTATAACGATTATTTCAGCGAATCCAAACTAATAACGGGTTTCATCTTTAGTTAGTATGAAAATTCTAATTCCTGAGCCATTCCAAAATTCCTGAGCAATGTTCCGTTTGTATTAAAAATTGACTTGCTAAAATATTATAGGGACTTTATAAACATTTTTTTAGCGGTTGATGGCATAATTTTTCACCTAAAACTTAGAAAAAGCCATTAAATAGATATGAAATTAGGCAAGATCTATTCTGTGAATATATTTAAAAAATAGTATCGTCTTCATTTTTTAAGTTTTTACCTCAAAAAAATCATTCAATTTTTTTCCCTATACTGCTCTTTTTGCTAATAGAAAAATCGATATAAAAAAAAAGATTGAAAATAAAACATCTCTTAAGTTAACTAGTAGCAAAAAAATTGCGTACAAAAATAGGGACCACCTCATTTTTTATATCTTTAATTAATTATTTTTTTATATGTTCATATGCATTCGTGCGTTAGAGATTATGCTGGAATTAAAACAGGTAGCCTTTTTTTTTTTTTTTTTTTATCTTTCATTGAGTTGTTTATTCTTCACCGAGATGCGGTATCGAGGCTGGGAGTAACTCATATTGCACAGGAAACCGAAGGAAAAGAAGTAGAGATCTTCAGGCGGAAGAGGTTGGTGACCTGTCTGTGGTCGTACGTGACTGCACCAGATCCCACACAAGTAATTGAATATTTCATATTTTTTGTTCTGGGACCGCTTATTCTCAAGGAATAATTCCTGTATTTCTGTGAATAATATTTCGTTTGTTCAAGGCTAGTTGTTTTATTTTCCTTTTACAAGCGGCATATTCCTGGAATCACTTTTGTTACACTCATCCCGTATACGTTTAAAAGATCACAGAAAATCGTTCAAGAAGCTGTGAAACTGTCTTCTCCTATTAATTATGCGCCAATTAGTTTAATTATATAATAATAATGAATTAGTCCGAAGGGCTAGGTCCGATTAATTTTCTATTTAGATTTAATTTAGTGTGCCTAGCGATAATTTGAACTAGCTTATTTTTCAAAAGAGGTCACCTTAAGTGACCGTCTCTCTTCCTTTATCTTCAATATTAAATTGTTGGAATAGTAGAAATCTTTTTAAACTTGAATAAATTAATATTTTATAAGTCATGTTTAATGGTTTTATCTAAAGATATATAATCTTAAATATTTGTTTTCCAAGGGAAATGCTGTAGTAGTGAAGGTGTTACAGTATAAAGGTTAAAGACAGGAAGAAAAAGTTTTTTTTTTTTTCTTTGAATTAACAACCAACAAGAAATTGCAAATTTACAAAGAAAAAATATCCTCTCTCCAGAAATTTCTCTTCAACCAGAAAGGACCAGTTCCCTTCCAACAGGATCTGCCCTGTTGGATATGCAAAGTAATCCTCGAATTCACTTTCTGGCGTAGTGATAAATTTTTAAAAGTGATTCGAAAGTATTTTTTTTCAATGGAGATTAATGCTGGTTTATTTTCAGTATCTACAAATTTGATTTCAGTATGATCCTTGTTTATTGCCCCATCGTCAAATATAGCCTGTAATTAATTATACCATAATTTTAATCCCGGTTATAAATTGTATTTTATTTTCTTGTATACCAATGGTGAAGGACTAGGAAAGGGTGATTCGCTTTTAGCAAGTGTGGAACTGACTGTTCTGTGGGCTGAGGAGAAAATAAATGACCGAATTTGATGCCAATCATATCATCTCCGTTGTTTAAGATTCAGCACTATCTTTTGAAATACTCCATTTAAGACCCCTAATCTTAGGGTTTTGTATTTATAGTTCCTAATAGTTACCTTAAACATTAATCAGTTTTTAAATCTGCCTACTTTAATAAACATAATATTACTAAATTAGGTAGCCTTTCAGTTACAAATCGAACTGGTTTAAAACCGGTTGATGGCTCAAGGCACGTGCTAGGATATCCCTGAAGTATGATCTTCGTGTTATGGCTGTTGAAGTCCCGCATATGGGATGGCATATGCCTGGCGTGTAAGATACGAGGTTGAGAAGCCTTCTTTGTCTCTCTGAAGCCACACTTGAATCCCCTTTTTTTTCTATCCAGTTCCTTTTACTTCTTATGACTCCTTCCTGTTATATATAACCTATGCTTTTTATGTCCGTTATTGATCCGTTGCAGGGGTATTGAATGTTTTGATAACAGCACTCTTTGACACGGTTTTTAATTGAAAGCTGATAAGATATTGGATCTATTTAAGGTGTACATTGTTCTCTGACGTCTCTTACTTAACCTCTAGCGTTTTGAGTGAGGTGATTGAAAGATAACTATAGATTCTCGCAAACCAATCTAAATTAATGTCTTGTATTGTAATACAACGATTCCACCTATTGTTTTGTCAGTATTAATATTAAATTAATATATTTTATTAAGGATGTCCTTAGGTCTTGGTTTCGATTAACATAGGTGGCAATACTATTTCATTTCTACATCCTTTGAAACGTGGTTGTTCAAAGTTTCTGACATAAAGTTTTGGGTATTTCTTCAGGTTAATCGACCGTTCAATCCAGTTTGACCAAGAAGGTGCACATCCTTTTATTCTAGGTAGTTCTTTCATGCAAGATAAAAAGAAAGCAATCACTCTTGTTGCCCGAGAAAAAAAAACCAATCTTTTTTCAGGATCCGTTACCTGAACTTAAACAATGTGAGACCGATCAGCCAATTTAACGATGTTTAGAAGCTGCAAGACAAGTTAATTCTAATTAATGGGAAATATATTTATTAGGTAGGTGTACGTTGACCGTTTTAGGCCAATTAAGTGAATGGAGTACAGTTTAATGGTATTCATAATTATTCATGCGCTAAGGGGGTCATTACTTCGTATCCTAGTCTTCCTGGATCACAGAAGTTAAATATATATATATATACATATTTATATATATATATATATATATATATATATATATATATATATATATATATATATATATATACACTTCTGGTGTAAGTCGAATCATAATGGATAAATCTTAAGGGCCATGGAAGATTCAAATTCATTTCACGCTGTTATCCTTGAAAACTTCGACATCTGAGATGTTGAAATATGCCAATGTGTTAATTTGAAATTCTAGTATTAATTTCGGTTTTACAGTTAATGCTAAGGTTTACTAGTAATGGAGGAATTATTATGATAATTTATACTATTTCATGCAGATTGCTTACTGTGTTAAACGAAGGTTGATAATTAAGCAATCTCAACAAAGTTGAAAATTAGCCGAAGCATCGTTGAAGGCTTGTAATTCCTCTCTTTGCCGTTATCTTGAAGTACTTAATTACTGAGATACTATCGTAGAGTATTATTGTTTGAATATAACCTCTAACAGTGCTTTAGATCATTATGAATTCCAACCGCGTTTTCTGAAGAGATTAATATTCACTGTACAGATTAAATAGGGACTGTTGCATTGCGATGCAAACTCATTGGGTTTGGGTTTGAGAGGTCATGGATTTGAAGAATTTCGGGAAGACTATACCATAAGTTTCTTGATTCAATGTACGCATAGGTTGCCTGCTTTTAGTAATATCGATTTATATTATTCCGTAATTATTGTAAAAAACTATGGACTAGTTAATCCGAGCTAATTAAAACTAACCTAATTAAACGGGTAAAAGGTAGCTCCATTAATAAAAAGTGAATTTAAAAACAATAATTATATATTACATAACATTTGCAATAGTAAATAATTGATCAGAAATTTGTTTTTTAATTATTTTCTTGAGAAATAATTTTAAATTTTCGTTTGTTTGAATGTTGAAAGCATCTTTTTCGAGGCCTCTGACCATGAATAATACTCATGATTCCTAGTTAATTATATTTTTGAATAGCGTAAACTGCTCATTGTATTACCAATGCATTTTTTTTTTTACTGTAGATGAATTTAATGAAAGGATAATTGATTCCCATCGATAAAATGAATACGTTTCCAAATGTTTTTTATAGCTTTGTTTTATTTTAAATAAAAGGAATTGGTCGTGTAATAGATTTTTTAAGCCTAAGAGTTCTTATGTTTTTTCTTGTTTTTTTTTTAAAGGAGTTGTTTAGATTTCGGAACGATTTGGATTTGACTGTATAAACAATTAATATCATTTATTGTGATGTGGGTAAAATACAGCACCGTTGAAGGTACTCGTATAGAAAACTCAACAAGGCCTTCTCTGAATGAAATAAAAATTGCAATGTTACAGTAACTTTTGATGATAAGTAGCATATTTCCTTTTTTTTTTTTAATTACCCGAATTAGGTTAGATTGAATTAATTGGATATGAACAAAAGTTCAACTCAAAATCTATACGAAATTGGAAATTTACGATTTGAGAACTACGATATTGTTAGAATATCGGATACTGTCGGAATTAGCAGTTCCTGATATCTCACCATAGATTAAGCCTTTTTATCAGCATCACCCAACCATTTATTATGAAGTATGATGTGTCATATATCTGTGAAGAGGTCCGTCTTTCATGCCTAGTACATTCAAAAATACTAAATATTTCACAAATTGATCGTTAGAGGAGCCCTTAATTTATCTTTCCAGTATTTTTCCCTCCCCTTATTTTATTTTTTATTTTTATTTACCTCTACTAAATAAATGAATTATGATGTATCAACTTTTGCAGAGATGATTAAAACCCATTTTCCTCGATTTAGCCATTAATGAACTGAGGATGCAGTTTTATAAATCGCACTAACGTTTACCCTGGCAGCGATTGCACACTTGTTCCACCAAAAGTTTTTTCCTGTTTGACTAGAATCCTAAAAAATTAGTTATTAATTTCGGTTTGTTATAAATTATAAATTTTAATTATTAATAATTACGAAGCAACAGCCACATCTTTTGTTTTTTTCTAAATTTAAATCTCGTATCTTTGTCCATCCTCTATCTCTTCCTGATTTTTTTCAACATTAGTTGGTTTGTAATTTGAAAGACTTAATAATTTTAATGATATCTTTCAAATATTTTCTCTAACTATGCCATTTTGTAGTTTTTGCTCTCATTTGTTAATTTAATTTATTATTACTTTTTTTTATTATTATATTAAGAAACTTCCCCAGAATAAATAAATTTATTTTATTCATTTAATAGCTTTCAAATGGGGTTTATTTAAGCTGATTGCTCGTTCAGTGAATTATTCCCTATACCCCTTAGATCTTGGTTAATTACATTTTGCTCTTTAAGTACTGCTCCATTCATAACAAAACATTTGTAAATTTTATTGAAATAGGATTCAAACTTATCGTAATTTATAATTATTATTAAATTTTTGGTATTACGGTGAGCAGAGGTAGCTTCTTCGGTAGGGCAGAACAGTAGAGCTCTGTCTAGGTCGTGCGGTGCCAAGCCTTCTTTGGTCGATGCCACGTGGATCCATCCTGTCTCTAGGTCGATGGCGCTTCCTATTCTCTGTAACTTTTATAAATAACTAATGCCTGTTTTATATTTGCTTCCTCCTTAAATAAATAAAAAAAAATAAAAAAAAAGACAACCTGACTTTTGTTCTGAAAATGTTTTTTCATTCATGAAATTTTGAATCGCATACTTAAAAATTATTATGAGGAAATAACTTCTCTTTAGAAAATTAGAAAATATAGTCTTGATATCTTAATAGAAAATTAAGTTACTTTATTTTATTTTTGTAAATGATATTGATTGTGCAGTGAGTTAAAGAGCAAAGCGTAGCAAATTTTTCGCATTTACGATGTGGAAATAAACTCCATTTTTAAATTATTTATATTGAAAGCTTCTGTTGATGCTTAAATCAGTCCTTATCGAATGAAAGAAAGTTTAGCCTTTGTTTTTCTTTCATTTACCTACTGAATTAGCGTTAAATGTTTTAACTGCTAATTGAAATAAATAGTTGTCAATGGCTATACCAAGTATCGTGCAATCAAATGTTATTACTGACATTAGCAAAAGACCTTGAAACTGATGGAAAGTTTTTAATTTAAAAAAAAAATATTATTTCATATATTGCCCTGAGGTCTTGGAAAAGTAATTTCAATTTCATACTTCGTCAACTTTAATAGGTATTTTCTAAAACATATATATTAATTTTTTCGAGCTAATTAGAATGTTAGATATTAATTAAAGTGTTTCAGACAGCTCCTAAAAACGGCCGCTATTGTGTTTGGGTAATATTTTAATTGACATGTTTGGGTTATTGGTCGATAGACGCCATATTTCACTGCCTCTTGGGAATCGATCTTATTTGTAAGTTCAAACTCATTTAGCTGTCAAAATGTTCAATACTCAATCGCCTGATCTATTGACATTTTGTATTATTTGTAAATATATGTAATAAGAATTCTATTTAATAGAAAAACATTAGCACGAAATTATTTTTTTATTTAATAGCAAGTATACCTTGTAAATTGTAAAATGTATAATCTAACAACTTTCGTTTGTTTTTATCACACGAATTAATTCTAGGAGTTAGGCTATTGAAAGTGTACGTTTTTTGCACCAATAAACGCTTATGTAATGTGAAAAAAAAAAACAAATCGTACCATTTATAATTAGATTTCTTTGAATAAATATGAATTTAATATAAATTATTATATATTTGTAAAATTACATACAACTAGTAAAAAAAAAAGTAGTAAACCTTTTTTTTATTGCAACTAGGGAAAGATATATTGACCATAAGGCAAATTGCAATCCGCACAAACCGAAAACCAAACTTCAATGACCGGCTGTCAAAATTCGAAATAATTACTATAGTTTTATTTTTTAAAATATTATTCTTCTATTTATTTTAAGTTAATAGAGGTATATAATAAAGGTATAAAATAGAGGTATATCATAAAGCTAATTCTCGTTGGCTTTTTATTCTGGTTTTACATTTTCGTAACATTTAGCAAGTTATGAAAAATATATCAAAATATTAAAACTTATTCATTAATTTAATTTTATAAAGAGATTTTTATTAATTTAATGAGTAGCACTCATTTGCTTATTGTAGTATTTTTTAGAGGTGCAAACAAAATTATTAAATTAAAAAAAATAAGTAGAGCATACCGCCTTGACAGAATGATAAAAATATATTTATTTAATTATTTAAATAACCCATATGACAAAGATTTGAAAATCTTAATCACTACAACCGATTAAGGTTTATAATGCCAGGTGATGAGGACACGCACAACCTCAAGATATTTGCTATTACACTTTGAAGGTTGAGGTCTCTATTTTATAGTGGCTAGGTGTGCCACAGGAGGATCTCATGTCTCAGAGTCAATCCACGGCTGGTATAACAGAAATTTACTACTGTTTACCCGCTTTCTGTCCTTGGTCGATTAGAGTTGGAAAGCCATCATCTCACTATATACATTTATTATTATTTAAAAAAAAAAAAAATAGTGCTCTAGTTTTTTTAACAAATTTTAACTTAAATTTAGTGCATGTAGGTTTATTCCGTATTAAGCCGGTAAGGATATAATTTTCAAACTTCTTTTCGTTCTTTTTCATTGTTTTTTTTTCTTTCGACCTGCAGCATACATCAGTTTTTTTTTGTACAAATTATATATAACGGCACCACCATTAATTCGTTTTTATAGTTGTGTAATTATTTTTGCTATAAATTATAATGTTAACGGTCGGCTGAAGACTGCTTCATACCTGCATTCTTATATAAGGCTGTCCTCATTAATAATTTTATTTATTTCATTTTTTATTGAAGCTTATTTAAGTTTTTTCCCTTATGCATTGCTGATGTTCGATACGAATTGGTGATGTTCCCTACGAGCATACTAGCACATTAGTCGAGATAGTCTCACCGTATTTTAAAAATATGCATAAATTCGGTCTTTGTTTTTACTTTAAAAAAAATAAATCAACGGTTCATTCCTATGAATAATCCTGAATCAAATCAGGGTTGATTTTCGATAAAAACAGAATAGCTGCTTTTATAATATAAGCGTGAGCCCTCTATTTATAGTTCATATAGTAGATGCCCCATCGTCCAGCTCCTTTTCAGTATGGAAGGGATGTGCCAGGCACATTCTAATGAAAATATCTTCTTTTGCTGTGTGTTATTTTTTATTTAACTTCTACCTAATTTGAAATTATGTCTCATGACTTAAGTCATACATTATATGCTTGAAGAATAGTTTTTAGCTGTAACTTGCGTACGACACACAATATTTAAGTAGGCGGTCTGATAACTGGTCAAATACGTCCTAAATAAGTTGCGATATAAATGCCATTGTTGTCTGAAGATGCATGGTCATGTGTCGCAATTCATGCATTCGACTACAATGGGCCAAACCCACTGGCCAATTTTCATTGCTGTCCTTAGCACGTAAGAAAATGGAGGGAGGGTCTACTCCGATTTGGAACAGTCTTTAATAACTTTACGGTCTATTTGTCTTTGTTTTATCATCCTTCCTTCAGCGATGATGTAGTTGTCCGGTAGCAGGGGAAAAAATGGGCTTAATCAAGCTTAAACTGAATGGAGGGCTTAATAACATCAAGTCCCACAAGATTTGACTAAAGCTGTAACATATGCCCTAGCAATTAGCAATGATTGATTATAAAGCCATTTTCTGAGCTTCGAACGAGCGCTCCGCTTTATTCGTCCGGTAATGCGTTTACTTTAAAAGGGCTTCAAGTTTCTTAGTGAACGTTAAAAATTAACCCGATTTTAATTATACGATCATATTAATATAATAGGATGGAGTTTCGTGAATTGACATGTCAGACTTAGAACATTATTTTTGGGCTATTCCAGATTTTTTGCCAAGGTTTGAAATCGATAATTATTTCTTCCGACATATCATGAAATAATCTTTTTTTTTATCAATAAAATATCTTGCCTGATTTATGCCTGAAAATTAATCTTTGAGTTTTATCGATTTCATTTAAATTAATGATATCTTCTTGATTGACAAAAATGCACTGAAAAAATAAAAAAATTCTCATTTTTTGCTATGATGTTTACATGAATAGAAATTATGGAATATTAAAATAGCACTAATTAAAAACAAAAATACAATGAACCTTTCCCTTATCACGCGAGAGAGCCTTTTTGAAAGTGATTTGCCCTCTTAGCTGGCATTTTTTTTTTATTGAGTAATATTATATTCTGTCTCAGCAAGGAAAACGGTAATACAGATCAAAGAGTTCATTAACGCCATATTTACAAAAATTAATTTAAAAAAAAAGTTAAATAATAGCAAAATAAAAAATAAATAAACTTTTATAAAATAAATTAAACATAACTTCTTAAATGCAGGCTTACTTATATACACTATTTACAATCGGCCTGAGGAACCCCGAGCTAGGCCTGTCACCCCACTTATGGATGGAAAAGCATGACTCCAGGACATCCCACCGCTTCTCACTCAATCGCGTCACTGGCAGATTGGCTGACACTAGAGCACTTGAAAAAAGCTATACTCTTCCAGTTCCAACTAATACGGATGGATATTAATGCGTTTTTCGTTTTAACTATTAAGTTGTTTTCAGGTCTTCTCTAGTTTGAAGTTTTTTTTTTTTTCTCAAATGTTTTTTTAATAAAAAATATGTTATATTTATTTGTCATATGATATTGAATTTTCAAAATTAAAATTAATATCAAATATTACTTAGTATTACTCCTAGTATTATGAAGCTCTCCTAAAAGTTTAAGCATAAGCATGATATCAACAAATGAACCTTTTTCAATATGGCTCCCGGACAATGGGCCAACATGGGGTAAACATTTCATAGAGAATTTATCTCTTCAGTAATTGCAACGCCCAAATGAAATTTATTGTGGACCTAAAAGACTTCCTTAACTCAGTACAATGTTTTTATATTAATTGAATAGGGTTCTTGTAATATGATATCATTAATTAAATTTCAGGAAAAACAAATTTAAAACACCCTATTTTAAAGTTAAATTTTCTTTATTTTTATAAAAATTCCGTTTCAACAACGTTTCTGGCTTCAATCTTCAAGTTATGATATCTAACAAATACACTAATATTACCTTGCAAAGTTTGTTATTTGTTTCCAAATATTACTGTTATTATTTCAGTGATGTGTGCGTATCATTTTTAATAAATATTAAAACATCCCTAACCATTCCTAAGACAAAGATAATTATATTTGATCTCTTCGCCATTTTGTTTTTTCCACGATGACAAAGTTTATTATTTTTTCTTTAATCTATTTTTATTTGTTAAATAAACGAGCGATTAAACAGCTGATGCATCTGCTGGCGTGCTCTGTTGACAGTTCCGTGCACAACTCTCGGAAGTGTTTGTTCTTTTCATGAGCTATTTTCGTGACGTCGTGTTGCGTTACATGACAATTAAACCAACTTCTCTTACAGACACGCGAAAAGGATTTTCCCATTTTGTCGTGTATTTTTTTTTTTTAATCTTGCGAATCGTGTAATTAAGGTGCGAAACTTGTGAGGAAAGTGAAGATCTGTGGTTGAAACGTAATAAAATTGGATTCACAGTATTTTTAAATTGATCCGTTCAAATGTCGAATTTTTGAACTTTTATATAAAACTACAATTAATTAATCACATAAAAAATTAAATACTAAAAACGATGTGTGTGTGTATATATATATATACATACATACTACAAAGAAATAATAGCGTGCTTTTACAAGTATATGTATATACCGGTTTTGGTATTAAATTTTGTATGTAATTAATTAATTGTAGTTTTATACACAAACACGTATAGAAGCAGGCTTTTACTCTTTGTAGTACATTTATTTATTTCGAGCTGTCTGTATACTAAAATAGTCGTAACTATGTATATTTCTCAAAATGATTTTTGTCACATTTGTGACAATTTAGTCATATTTATTATATAACACTAGTTATCAATAAAATTATTATTTAAAAGTTTATCCAAAATAGAGGAAATTGTAATAAATATTTAGACCGTTTAGCTTATTTATTTAATTTCTTTTTTTTTTTTTTTTTTAGGAAGGCCAAAAATTTGTTGAAATTATAAGTTTGTAGTATTCCGTTTTTCTTTAAAGCGTTTTTTTTTTCTTTCAAATTTGCGTTTTTATTTTTTTGGAAGTAATTTCATTGTGTTCAATTTTTTTAACGTTAATTGGTATGTGAACAGGAATTTTAAATAGTTTATTTAGGTGAACGTATTAATGGTAGTATTGTTTTATGTGCCATTAATTTATTTAAGTCTTTTTCAATCATTTTTATTGCAGTTCCCTTATCTCTCAGACGGATACTTTTTCATGTATTTAAACCTATGGAAGCTAGCATAAACACATCAAAAACATTTTTGTGTTTTTTGTATAGGAAAGGTAATTACGATTTATAAGAATGGGATAATTAATTATATTTAATTGTAACGTTGTAATTATTGTAATTATAACAGTGTAACGTTTCAAGATTTCTGCTCCGTACTTCGTGTTGCTTAGTTCTAGTGCTTGCGCTTTTAAACATCCCCACTCCTGGCATGACATGGTGAAAACCTATTTTCCTTTAGCTACGGTAATGTAATCAACCTTTGCAACCATCTATTTATGCAATCGATTTTTTCTTATGGTTTCTCTAATACTTTCAGTAAATTTTACCGGTTTTTATCACTAAATCGACTACTTAAAAAGTCACTAAGAGATATTCCTTGGTTCATTAAAGGATTCTGTTTATTTTATTTTTTATTAAATATACATAATGGATTTTTTTTGTGAGTGTGGGGAGGGGAGAGCTTTTTTCAGTTTGACATTTTTAAATTTAAATTTAAAATTTTGAATAGTAAAAATATGAAACCTGGATATTGTCACCTTTCAGGTTCTCCATGTTCCGTTGACTGAGATTAGCTCACGTGTTGGGTGAGACCTAAGAACGCTTCCGATTGTGTACTATCTCGGAACCGCAAGTGTGATAAGCCAACCGCATCCTGTCGGTTTTGAAACTTTATTTTTCCAACCTCAGAACAACGCCGGCCTTATCTCAACCAAAAGTCTTGCGAGTTTTGGTTGAGAATCTCCTCCCTAATTTACCAGCTATTGTATTCTAAGACGAAGGGCACCGCGGTAGACTTTTCTATAAGGACACGCTCTGATCGATAAGAGAGAACAGGATTAGGAGTTAACCTTGCGCCGCTGATAGAGACCCGGCCCAAATTGTTAGTCCTGCAACCTTCGCCAAGGAATTAATTCCGTAAAGGCCCGATAAAGCAGAATTTAATGTCTGTGACGTCGGAATAGGTCTTTGCCAAGCGGGTCAGCCTACGGCACTGCGGCACAGTGATTCTTCATTCGGGAAGGTCAGGTTCTGCGGGGTGTTTTTTTTTTACTTTGATGATATGGCAGTATTATTAATTAATTTATTACTAAGATTTTTATTGATTTTGACGTCCTCAAATACCTAAGGTAGAGAGAGTATGATAATTAGCGATGGAATTTTTTTCCCCCTCCTATTCTCTTATTTATTTATTTACATTTGTTTCCAGAGAAGAACCCTATACAAATAGAGTCTATCTCTAAATTATGATCATCACAATTTTCGTTACACTTCTTTTTTTTTTTCTCATCTTTTAAAAATTCAAATATTAATTTCTACGCCATACTAAATTAAGTTTAAAAAATACAAGTACAAAATCCAAGACACAAATAATATTAGTCACCTTATAAAAATATAAAATAACATAAGTAACAAGGTTAAAAATCATTATTAGCTAAAAACTATTATTTTCACATATTCTCTTCCACGATTTATATGGATATGTATGTATATGCTTCCTGAATACATTTCATATTTTAAATCATTTTTTTTAAACATAGTTATAAATACTATAGTTCAAAGTTTTTACATTTGTTACACATTTTTCTTCATTTTTTTCAAGTTCAAAAAAAAAAAAAAAAAATGCACCTTAAAGTCCTAAGTCGAATAAATATGTTTAAAGAAATGTTTTCTCAGCTTTCTCTACTGCCACAACCAGTCATTTTACGATGAGGAACGTTGTTAGTTACGAGACGGCGGAGTACTATGCACTTGAAAAAACCTATTTATTCCTTTTTTCTAGATGGCGGTTTAAAGTAAAAGCTTGTTTACATAAACATTTAATACCTTAAAAACATTAGAATATTAAATTTTGGCTCTTGTTGAAAGTTTAAAACTTGCTGACGGGACAATTGAAAAAAAATTAATGAGCTGGAGGAGACGAGGGCAGTATGATTAAAAAGCACTACACGATGTTTTGAGCAAATATCCTGGATTGGCCGACTAAAATTATTGCTGGCACGCCTGCTAGAGAAGAAGAACGTGTGGAGATTGCTGAGCTCCGTTCTAGGGATTTTGTTGATTTTATGTATGCATCTAAGGAGCGGAGTAGCTCAGTTTATATATAATCGTCGACAATTTGTTTTTTTAAGACTTAAAGATGTTCCTCATTCGCAACTTTTTTGATGAGGATGGCGAATCCAAATAACGTATTACAGTTAAATGTAACTTTTTATTTATTAAAACCGTCTTATAACCAATTAAGTAGTTATTATTTTTCTTATTTCCATACTTTTGAAGTTGAATTCCTCATATTTTTTAAATTAAATATTTCTACGTTTTATTACATGTTTATGTAAACATAAACATATTCATGCACTTATTTTGACTTTTTTATCATATATGAATCCCATCCCTAATGATAATTAATCGAAAAGAAGGTTTCCTAAATATAAATTTTTAAAAAATGGAGCTTGGCTGTAGCTGTGTTTGTGTGTGTGCCTGTGACGTGAATACGTCGGCGTTAATGGAAATTGTTTTCTTAAAGAGCATGAAGTAGTCATTCTTGAACTTTAAGATCTCTTAAGACTCTGCGTAATTTCTGGTGGAAATGTTTTCTTATCGCCAGGATCAGGAAAAATAAAATGAATAATTACTTTTATAATTTTATTAATGATAGGTGTGTCATTAGTAATTATTATGTTCCAGTTAGCAATTATCTACTGACTGTAAACGGAAACATCTCTGCTAGGAATAAATATTGAAAAAAAATTGATATAATCACTGAATTGGTGCCCTTCTGTTAATGACAAATATAGGTCGATTAGATCCTAGATCTTTACCAAGGTTCAAATAAGGACATCTCAGAAATTGGGCAGTAAAAATTACTTACGAGGTACTTTCTTTATGGCCTCATCCTGAATACCAATCGAAATTGCTGCCTAATCTTTCACTATCCGATTTGGAATCTTCCTCTCGAAAGACTCTGCCGTTCCATCAGAAAGACTTTCAAGGGCCTTCGGTTTCCGAATTATTAGAAGGTGAAATTCCTCCGGGTACTCCTTTATCGGCAGCCGCCGCAAATGAGGGTGAGCGTCTTGGAAAGGAAGAAAAAGTTGCCCGATCTGTCGCTCGAGCTTTCTTCGTAATGAGTCATGATACCCTCCCCCTCTCCACAAGATCGTAGTTATCTCGACAGCGTGCCCTATCCCGTTCTATGAGAGTTAATTGAAATGAAAGTTGGAGGCATTGCGGGTATGTACCTTGTACTTACGCTCTGTCTGACTTGATAGTTGTTACCCGAGAGGTGGAGATTTTTCTAGAGAGTAAATGGGTCGAATAATTCGCAAACGTTCTCTTTTAATTACTTTTGTAAAAATTAGTGAGCTAACGGAAATTCTCGGATGGAATGGCTATTGTAGGATTATTAAAATGTTGTTGGTTATCACCAACGAAAATCAACTAATCTATTCATCAATACCAAATCCTTTGTTGTATGTAATAATAATGAAATTAACTTTTAAACGTTTTAAACTCTGGTTAAATTAAGTTTTAAACTCTGGTTACATATGCAGAAGCCTTTTAGGAATGATAGAAAATAATTTGTTTTGAAAAATATAGTTAGAAAGAATTTTTATTATTTTAAAAATTTATTTTTGGGTATTTATTTGTTAAAATAGGGAACTTTTTAAAATCGGATTTTTTTTTTTACTATAACATAATACATGTTTATATTACTTTTTTTTAATACTTATAAATTGTCATTAATTGGCGATTTTATATAATTGGCGAATATTTTTATATAATTATTCTTAAAGTTATGTTTGTACGTCAAAACTTGTATAAACGAAAATAATTAAATGTTTTCTCATATTTAAAACCATATCCGTAACATAAAAATTACTCATTATATAAGTGTGATTATTTAGTGATTTATACATATTTTTGAAATACTTAAAAAAAAAATTCTCATCAAAAATAAATGTCTAATTTCTAGCATCTGATGGAATATAAATAAAGTTTCTTGTATTTTTAGTTTCAAGATTTTTAGCTGTTTGTAAAACTGTTTTTTTGAAATTGTTTCGATTCTTGAAATATAGCATATTTTCGCGCGTACACGAAACAAGAACATGGTTTTAGCTTTTTTTTTTTTTTTTTTCGTTTTCTTTTTAAGAGTGTGTGTTTTATGTTATTTGTATTTTGGTGCCTGTGTATGTATTTATACTTCTTCGACCCTGCTTATACTTATTTCACGGATTCTGTTTTGTCAGTCAATATCTTTCATAAACAGATTTTCGCCTCCTCTTCACGTTCCAGTTCAAAGGCTTCATTGCTAAAACTAATTAAAATTTGGTAATTCTGTTGCTGTGCAGATCAGGAGATCTATCTGTATTGATATGATTTTGATATCTGTATTGATATAATTTTGCTTTGGCTTGCTGGATAATTTTGCTTATGCTCTTTGCTTATATATTGGGTTAGGAAATGGTATAGTCTCCTCAACTTGGTTCAAGCATATTATTATTAATATGCTTTACCCAAGAGATAAGCAGTTTGCTTAGCCAAAGGTCAAACTGAACCGTTGGGCCGTTGTTACTGATAGCGTGACGCATCTCAGAATAGTGCATGCATCGATCTCAGCGCCCCTTTAGGGTTTGTTGACCCTAACTGCTACTTACAAGTTGAATTCCTTTAGATGATCGTTCAAATATTCTACAAGGATATTTCTATTACAGCACAGAAGAAATAACTGTTATTTTGCCCAAAGATTTAGATATCTTGTTGTAATTCGTTTGATCACAGAATTATGTATTTTCGTATTTTTTCTTTGTGAATTGCCTTCAATTTTTTTTTTCATTATTAACGTTTTTTTTTTTTTTAAACATTTCTCATGAAGAAACATATAACAAATGCTTTTGTTATTTTCAATAACGAAACTTTGTATTCAACAAAAAAAAAATTAGCGGCTATCGAAATTTAAAATCTACGTTTCAAGATACGTAGAATCCAAAAATCGAATAAAAGAAAGGTAATAAATTTCCTACAAAAGAAAAAATCTCCGACTTAGCGCGTGTGTAAACAGAGATACACCATATAGAACTTGGTACAGATGTTTTATAAACTATTGGGTACATCTTACTACGGAAATCAGTTCACCGGTTTTAGTTTTTTTTTTGATAACTCTAAAACTTAACTTCTCCCGCTACTTTCTTTGTATTGGACTTAAACCCAAGGCTATTAGGAAAGTCATGTGAGTGGGCACAGTAGATATTTTTGATGTGTAACTATTTGTTAATTCTTAATGAAGTGTTCTTTAAAAAAAATTAAGTATACCATTTGCATGCCCTCTTTGTTATTATTGCCTGAAAAGCGCAGGGTTAGGCTAGACCAGCAATGATTAAATGCAATGAGGTTTTGCCTCTCTCTAGTGCCGGCTCCACTCGTTCTTATCATCGAGTTACAACGTTCATTTTCATGAGTTACAACCTAGCTATAATATTCTTTTCAATTGATTAATCTTAAGAAAATATTATCTTTATCATCGTATTTTGTTTATTCTTCTATGTTTTTGCCAGTACCAATATTTTATTGTTGGATTTAACTAAATTATTATCATAGTGTAGTGATTGGCGAGTAAAAATATTTATTAGTTTCACATACATATTGTATTAATGACGTTATTCTGTTATTTATGTAAAGCCGACAAGGCCAAAATTTATGACCACAGTATTACCATGATATTAGGTGTTTGGTATTGTTCTTTTTTGTTTTAATTATTATTGTGATAAAATTATTTTTAGAACTATTTGTAAATTTTATTGTTTATACAATTCCATAATTTTATTATATTTTATTTCCTTTCCAATTTTTGTCTTGATTTATATTAATTATTCTCTAAATTTTTTGCCATCACTGTTATTTAAAAAAGAGTTCTTTAAATAATTTAATGGATTATTTTAAGAACGTTTTTACGTTTTATTGTGCATTTAATATTTTTTTATGTGAATTACATTTCGTAATATAAGCTTCTTTTTTTTTTAATCTTTTTTGTCTTTCCTCTGTTGAAGGAATATTATAAAATAATGTTTTATATATTTTTATTAGTAATCGAAGAGTTATCTGATAAAAAAAAATAAAAAATAATAATATCCGAGTCCTTTTATACATTTTGGTTATTATTGCCTGAGAAGTGCTGGGCTAGGCTTGATCCACAGTGATTAAATGCAATTTTGTAAATTTTACTGCTAATTACTGTTATTCATAATGATTATAATATTTTACCTCCTTCGGATAATTGTCATTTTTATAACAAAAAAAAAGTTATTTTGATAATCTATTAAATCATTTCATGACTACGGCTAAATGATTAGTTGTAATTGATCAAGCTTGCAAAGACTCCAGGTTTAATTTATATATTTAATTGTCAGTTCTATTCTAAGGCTCATTGTATTTTACACGTTTTATTTATTTATTTTTTTTCAAACCTATATTATGTTTAATTTAATTCCGCTATTCTTGGTGTTGTCTTTTATCTCATTTGATTTTGGTAATTTTTCTTGTTTTAACTTTTGTTGCTGTTTACGCTATGCCAATGCAGTTTTAGCATTAGTTAAAATTGTTAGTGAAAATTTTATTTTTCTATGCTTGTGAATGATTCAAAATATGTTATAGAGGGAGGGGGATGAAATGCTTTGATGGAGAAAAGATTATTCGGTATAAGGAACAATCTTCTTTTTATTTAAAAAAAAAAATAAATTGATATACAGATGACGAACATTTGATATGAAGTTTTTTATCGATCCAATTCATGCATTACATTGATTAATTGAATTCATAGAAAAGAAAGAAAAGTTCTTAAAACTGTTCAAAATACATAGTTAGACCAATTTAAATACAATACTTTTGATCATTACGGTCCATTTATAAAAACAGTTACGGGCTAACACAGTCCATCGCTACTAGGATCACTCTTCACTCCTGAACCGCTTCGTCACGTATACATTGAGTGGAACAGTGTCATAATATAAACCGATAACAGAACACATCACGATATCCTCTTATTGAATAGTGAGCCCATGAATAAATGGATACCGCCCACCATGGCAGAGACAAAACCGAAGACAGATGATTCGGCCGTGATTGTGGTTCCGTGGGCGGAGTATCCTCAATACAAGACGTCCATTCTTCTCCTGTCCTAAGTCAGGAGTTTGTCTTAGTTACAAAGTCCTCTTACAATAGCTGTAGGGTCACTTTTGAGCCTGCTCTAACAGATTCTTTTAATTATTATTTATTATGGAAGTTATTAAGTTCACCAAACTCTAAAAACAGTCTTCCAAAAACGCTATAATAACAATATTTTTACTATACTATCTCCATTTTATGATTAATACATCGAACAATGATCATTTATACTTCTCTTTTTTTTACTTTTCCCTTTCCAATATATGAAATATCTGGTATGGGAAGTATTGCGGTCGTGAATAATTTCGAGTTTTTAACGGAAATATTTTTATGAGCACGTAAATTAAAACTAAAAGCTTAACTTGTGTCTTAAATTGTTTCTTGAACGGCATATAATTCGAAACGGTAAATGCAACGGACTCTCTCCACTGTTAATAAAGATTTAAAGAAGGCTAAGGCACAAGAAGATTGTGCTGTTGATCCATGAAGTCGAAAGGTTCGGTACAAGGTAATCTTCTCGCTGAAAATATCTTGAGGGATTTGTGAGCTTAACGGTCGGCGGATATAGCTGTTCAGGGGTGGCGGTTAAAGTTCTTAGTCCTTGCGGTGAAATTGAGGCTTTGCGGGTTGAGGGATCTTGGTTCTTATTAAATCTATCAAAATAATAATAACAAAAAAAAATTAAAAAAATGTTATTGAACGAAAGTGGGTTACTTCAGGTCTCTTAATTATTAAAAAGTTTGTTTGATCTTATACTCTTTACTAATATATATGCAACAAATATATATTTAATCCCACTGCCTATAATCCTTAGAACGATTTTTAATTGACTTGGTCTATCTCTTGATGCGCAGAAATCTAGTGAGCGGAACTAGTGTTAATTTTAGAGTTCAAGGAATTTTTTTTTTTAAATAAATACATACTTATAAACATATATTTTATTCGGATTATAATTTACAATTTATTCAATTTCTTAGGACTTATTTAACGAAGTTTGGAGAAAATAATTGAAAACTCTAGTTGTTATTTTATAATTTACACGCTCACAGTATGATCGAGATATGCTCGATATAAAATATATCTAAAAAACAAACATATTTCTTAATGAAATAAGTTTACGTGGATTTTTTGTATTTGTGTCAAAGAAACTGAATTCCATAAAACTTCTTAAAAAGGACACTGCATTGCGACAGACTTGTTTTCTTTCAATGTGAGGTCTGCTGTCATTTGACCTAGAATTACTAAGATTGAGACTTTTTTTTTTTTTTGTTTTTTTGCTTAGTTTATTTTTTGGTATTTTGTTATTATGATATTATTTTTAAATATATGTGTATTTCCTTTTTGACTTATGTGATGTATTTTTATTTTTTGTGTTTTTCTTTTCAGGTAAGTGCTACAAATGCTTCTGAGGTTTAATGTGCTGCGGGTACGAACAATTTAATTTTATTCCTATTTTTGTCTGATACTTGATTCTAATTTTTTCTTATTTGTAAATCTTATTCTTTGAGACCACATTATGAATATTACTAGTATACCCGAGCGAGAACTCTCGCATAATCCCTTATACATTAGAAGTATAAGCGATATACGGTAAAGATATTTATTCGTGTAAACAATATAATATTACCAACAAAGTTTATTTAACAATCAGATTTGGTGTAGCTACATAGTTTGTACTGACTATGTTGAAGTTACAGTTCATACTTAATAAGTAATTAGCTTACCCCACTGGAAATCGTCTCTTCAATTTAGCCGTTAGGCAATTAGATTCAGCTATACCATTTCTATATGTAGTATTCATAATTAGCAGTGCCTTTTAGGGTTGGACATGGGAAACAATATATAATTCCCCACTCATTAAAAGTGTTTGTAAACAGACTCAAATTAATATAAAGTTGCCATGACAACGCCACGTACGCAAGATGGCTTAGGGAATATGTGGTCTTATATCGTGCGTTATCTCAAAAACGGTAGGTTTTTAAGCTTTAAAACGCTGGACCAATACGCTCCGTAGGAGCATCAAATCATCAAGTCATCAAATCTTTGAAACCTTCCAGTTTTTTCATCACTTTTATTTAAGCCCTAGTAGGAATTTAAGAAACAAAATTGGAATTCGTCACATCTCCGTAAAATTCCCTTTCTTTGGATACCTCATTCGTCAAAATCCATCGCTCCTGATAGCCGGAAAAGGGATCTATACTACCGTAATAATATATAGTAGTGATTGACAGTGATAATACGTAAGAGTGAAATATTTTATTTATTTATTTAAGTATTCAGTTTTTTTTTTGTTTTGTATATTAGCATTTGTATACAGCAGATAATAAAATTATATTTTACTTTTGGGTTTGCAATAAAAATATTTAATTTTTATTGAATCTTCTTAAATATTAATAATTTTAAATATTTTGATTAAATATCTAGAATAATGTTTATTTCTTTGTTCCTTCTGATGTTGTATCAATTAAAAACACACACACCCACATATACATATATATATATATATATATATTTTTATATTCTATTAGAAAGCGCTTGTATTTTTGGTCTAAACTGTTATTCTCCCCCCACCCCTCCTGATAAAAATTCCCTGATATAATACTAAAAGTAACTGGCGTGGATATATCAATAAAGACCCAACGCTTTTGTGTTTTCTCGCTCGTCTCGGAATTCCGTGAATCCCATGAGCAGCTCTCTTTTAAGAAATATTGAGTTAAAGGTTAATTCTTCTAACGAATGCTGCTCAACTAATCTCTTTGTCTTGGTCAATATACAGCGCTCTCCACACTCTTCAAACGATTTTATAGGACGATCAAGAGGCATTATTTTTTTCGGTATATCAAAACATTCATAAGGCTTGCTCGATTTTGGGAGTAAAAATACTTTCTATTTCGAGAAGTGGTTAGCCACCGTTTTTATTTTTTGGATATTTTCGACTGTACTATACAACTTTTTATTTATTTTTAGGTCATCAACGGGTCTCGAAATTAGCACAGATAACGCAGTGTACATTTTTCTTTTTTTTTTTTTTTTTTTTGCAGAAACAGGTCCCAATATTTTAATTGGCAGGAACTCTCTATACAAAAAACCACCATGAGTTTGTTTTCGTAGGTGATTTTTATAATTGAAAGTAAGATAATCATATAAATTTGACTATCACAAGAATATCCAATCCTGTCCAAATATATATTTTAAGGTCTAAAAATCAATTTAGGGTTATAATTTACTTTACCAGACATTCAATCAATCATTTTATTTTTAAAAGTTACATACCATACCTTCCGTGCATTGGGAGTTTCGGAACAAAGCAAGTTTTTTACTCTTATATATTCTACTGGTAATATTTATTTACAATATATTATTAAAGGTACTAGTAAAATCACCAACCTGTTCTCATTTCTAAACGTGTTGATATTTTGTTTGAAACGAGTTATTGTTAGCTTATCACTCAGCCGAGATTGATAAGTTAAGATCGGTTCATGCTGAGATTATTGTTATTATTAAATCATATCTTGATTTATTGCCAAAAAAATATTTATAGGAAGCGATATTGACTGACAATTTTCCTTATGTTAGTATTGTGATTCATGCATATATACGTGAACTCTTGTTTATTTATAATCTAAAAGTTTACGAGATTTGATTTCACGATATTACGCAAGGAAGAATATACGAAAAAATTTACACGTCTCTAAGAATTTTAATTTTCTTCTCTAATTATTATATTTTCAGCACATAAACCAAATGATTACATGTTATTGTCTGTAACCACTTTATTAATAAATTTATTACTAAAAATTAAGCATTTAAAAGAAAATATCTGATGTGATACCATATGACTTCCTTGCCCGCCTATTAAACTGTAAAAAACGGGGGGAAAGAAAAAACAAAACAGTTTTAGGTAAAGTACTCCTTCAGGTAGACCAATATTAACAAAAATCTAGTACCTTATTTACCTTGGCATAACAGATTTGTATGCCAAAATTGAGATGATTTGCATTAAAATTTAATATAATTTTTGGTACTTTCTGTAAAGTACCACTTCCGATTAGCCAATTTTAACCAAAATGTATTATATTATTTTTATTGATATTAAAGTCTCATATACTAAATTTGAGATGTTTTGCATGATATTTTTATTTATTTAATGATGATAGTTTATTATGACGTTGAAGTAAAGTAAAGTCTTTCCGGCGATCATTTTGTAACCAAAAAAGGAAGTTCACATTTTGATATCCCAAAATGCCAAATTTTAACTTTCTACAGCTAACCGTTTTTGAGTTACGCAAGATACGAACGAACGTAGGTACAGACGTCATGACAAAACTAGTCAAAATGGATTGAGGGATGGTCAAAATGGATAATTCCGTTGAGAACTGAAAGCCGAAAATTTTTGCGATTACAATGCTTCCTTTGTTGCTTACAAGGAAGTATAAAAAATCTACAAAGAACGTTTTGGAACAATTTAATGATGTGATCAACGACTTGTAATCAGAATCATTGGGATCTTAAAAGATATTTTTTTAAATAATTAATATTTTAAAAAACACGTTGAAACATAACAATTAATAATAAAAATATATTCATTGCTGTAAAATATATTTTACAATGTGGTAACAGATCTTGTTCTTGATATTTTTGTATTTGTGCAAAATAGTTATTTTTGACCCGCAATACACGAACAATTTTTTTATTAAATGTTTTTGAAAATGCTATTATTAAGATCAGCTGCTGGAGTATCCATTTTTTTTATTTTTTTTTTTTATTTTGATATATTTGTTAAATTGGTTACCGAGGTATTGTTTATGTAAAAGTGATATCGATATTATGATCGGGCTTTTTTACTTATAGATTTTGTAGAATTATTTGATATTGTGGTTTATTTTTTCGCTTGAATAATTAGCCGTTAAGAAATAATAAATTTCTTCGTAAAAAATCATGGATAAATAGAAAAAATAATTGGTATTAGTACACTATTAGTGAGTGATAATTTGAATATGATTAGTGTATGATTAATACAGTCTCAGTTGTCCTACAATCAGTTGTTCGCCTGCAGATCCCGGTCACCCACTTGACCATATATAGCCGAATCCATTAGGACAAACCATAGATGGTTCTAAACCCTAACAGATAATCCTCGAGATGGCGGATGCTGCCGCCTTCTAAAAGCTCCCTGCTAACGACTATAATTGCAACAGTCCGATCCGTTTTATCGGAGTCGCATCTCCGAAACCGACTTTTGTGTGAAAATAACAACTCCACAGTCTGCTAATAGTATGCAAATCTTTCACACCGTTACAGAAATTCGAACGGGCATTAAATATTTTTCTCGGTTTTGAGTTATTTATCGCTTGAATGAATAGTTTCATTATTTTCAGTTGATTACCTTTTCTCGAATTTTGGAAATTATAAAAAAATTTCATTAGTGTTTTACCTTCGTTTTTAGTTAATTTCCCCCGAAAAGAATTGCTCTCAAAAAGGTCAAAGGAGAGGGATGAGACTGCGTTTTTAATCCGTTTCATAACCCATGGAGCAAATGAGCTGAAATTCGGTACTTATGATTGTTTTGTAGGCAGAACAATATAATGGAAGTGGAGGTAAATGTCTCAAAATGTTACGCTATCAACCGAGTTTTTTTAGTATCTCTACAGCCCCTCCAAATTGTGTTAGAGGGTTAAACATTTGTTTTTGAATTGAGTTGGTGTAATAGAAGTGCCTTTTGGGGGTGTCGACTTTTCATCCCACCCCTCCAATTTTAATATTTTGTATTTTAGTGAAAATACAACTTTAGTGACGGAACTGAGCTGTTAATTTTTTTTTTTTTTTCCTCTACCTAAGCTTAATATTTTGTTATTATAAGTTAGTATGTCTCATTTATCTTACATATTATTCGTTGCATAGTAGGCCTCTTGTCATAATCAATAAGGTGTCTAGACGGGTTTGTACTAGAATGAATTGATTTATTAAGTTGGCAATGCTTTATGTTGGTATTAGTAAAATTTAAGATGATGTACTCTTTATTGATTTTGTTCGTAACTATTTGTAATTTTTTGCCTGTTTTCCTACGAATTATTTTTATTGTTTGTATTTTGTAAAGCTATAATTCTTATTTCAACTAAATAAACCATTTTTTAGGTTCTGATTTTTTTTTCTTACTTTTATAGGTAGAGATTTTTTAATTGTTTGTTTCTCTTCTCATATATCGAAACGAAAGATTTTTTTTTTTAATTAAAAGTTAGTAGAAGTCCGGAAGCGGCAAGAACAAGTGCTGCCGCCGCCATCAGTGTAATACGCTTAGAACTTTTAGGGCTCGCCAACAGAAAGCGCTAGTAGGTTACTACATCGTTCCTTGAATAACATTGGAAAATGTAAGCGAGTCGATATGGTAAAGCTTTAAAATCATTATAATAAATCTGTTTGTTCAAATATTATTTAGTTTATCATTATCCAAAATATAGCATTTTTTGTCGTAAATTTACTTTTGATTTCAATTACTTTTATTTATTTACATTTTTTTTTTAAAGCCCCCAACTATCACTTCCTAGCCGCATGTTTA
This sequence comes from Rhaphigaster nebulosa, assembly GCA_948150685.1. NCBI lineage: Eukaryota > Metazoa > Arthropoda > Insecta > Hemiptera > Pentatomidae > Rhaphigaster > Rhaphigaster nebulosa. Next base: position 90,969,827 of record OX411310.1, read on the forward strand.
TAATGGCTATTACTAATTGATTATTCTTTGTCTAAATTTCTTTTTTTGGCCGTTGTCCATTACAAATTATCTTTCTCCCTAAGTCGTGAGTTATTTTCAAAAAGTGGAGACATAGGCAGAATTACAGACAGTCAAATTTCAATCCATGGTATAACGATCACTCGGCTAAATGAAAACCGAAAGTTTTCCATTTTTGTTTATATGCATTTTTGAACCGAAACTTCTTCATTTATTTTGGTTTTGGTATGCTGAAGAACTACGTGGTTTTTAATTGTGTTCTTAAATGTGATTCCTCGCTGAGATATTTAAAATAGAAAAAAAATGGATAATAATTAATAATTTCTTTTCGTAACTCCTTTTTAGCCCGAACTATTTCTTAAGGTTTGGAAATTCTTTATGAATTAGTATATTGTCGATCACAATGTGAAACCAATTATCAGAAAAAAAAAAGAACATTTAAAAAGCCAAATTTTCATAATATTGAGATTTAAAAAAAATAATATCAGTAATAAAATAAATAAATAAAGTTATGAATAAAATAGTACATTATCGATTTGAAAAAAATTAAGAATTAATTGCTTTGCGTAAAATTTAGGCAAAAATAAAATAACTCTAAATCAAAGCGGTTTGTACTTAACAGATTTCAAATCGTGACACGACGATATTGTAGTATTAGTTGAGGGTTTTTTTAATAATGAAAAAATCTGTTTTTTGAAAAGTTCGAGGTTTCGTCACAGAAATCGTCTCAAAAATATGCCTTTTTTTAATTTAAAATTGTATCTAATAAATATCTGTTCAGTTTTAAGAAAACAGTAGATAATAAAAATAATTTATAACAATTAATTGTTATATTTTACTATTCTTAATAAAAGCAATGAAATAGTTTTTGTAAATCCTAGTATTTTTTTTTGTTTTATTTTGAAACATTTATAAATAAGAAAATAGATTAAAAAAATAAAAATAAATGGATTGTCATTGTTTAACCAATAGCATATTTTTTCAACGGGCTTAATATAGATTAGACTAAAAAGTGTAACTGCTTTATTATTTCAGCGCCCCTATTAGGATTCGGTAGTCGGTATAGGTACGATAAATGGTTTTTGTCTCTAACTTTTTATTTATTTTTTTCAACAAATATTCGTTTTTTACTTATATATATATATATTTCAACGCCGTTTTTTGAAAAAGGCTTAAGCGCCAAAAATTCGAAATTTAGATTTCAATTGATTTTTTGACGTAAACAACGCCTCTATAGATTCTCCCTCACGATATATCGAGAAAAAAAATTGGAAATGATCTAAAAATTAAATATTGATGACGTAAGTACCAAATACTAACTACTCTCAATAGTTGATACTACCTGGCCTTAACCAGTGCTAGAATCCTTTAAAATATATTGTAATTATAAAGGTTTTGCCAGGTTAATAAACTCCTACTCTATACAATGAAGAAAACAATTTAAAAAAAATATATTTTATTTGGGGAGAAATCGTTTAATGTGTTTCCTGTAAAGTTTGCTAAATGTAGCTTACGCCTTTTTCAAAAAATGACGTCGATATATATATATATATATATATATATATATATATATATATATATATATATATATATATATATAAAAGATTTTATCCCTGCCTTATAATTATTTTTTATTTAGGAAAATATTATAATTTCATCGTGGTTATAAATGCAGAAGAATATGGTAGCGTGTCAGCTGTTGGCATCGCTCTTTTGTTTTCCAATCAAATCTACCGTTGACCTAGAAAAGTTTATGGTAAGCTGGCGAACGATACATATTTGATTGGCAGGTCGGGGATGCATAATTCAGGTTGGACTAGTTATAGAACTGGGACATCATCTATTAGACATCCACCTTCTCCCTTCTTAGTTACCTTGTTTTTAGAAGCCTATATTTTCTTTCGGTGTTTTTTTGTGTTGCTAAAACCTTACATGTGAATGAGTCATATGTTGTATCCCGATTTTTATTCGAAAAAAAAACTTTCTCTCTTATGTCTGTAGGTTGAAGAAAAAATGTATATTGTTATTGTTCTAGATATTGCGCATTACATAAAAGAACCAGTACTTTTTTTGTTGGCACTGATGAAGGAATGTCGTGACTAAGCATCATTAGTTCTATCCTAATACCACCCCTCCCCTCAATCTGTGCAGTCAGAACCCGTAACCCGTTAATTCGGGACTCATAGCGAAATGGACTACGAGACATCTGCTTCCTCTGTTGAAGCATATACATATATCAGCTGCGTCAATAAATAAGTGACCTTAACGTTAATTGAATTGTAACTTAATAAGTCATTTTTAATTAAATTAAATATGATCTAATGCGCATCGGACCTAATGCGCTGACTCCTGATGAAATCAATGTCTTACATTATTATGCATTCTTCATAGATATGCCTAATTATATCATTTATAGTAATTGAATGGAAATGATGGTCTTTAATAATGCGATTTGTAAATAGCAACTAGTCCATATCTACTTGCTAATTCAAGGTTAGCAACTAAACAAAATTATAGTGAAAAATAACAGAATACTAATCCGCTAGTATCGCTTCTTTTGGAATTAGGACAATTAAAGTGAGAATATTTAAAAAAAAAAAAACATATTAACACTTTCGAAGTTCACAAAAATAATGTTTAGAAAATATATGACCACAACTGTTTCAGCAAAAACAAATGATATTGGCGAAAAATAAAAAGTTGATAATTATTAGACCTGATTCTATAAATAAATAAATAGATAAATTTGCTAAAAAATGTAATGAGATGAATACAATTTAGTGAATACTTAAGAGTCTGCAATGTTCCTTCCATCTAAACATTTTCCTATGGTTTGAATTTCCTTAGTTTTCTTTATTTAATTTCATTCTGTCATTAATTCCTGTGAAATATTCAATACCTCTTGTTTCTTTTTTTAAATATATAAACTGTTTTTATTGTCAAATATATATATATATATATATATATATATATATATATATATATATATATATATATATATATATATATATATATACACCAATAGGTATGGGCGTTTTCCCACCGATATCAAATTTATCGGGTGCTTCAGATTGCAGGAAATGTAGGATCTAACTGCGATAATTATCGGACTTTGTGATAGATACGTATACTTTCTGCGCAAACTAAATCAATGTCGGATCCAACTCCGATATTTATTGGACCGTGTGAAAACGTCTTAACAGTGTTGCTTGTAACTATTCATTCTAGCTTTATGTACAAAAATAAAATAATATTAAAATAAATAATCGTGTGTCAATTCTCGTGATCTGATTTCGTCTGCAAGTGTTAGTTGTGAAACAGGTCTGCCAACGCATTTTGTTGGGGTAAGATACTATTTAAAGGGAAAGCTGAGGTTAGGTTTTTAAGAAACATTAAAACTACTTCAATAATATCTATTTATTGTGTTATTAAAGTATTTTATAGCTATTTAATTTTTTATAGCAATCATGCTATGTTTAAGAATAACCGTTGATCACTTACCTTTGTTCTTAATTCTCGTTAAGTGGCAGATAGTAATTTTGATAAATAAAAACCAAAATGCTTGGAATTTAGTACCTACACCTTTTTGCATCGTTACTAAAATATGGTACTTTGTATTGTATGTACTTTACGTATTGTTTTATTATATGCTTTAGTGAAATTGATTAAAAATTTCAAAAGAATGAATCTGATTCCTTTGGAACATCTTAAAAACAGTGCACACCCTGTTTCCTTTAATATTGGTCACAGTACTAGCTTGATAACCCAACAAGTCCGTTACACATATGGTACTTATCAGGTCTCGGTATGGTATGGATGACTCGATTGTGTTGTACGAGTGCTATTAGCTTTTAGATTTATTGCAGCCATCTACACTCTCCCCTCTTCTCCCCTTCGATCGGCCAAGATTGATGTCGAGGATGGTGACGCACAGCGTGCTCAATGTAAATAATCTCATCTTGCTCTCTAAATTGCGCGCGCGGTAAACGTTGGCAGTTAAGCTGCAATCTTCAGCCTCAAGTGGCTCTGCCTTCCTACTTATCTCGCTTCTTTTCTTCGGCTCCCCTGGAAGAGTTATTGCGAACGCAATCTTCCGGTTTGGCGGCCATGAATCATACCGATAATGGAAAAGAAGATATATTTCGCTGCTCTCTTTCTTTGCCAAATGTATGTGCCTTAAAGAAAGAGTAAACCTTAAGAAGACGGATGATGCAAAATTTAATTATTTTAGTTATCTCAATGATAACTAATATGTTAGTCATTGATGTTTTAAAAGAAAAAAGTATTAGAAACTATCTATCTAGGAATTATTGTCTATAATATCTGACTTTTGGTTTATTATTTTCAATGATAGACCTTTGGAATCGACCAAGGAAAAACATTTTGTAACCCCCCCCCTCTCTCCTCTCCCTCAAAATTCAAGCTTTTACTTTTCAAGATACTTAGTATCCTAATATCGAATAAAAAAAAATCCGTCCGTCCGCATAACAAGGCATTAAAAAAAAAAATGAAAGAAAAAAATTTGTATAATTACCGATTAAAGATCTTATATACCCATAATTCGGCCATTTATAAAGATAGAGAGGAAATGTAAGGTGTTTTGGAATAAGCATAACAAGGCATTAAAAAAAAAAGTTATCTTTTGTTTGCTCCCAGTACGGCATTCTCACGACGACCATCTCGTAACAAGCTTCAAATTTCTTTTCCTTTGGTGCCTACTGCTTAATTTTTTTTTATTTGGACAGAATAGATATTTTTGGAAATATTACTAAGTGGAAATAATAAACCATTGTGTAATAATTTGCTGCGTTTTTATTTTTTTTATATAAAATCTCTCTTTCTTTAACTTTTATTATAGTTACCTTGGATCTCAAATATAAAAGAAAAAATTATCTTTATTCCTTTGTTGTCGTCACCGAATCGGGAACTCCGCTACTCTTTCTCCTTAACTATTGAGTAGTTTTGGATAACTTGAAGGATGTCTGACAAATAGTCTATAGCCTTGGACGCCAAGTTTAATCGAAGTATGCCATTTTGCAGGGCAATTAAAGACAATCCTTTAATTTCTTGGGTAAATCAAAACCGATTACAAGCCGATTTTGTAGGCTGTATTCCCTCTCCCCTTCCCCGTCAGTCATGTTTGGTTTGTTCCTCGCGGAGATATTGTGGGTGGGATATTCTCTTGGTTTTACATTTCAGTTATGTGGTATATTTATAAAAAAAAAAAAAAAAAAAAAAAAAAAAAAAAAAAAAAAAAAAAAAAAAAAAAAAAAAATTGGAACATAGTTACAGAATATAAATATTATTTTTACTGACACATTTTTTAATACAATTTTTTTTTTCCTTGCATGAAGACCGTCTCAAAAATAGAAGTTCCTGAGTCCGTATACCTATATTAATTCTTTGTTTTTGCTTTAAGCCATCTTGAATTCATAATTGTGCTAGATTAAACATTATCATCCTTTCGAGGTTTCGGCTTACCTTGATTCATTTCCCCCCTCATTTTTAAACTACCTATGATTTAAACGAAACTTTTACTAACCCTTTTATTTTATTTCCTTTCAGAAAGAATAAAGAATATTATAGCTGACACATTAGTTCTTGTTTGTTTATGTGTGTGTATAAATATTTTTTTTTTTAAATTTCTGTTGAGAAAGGATTAAAATTATTCATAGTTATTTATAAGATATACCTCTCATAAAATCCTTCTTGTATTCATTTATTGCGAAATTCTAACGAGATGACTGCAGATTATGCAGCCGAGCGTGTTGCGTAAGATGACGTGGGCTCTACCGTGGGAGGAGCGACTGATGCACATATAAGGAAGAAGGCGGCTGCGGACTCTGAATAAGGTATAGAGTTTGCCTGCGTCGGACTTAGCTTGGGCCATTACTACAAGTCGTGGAGAAACGTCCAGAAAAATATGCTGAGTGGACTGCAGTGTCTGGTCGAGGTCTGACTCATAGTTGACTCAAGAAAGTGCCCATGGCATTGAACCTGCGCGTTCGTCCGTGTCTCTTACCATCTTGTGACGTGGCCTGCTTCTGAACATCTTTCCAGGACTACAGGAAGCATCGTCACTCAATGCAGATCATTTCTTACGATGATTGTTATGTGGTCTCGCCTGCCAATTCCACGAAGACAATAAGAATTACGGGGTTCGGTCACTCGAGACGAATTGGCATATAGTGCTTATGATTTGGTCAAAACAATACGACACCATTTCAATTGAGCCGGTAATATCTTATTTTGATTGGATAATTGATATCTAAATGGATATTGGGAAACTTCTTTGTCATACCAATTTTTTGAATCATGACTCATCAGTGTTAACGCGTTTAGTGGTGTATGACCAATGGGCTATATATATGTTTTAGGTCCCCGTTTCTATTTCATAAGAATTAATCTCAAATATTGACAATTGCTTTAATTCGGTTATATCTGTATATATACTTCTTTACTATTGTATTAAGCTGAAGAGTTTGTGTATTTAAGGCACTAATTTAAAGGGACTACCAGTCCGATTTGAAAAAATGCTTCTGCGTTAGATAGACCGTTTATCGAGGAAGGCTTTAGCCTTTTTAACATCATGCTACTACCTATAGGAACGCAGCAGTAACTAGAGAAAAATGTCCTACTTGCGTACGTACTCCTACTCGTCGTCATGACAACTTCCTACCCGTGGAAGCAAGTTGACTACTGACTTTTAAATAAGAATGAAATTGTGTAAAATTGTTATTTTGTTAATAAAATTGGAGGGTTAGGGAAAATAAAAAGTGTGAAAATCTGAAACATTAAGTGAAACTTTAATGCCGTTTATAAAAAAATATTTTCTAACCCCATTCCTTGTTAATGCCTGTAATAAAAAAGACTGAATAGTTATAGGTTATTATTTTAAATGTTATTTTGTCTTTGAGCGGTTAATTCAAATTTAAGCGAGTAGAACTGCTCTACTAGGTAACTAGTACTAGTTCAAAATATTTACTTAACAAAAGGTTTCTATAAGCCTCGACTTTATTCCAGCTTAACTTTGGAACTATTATGTCTAGCGTTGAGTCTATTGGGTTATCTTTGGTACCAAATGACCCTGGTATGCTGCAACCAAGTATATTATTAGATTATTAGTTTACTGATAAAATTGTTATCTTAAAAAAAAAAATGACAATTTTTGACAGGTTAGTAATAAATTTGGGCTCGGTAGGGTTAATACTTTGGTTTAGGGATTTGTCAGGTATTACCTAATTATTTATTTATGTTTTAAAAATTGGGTGAAGATATTCAGTTTTATACCTGGCAAAAATATTATCATAGTCAATGGTTATCGGCATACTTTCTAGATAATATCGATTAAACCTCAGAGACCAATTATCTATTTCAATTTAAGTATTATTTTTAAATATTGGTCAGTTCTCTTCAATTAATTTAGTGTGATTTTTGGCTGATTCCTTGCTGTATATCTTAGAAAACTACAATTTTTCACGTATTTGCTGTGTAAGCTGTTAGAACTTTTCTCGATACCATAAGTTTAGGAACAAATTTAAAAGGGTTTAAAATTTAAATGAGTATGGTATTTGTGATTGAGGTTTTTTTTTAGAGCAAGTCTTTAGATATCGTCTCAAGATATTTGTAAACTACTGAAATTAATTCAATGGTTATTCGTAGCTATTAAATTAAATGTAATATTAATGGTTAAATCTAATAAATTTTACTCCTTTTTTTTTTAATATTATAAATATTGGAACGTTTGAAGACAAATAAAGTAATGATAAAAGATATTGGGATTTGAAATTTAAAAATTATTTCTAAAAACGCAGTATGTTTTTCGTTAATCATTTTTAGCAGATCCATTGGTCAAGTTTTCCAATAGATTTGTTTAGCAGTAAAAAATAAAGGGATAGGATATATTCTCCAACAGAACTTCCATGAAATGTAGAGTATTCATGTCTGGAATATACCAATGCCACCCACGTAGAGAAAAAAATAAAATAAAAATAGATTTGTTTGGATAGAGAATATAGGGTTATTAAAATGATTTATCATTGGAATTAACAAGGAGGTAGTTGAAGCACGTAAATGGAACTAACTTCTAAGTTTTAATAGATTTATTATTTTTAACCATTTTAGGGTTTTTAAAATATGTTTATATAAATATTTAAATAAAGAACTGAATTTCTGTTGTTTATTAACTTTAATTCTGTTATCTGGCCTTGAATTGATATTTTTTATTTATACGGGGTGATTCACTCATATTTCGAAGGTGAAAATTAATTACACTTAAACTCATATTTTTTTGTTTTAATACCGATGAATTCTGACAGACATACGAGTTATAGAAACGTCTTGTAGACTGCAATCACGCCAACACGCTACTGAGAACAGATAGATTTCATTGGAAGGCATATATCAATCTTGAACATAAGAGACATTATTTATCATGATATCCGGAACAAGGGATGGTTGCGATGCTGTTATTAGCAAATTAACCGATCCAGGAGTTGTGGCATTTCCGATTCTTCTGGAGAACATCTGCGGAGAACATCCTACACAATTCCGTTGTTGTTTTTTATATGGCAGATGGAGGCTTGATAGCGCATCCTGGCCAGGTTATGTAACGAACAATCCCTTTATCTAATCTTACCCAAACAAAAGCGTTGCATCCTGGCCGTAGCGCTTCTTGTAACAAACATAAAATACTATTCTATTTTGTTTGTTGAATTTTTAAAAAGGTTTTTAAAGCCATTTGGCATCACGCCTCAAAGGAATCAAACTTTTGCATGGCGTTGTGTTTAGGCGTTCTATGTATCGATCCCTTAATGTACAATAGTGCCAAGTTCGTTTTTCAAATTTTTGGGAAATTCCAAAACAAAGTTTCAAATACATGTTTCGATATCACTCAACGTTTTTTGTGTGCATGTTATTGGCTTTTCGGGTGGTGTAAATGAGCCAATAAATACTTGGAACATTATTGATTAAAAGCAGAACAACACAAGGAATCAAATTATATGTAAATGTCAAAATTGAATAAAATAAACTCAGAACTACTTTGCACGAAGATATCAAAATATTATGGAAAATAGTTTTTATTCTTATTTCGTTCATTTATCTCTGTTTATTTTGTTTTGGTTACGTGAAATATTACTCATTGCCATTGAACCATTGTCTCACTTGAGTCATTCACTTCAAACATTTATTGCGAGTTTCGCCACATTATTTTCCTCCTAAAAAAATTGATAATTGTTTGAATTATATTATTAGTAATTAGTCATTTTTTATATTTGGACCGATTTCTCAGATTATTGCGAATGGCTGTGACATGTATCATGTTTACTTGCAGTTTTATTTCGAAGTGTAGAATCAATAACAAAGAGATATCAGTTGCTCTGAGCGGGTCGCCCATTTTCTCCTTCCGACAAAGTAATGATTTTTAATTAATTATCAAAAACGTTTTTTTTTATATTGTAAGATTCGATGCATTTATTTTGTAATTATTCAATGTCATAACTTCAAGAAAATCTTTTATTTTAGCATATTTGAAATCGCTAATCTATGTTTTGAATTTATTAAGCCATTTTTTGGTTTTAATGTACTAGGGTGTCTACCAGTCGGGAATTTCGGGAATGTGTCTTGGATTTTATAAGGTCGGGAATTCACAAGAAATTTTTCAATAGTCGGGAATGACGTCATTAGTTCTGAACTTTAGTATCTTCCTTCAAGTTTCATTAACTGTGGAATAGCTTATTCTGGGAATTGAAACAGAAAATTTTCGGCTACTATTTTATTGGACAAATTCTATCTAATATAAAATAAATTAAGATTAATAATAAATATAATACGTATTGGTTATTACAAAAATTATTTTTTTGATCACACACTTCTTCTTCTATTAAATTGGCGCCTGATCCTGATCCTTGCTTTATAGCCATTAATCAAGAAACAGTATTTCATCATCAAGCACTAAGCCCAAGACTGTTCATCTGTTGTTTTTTCATTTCTAAGCCTTAGCAATTTTTCAAATATTTTTTAAATTTGCATTCACCTTTCCTGAAAATAACAAAACTATAGTTGAATAAATTTAACGAAATCTTTTTTTTTTTTTTATCTTCTTTCAAGAGAGGATCATATTAGGCAAAAATGTATAACCAGTGAATAAGAAAGCCTACGAATGTCTGTCAGTGGTATCAATATGTTTTTATTTTATTTATGTACTTATAAGGGTTAGTATTTCTACTACTACTTCGGCGCCACAACCCATTACTGGGTCCTGACTTCCTTGGACAACTTCCGCCATTTTAATCGGTGAAGTGTAGATGGGCAGGAGGGCACAATTGCGAACTCCGAGCGTCTTCTTCATCAAGATGTTGTTTTGGTATTTCATATGACCCCATCCTGACTGGCTACATGGCCCTGCGTAACCTACTGAGCTTGAAAATTCTCGCAACATCATGCTCGTTAAGCAAGGAGTATACTAATTTGTGCGCCTTCTCGATTTTGAATCATTTTTCACTTGGCCAATCATGCGTCTATTAAGTTATAAGCTAAATTAAATTAAGTTATAATTATTTTTCTCTGAAATCTTTAGGAAATCTCTTTTATCATACTTTGACAGGCCAGCCCATGTCTCTGACCCGCAAGTATGTTCTGATCAGTATGTTATAAAATCTTGTTTTGATAGCTCTTGATACTGAGTTTATTATTTAATTTATCAAAAATAAATAAATTATAATAACATGGGTGCCGTTAATTTTGTTTAATAATTTCAGTGTGCCGCTAGACAAAAAAGTTTGAGAACCAGTGGTCTCTAGTAATTTATTTATTTCTTATTATAAAACAGGTATTTTTATTTTTTGTAATTACTATGTGAATTTCACTGAAAAACAAATCAAAGATATGAAATAAGATCCATCACTTCCCGGCAAGGATCTTATATCAACCTTAGGGTTGATTTCCCTAATTTTCTTTTATCGTCAAGTAGAAGTTAAAGGTATTTGTTACTTATGTGAAAATAGCATTTTACTCATACCATTCTGATTTAAATGAAGTTATAGTAGAGCTAAATAGTAATAATTAAGATTTATATAAATGAAATGCATAAAACAACACATAATAGATCTCTAATTTTTCGGCCAGAAATTTTTATCTGGCGTGATAAAGACCTTTTAATAGCTCGAGATACGGTTCAGTGAAATGATACAAGAGATAGCACTTCCCGGTCGGCAGGAACTGCTTCTATGATAGTCCATTTGATGGGGTCATTCCGTTTTCCCGTTACGCAGTATAGATGAAGTATCACGTACGTATTGATTAGGTATTGCGAATGTTGTTTGCATTTGTGGTTAGTTTTAATGGTGGTTTTCCGTGTTTGGTGTTCATTATATCGTAGTAAATGGTTTTCTAGCTTGCCTATCTCAGCTGGAATTGAAAATCAAACCTTCCATTAATATCTGAAGCATGAATGGGCGAGTGTTGGAAGTATCGCTCAGCACTTCTATCCAGATGCGAATGCCTGTTCGCAGGACCGGAACTAGGATTTTTTCCTGGGATGGGACGAGCTTAATTTTGGCGCCCCTTTCCCCTTCCCTTCCCTGAAATAGTCTTATAACAGAATTTATGGTAATATTTTATTTCAAAATAAATATCATCTCCATAACATTAAGTTATATTTACTATATGAATTAAGTTTAAAAGAATCAAAAAGCAGAAACAAAAAGCAGAAACAAATATTTGTTTAAAATTTCGCTCAAAATTTGACGCTCTCTAAATTCTACCGCCCGGGGGAAGTCCTTCCCTTTGCCCTCCTCTAGTTCCGACCCTGTCAGTTCGATTTCTGTCTGTTTGGCTGATATAGTTAATCTCGACCTTAACAAAGGCTAGAATAGGTTGGCAACCTGTAGAATCATTTACCGCTGTTTTTTATGCACATAAGAGTTTTGTGACGGTCGATGGTCTCTTGAAATTGAGAGTTTATGTTTTGGAATATCTTTATCTTAAATATGTCGGCCGCAACATTAAACTGTGAATATTAAAAATGTTCAAGATAATCGTAAAATTAAATTTATCATGTGAAACCAACCAAAATATTACTTGTAAAATGTACATACAGATAAATGAAATGACAACTAAATGCTCAAATAGATATGATAAGATAATTATTAATATAATTTATGATAATGTATGATGTGTGTATATATATATATATATATATATATATATATATATATATATATATATATATATATATATATATATATATAAAATGTGCAAAAAAAAGTAGACTGTTAGTATTACTTTTCAAGGAAAAATATTACAATTATTTAACTAAGTAAATTGAATATTATAATAATAAAGATAGATATTTAATCATAAGCAAAAATGTTTTTTACAAAAGCATGTAAGAAAAAAAGGGAGAAATCTTCTTCCTCTTTCTTAATGGTTATTTAATTCCAAATAATGACGAATTGTTTGTGTCGTTAATTAGTATTATTCCTAGAAAAGCTCTCATGTTTCATGTGAATTTACATACAAGACTCATAAGGGCTGTAAGTTTCTAATATTACTACTACTCTTCCAGAATTGATGATGAGGTTGTGCATCTATCTGACTTCTCAGAATTATAGACTTCGGTCCAGAATTTTAATGCCTTCTTTACCTGATAAACTATGCCTACCACGAACAGGCTGTGGGGGATGTGCTTTCTAAAAGTGTGAGGAAGGATGTTCACAAAAATTATTTTCCATTGATGTATAGCTATTATCGAATCAAGACAAGAGACTGAATCTCCATAAATCTCTTTATATATCTTAATTTAATTATCTGTAGTTGGTAAGCTATTAGTGCCGTCGATTAGATTGTTCTATTTTTTTTTTCAGTATATCTCCTGTCCTATCATATACACTATATTACAAAGGGTTCTACTTATCTGAATTTTTTTTTGTTCAAAAATATATTTTTTGTCTCGGTTATTTAAGTATAATGTAACTTGATGAAATTTTTTAAAAATAATTCTGATTGTTGAACAAAAATGGTTCGTTCCTCAATTTTTTTTTTATGTACGACTACAATTTTCATTCTCATACTTCCTGACACCCTTTTGGGACTTATGCATAGCAAATATACAAAACAGTTAAAAACAATTCATAGTTACATGTTATTAATATTCCTCTCACAAACACATGTTCAAGATCACGTTAAAACAACGTACAAGGTATTTCATTACGAACTTTATGCCCAACATAATAGCCTTATCTAGACATGGCAAAACTTAACATCCCTGATAATATATACAAAAGGTTGTAAGATACAAAATAAGAATATGTCTAGGCACAACCAAAATGGTGTTGTTTTGCTTTTTTGTACTTCACCACATTGCTAGTTGTATTAATATACCCTCAACACCGAACACAGGCAATTCGGAAATTTCCTTTCTTATGTCTTCAGAAGCTCTATGATGCGTTGTCAGGGATGATATTTGTCTGATGCATTTAGAATTGAAGTTGCCTCTTGTATCGACGGGTCGTCAGCAGTAGATCTATTAACAGCCGGAAGAGTTTGATTTTTTATTTCTTATGCTCCATATTTCCTTATGTTGAATCGAGCTGCTTCTTCCTTTAAGGAAAAAGGTCTTTAGGATTACAGGACTTCGTCCTAGTCTTGATTGAAATTCTGAAATTTCTCTCTGAAAAATAACGTTATCTTTCTTTTCTACTGTAACGAAGGTTTACTCCACATGTTGATACCGCGATACACTGTTACTAACCCTAGAGAGGAATAACGTTCTGTAATAAAAAATTGTAGTGGTCGTGGTACCATTAAGCACTCGACAATACTCGCCATTACCCCTAGGAATTGTAGCCTGAGAAGAGCATCGGTGATTGTGACGGTCATTTGTCACAGTTAAGCCATTGTCATGTCGCCTGTAACCATCGGCTCCTTGGACCAGCTATCTCACGCGACTGTTTCTCGGCCACGGAACAAGTTCTCAGCTCGTTCCTTTCACAGTTCCGTTAGGGTAACCTCTGCATCATTTGCTCAGTCGGTGCTGTCTGATCATGTTGGGTTATCCACGGACGTTGTATTTTGTTCCTTGTTTTGTCGTCCTGAAGGCATGTTCTTTCATATATTATTTCATAGCCCGTTCTGCATAATTGGATCCCGAATATTACCCTAAATTTGACATCATAAATTTTCCACCTAATGTTTTATTAAACATGATTCCTTTTGCAGTGTCTGAATTGAGTCCAGGTAGCTGTACTTTTGGGTTATGCTACAGATGGGACTATATATTTTATTCATCAGTTTGTTTATCGCGGTCCAAGCCACTGACTACTGGTAATTATTCTTACTAAGAATTAGAATATGTAAAATTTTTAGTAATTATTTGAGTTTTTTCCTCTTCAAATCTCGATCAGCTCCTTATAAACTCATCGATTATTTGTAGATGTTCTGGCGGTATCATTAAGCTATAAGTGACACGTATAGAACGTATCATAGCGTTTCAGTGATAATTCATGAAGTCTTTGATCATTTTGTAGTCGAGCCATGTGTGTCATTTAGGAATAACATAAATTTATAATAAGTGTGTCCAAACAAGGATTGTTAAAGTGGGCTTGAATTGTGTTTTAAATTTTGGGTTTTTGCTGAAGAATAAAGACTTCAGGTTTAAGGATTTTTTTTAAACTATGGACTCAATGTCATCCTGTTCTTGAATGCCACTACTTCAAATTAATTTCAATTTTACTTTCCTTTGCGAAGATCACTTTCAGAATCTTTTTGTTTTAACTCGTTAAGACTAATATTAGGAATACGGTAAGAAACACAGAATTCATATCTGAATGTGGAATCTATAATTCTCACTTATTTTCTTTTGGAATTGTACATTAATATTTCAATAAATTGGGTGGAATTACTGTGTCCAAAAAGTAACCCTGCAATTACTTTGTATAGACTTCATCATTTAATCGATCGCATCGCTTTTTAGAATTAAAGTAATTCTTTTAGGTTTAAAAATTAAATTTAAAATTTAAAAGTCGTTATTTTATTTTAGCATTATAACTATTTATATATTGCTTTACCTTATATCAATATTCCGATATGATTTAGATTTGATTCGACTAACCGGATGTGGTTTGAATCTTCATTATAAGATCCTGGAATGATCATTTCAGCCGGTGGTTATTCTATGATTAGAATAGTGGGATAGGGTTCTACAGAAGGCCAACCACCCCAATCCGTTAACCATTTAATCAGTTAAAGAACGAAACTCGCCCTCCCCCTCGTCCAAGATTAGGCATTACACACACACACCCTCCAACCACCCTCTTCGTGCAGATCCATAGCTATCATGTGGAGTTGAGTCACCCCCACTCAAGTTGGGATTACCAATTTTTTTATCACGTTGTTTATTTGTATTTGATTATTTGACTGTTCTACATGTTGCTCTCTGTGAGTGTTAATTAAAATATTCGTAGTAACTGATATTAAATATTATTGAATTATTTATAAACCAAAATAAAAAAATCAAATCTGAAATCGGACTATTTATTCATTTATTTATGTCATTATTCAGCATGATAAAATTCAATTGCTTATAAGTTTTTTGATCATATACGTTATAACAGGGCCGAATCTGGAGTAAGGGGCAAAGGGCGAACTGCCACGGGCAGCAGAATTTAAGAGAGCGGCAAATTTCGAGCGAAATTTTACTTTTAGATTAAATTAAAAAAGATTTTTTATTTTTATTATATTGACCTGAATTCTTTCATTAAAATGAGTTAATGTTATGAGATGATGATATTCATTTCGAAATATATTACTTAATACTGTTATAAAGCATTTGACTTTTATTGGAGGAGGAGGAGGGTCAAACAAGAGACGCCAAAATTCAGCTTGCCCCTACTGAAAAATATCATAGTTCCGGCTCTGTGTTACAAGGATCATATGACAATATGTTAGAAATGATAAAACTTGTTGGTTCATCTATTAGTGTAGTTTTACTCGTTTCCGTCCCTCTCTGCAAAAGTCTAAATATATTTATATTTATACACGCATATATTTTATTTGTATAAAAAAAAAAAAAATCCCTTTAGTGATTTGTTTTCCTATCATGAGCCGGTTTTAATTAAAAATATTATGCGGAACAAATTTCTGAATACAATTTTTCAAAATTTGTCATTTATTGTCGTCACTAAATCGGCTTGCAAATGATATGTTCTGTGTTTAATTCTTCTTATTTTTTTTTTCGATTTTAGTTCGATATTTTTCACAGACTTGTATGATCCGTTTATGTGACTTTTTGAAACTATTTTTTTTTATTTATATTTTTGGTGTTTTTTAGCAATTATAAGTTTTAGTTAAAATTAATCAATTTAACACTTGCTATACTAGTTTTGTTTATTAATTTATGTATTTTTTCTTACAAATGCATCTTTCTTCGCTATTTCGAAATTGAAGAACAGTCCTCCTCAAGTGGTTGAAATCTCAATAAATTCCTTGTAAACGAACGCTGAAAGAAAACAAAACCTATTTAACCATTAAACAGACAGGCGGTAGACAGATTTTTGAAATTTTGCCAAAAGTGCTCCTGTGTGGACAGGATTGTCTCTAGGAGCTGGAATGTGGCAACTAGCCAGTGTTGTTTTCTTTTTCTCAGGTAGAGGAGCCTTGCTTCCTCTATCCCACTGTTCTCATGTGACTGGCCATCTCACATCTCCAATCAGCCAATATCTGGCTTCAGCAAATATTTTGGTAGGATGTTTATTTTTTTTTTCCTCGAGTTTACATATAAACTGATTGCTGAAAGAATGGTCTGTTTTCTGTATTTTTACTCTCTCGAAGTAGGTCTTCTCGGGGATGAAGAAGCAATAAACAATGATTTTTTTAATGTTAAGTAATTGATTTTGTTTAATAAAAAAATCATACCTTCGAAATGGTCTTTAGTTTGAAAAATATTTTTTTAGTTTTAAAATGATATAAGTTGGAGTTTAGATTTTTGGCTCCACTGAATCCTCAAATAAATGCCTTCCATATCCAATCCTAATAAGCCAAAATTCTTGCGAAGAACCCTTAATTCTCCTTATTATGTCACAAATAACATTATCCATAATGACCTCAATATTCCTTGTGTTACAGATAACGCTTGAAATAGATATACCTCATTTCATTAAATACTCCATACACACTTAAATCTGCTAGTAGGTAACCTTTCATCTCAATTTATTCCCGATAAGCTTTCTATGTTAGCTGAAAAGAAGGTGGCTTCAAGACCTCTCAACGTATGATTATATCTGGCAATGATTATTTTCTTCACAAGCCATTTTCAGTTTATAATAGTTGTGTGCACATTTGCTTATAGCTTTGTTGCAGTTGTAAATTTCAATTAATAAAAACAAATATTTAAGTTGAGATTCTAATTATTTTTAATCTATCTGCCAAGATTGCTCATTTATATTTCAATAATCAATCGTTGATCTAATTTTTTTTTTTTTAATGTAAGAAAACAAATGATTTGTTTTTGAAATCCTGCATAAAGATTATGCTGACAACAATCATGAACAATTTTTTATATTCCACTTTTCGAAAACGTTAGATATCCATTATTCCTAGGTGATTAATATCATCCTTTATATTTGTTAAAAATTATAATTTAAAAAACTCTCCAAAGACCTAAATACGCATTGGAAAATAGTTAACTTTAGCTTAATTTTTAATCACAAACAGTTTAATCACAGTTTTTTAATTAAACCCGTGCTTTCTTAATCGTTACGATATACTCGTATGCTTAGGTTTTTAATAAAATTAATAATTATAAAAAAATTTGGTTAGTTCTCCTTCTTTTTTTTTTCATCTTTTTTTTTCTATATCTGACTACTTTGATGTTTACCCCGTAACACTTGTTTCAAATAGATGTTTTATGTAGATTAGAAATTTTGCAATGACCAAATTGGCAGTTGATGTCAATATCTGTGAAGTTGGCAATCGATGTATTCAAATAGTGATAAAAAAAAAAACTATTGAAATACAACCAACCAATAAACAAATGTTCCAACTGCCCCTTGACCTATTCTCTAACATGTTATAAAGTATTCATTCGATCAATAGGCGAGAAGTGGATGAGCAGTAATTTTTTACCCCCATTTCATACTGGTCGATACTATTCACACCATCTGATGAAAGTAGACCCTGAGGTTGTATATTCGTTCTTAAAGCTCACACAAAATCCTTCCAACTAGTTGCTATAACCCCTCCTTCGCTATTGTACGCGCGCTAATAAGTTGCAGGCGGTTGCATCCAATGCTAACCGCTCCGATCTAATCGTGATCGGAGCCTTGTGACCATATTGAACACTGGCGTTATTGAACGACGTAACAAGGAAAGCAACTATCTCTCTGACAGTGGTCCATAACTGGCTTCATCCTTCTCCACTCGTTAAGGTTCCACGCGGTCTTATCGTCCCAGAGCCATGTTAATTGGGTGTCGGGTGGAAATTCCACTAGGAATTCGCTGTTGCTTTTATATTTTATCTATGTTAGCTTTTAACATTAATTTGTCTCTTCCATGGGAATCTTTTTCTTTCTTTTTTTATTAAAAAAGGAAATAAAAAAAGGAAGATAAAATAATATAGCATAATTAATCACTGAGGCAAAAATATTTTTTAATATTTCATTTATTTCAGAATCACCTGATCGGTATCTATGATTTTTTTATTACTCTTATGTTATTGTTAGATTACAGTATGTTTATACTATAAACTATTACACTCTTATAGTATCCGCTAAACCTTTTAAAAATTAGTTAATTTATTTATTTGAAATTTTAAAAAATGCTATAGTTTATTCGTAGTTGTATTAGAATGACAATTTTTGTACGTTAATACATGTGACAAGAATATTTTAATTTTATTTACAACTATAGTGAGGTGGGGTAAGTGCAAATACAGGCTTCAAATGTCATAATACTCGTCCAATAGTATTACAATGAAATTATAATCTTAATATATGATAAATAAACATCATTTTCTGAGCATCTTAGCAATACTATTTATTGGACAAATATTGTACCGTTTAGAGCCTGTGTACGCATTTACCCCAAGAACACACTTACCCCACCTCACCTTACTGCATTAAAAATACAATAGGTAAATTTGTTATGTGATAAATAAAACATGATGAAGAAACTACCCATTAGTAGCTCTTCAATGACAGTTAGAAGGTCTAAAGACCATCTTCTTTTCAGACTTTTGCGAGGTTCTTGGTGATAATTTAAATTGTCTTTTCTATTTTACTTGCAAAGTAGAAAGAGGAGAAGGTTTGTCTGTAGGATTTTTTTTTTGTCCTTAAAAAGTAGTTTTAAGTTCTTTTAAAACAAACAAGTACAAAAAAATTAATTCATCTAATTAGATTAGTCTAATAAATAAGTCGTTCTTTTTCAAATGAATGGTATTTAATTTTTGTATAGGAACCTAAATCTCAATGTAAACAGAACTATTCACTGAAACACCCTTTCGCCCACCCTTCAATCCAATTCACTGCTTCTGGATGCCAATCAAGAGATTACATAATTCGACGATCAAAATGCATTAAAATTCAATTTCCTAAACTAAAATTAGTAATTTCGAGGTCAGACGAGATGAGACTAGAAAATAGCCACATTGTGGAAAATCAGCCGTATGACTGATTTTAGTTTTTTGCGTGTAACTATGCATAGTAATGAGAAAATTATAAAAAATCAGGACTGTTGTGAACTTAAAATTGGATGCTCTACAAGGGTGGGCAGCTGTTCTTCGTTGTCCAGTGCGGCAAATAGTATATATATATATATATATATATATATATATATATATATACTATATATACTATATATAAAAAGAAATAGATATATATATATATTTCTTTTTTTTTCTGAACCGTCCATAGTGCGCATGAGATTAAACCGTATGAATGGACAACTTTAACTAATTTTAAGCCAAATTTTAAAAATTTTACAAAATATTTTCGTTAGATGTTAGTATACTTTTTATTAATAAATATATTGAACTTCAACAGAATTTTGAATAATTATTTTCTTTTTCGTAATTAAATTTTTTATATGTGCTCTTATATTCTTACACGTGACTTGCAAAAATTATGCAATTAAATTAAAAAAAAAAAAAAATTGAACTTTTGTATTTGCGTATGGCTGGTACTCTGTGGCCTCATGTGAGCCGGTGGTCTGCCCAACAACAACCCAATAATAGCCGGTGCTGCTCTACAACTTTAGTTATTTGGCATTTTTCATTCACAATAACAGTTTTGAGTTGCAGACGTGTAAACCTGAGCATAACATACTTTTCAGTGAAAATGGTAAAATTCGGCTATTTTTGATTGCCGATTCTTAACAAACCGTCGAAAGGAATTTAACATTTGACAGGAGTATTCGACACAGAAATTGATGTTGTTTTATTTAGGTTACAGTAGAATTTTCTGTGCGATGCACTAAAAAATTTAGCTCTATTCGAAAATTGTCGCAAACTTAAATTTGTTTGGGCTGTCGAGATTGAATTAATATCATTTCCAAGTTTGAATTAATTCGAACCAAATGTATCATTTCGAAATATACTACACTTATTTTGCTGAATTGAGGGTTCCTCGTGTCCTTAATTGCCTAAGGGCACAGCAATTCGTTAGATTTTTAACAGGCTGCAAGCTAATCCCTTAAGTGAGACTGGTACGTAATACTTTCAGTCCCAAGCTAGATCCGTAGTGGCTCCTCTCTGGCGCCAGCCTTTCTAAGTGTCCCATAAATTTAGAAATGCTTGCATTACAATTTATTTTCTGTTTTTTATTTCCACTACTTTCTACTATGTGCCTATATACAGGATGAAATTAGTTAGCTGGCGCTAATGAAATTTATACCACTCTAAATTTCAAAAGCCCTCTCAGTTCGATTGTTTGTTAAACAGATGTTTTACAGAATGGGTCCTTACAAACCATTGAGAAGACTTGTCATCGTGTGATTCATTTATCACGCGACATGTAATCAATGTTTGTCTGTTGAATAATAGAAGAGATAGCAGCGCATGACAGACGCATCCAGAATCTATTTTAGCTCTAAAACACCTCTTCTGCGGTGTAAAACGGTTAGAAAACATTTTGTTTGATCAAATATTTAGTTATATAATCAATTATTTTTCTTTGCTCGCTAGTTACTTTTAAAATATTTTAATAAAAATTGGTCAAAAGTTAAAAAAGAACTATTAATTAAAAGTTTCAGCTCGTGAAATGCTTAAAAATTTTAAGATCTATGCAAATAATTTTAGATGAAAAAAATCAGTCTTAACCACGTGAAGATATTTATATTTTGATAAAAGAAATATTACTAAAATGTTAATTAGTTGCGTATATAAACTGGGTTGCGTAATAGACTAATTTAAATTTGTTGTTTACTAGATTTAACTCTCTTAAGTGATCTAATCTCATATACTAATTCCACAAACGAAGAACAAAGAAACAAAATAATTTTGAAGTTAAATTTTTATTTTGAAGAGAAAAAAATTGATTGTATTTTCTTTGAAATAAAATAATTTTATGTTTTTTTCTTTAAAAAACCTTATTAAAAATGTTTTTATATATACATTTTTTTTTTTTTTTATATCCACATCGGCTTAGTGGGTTTTACGTGGGTGTTTTGACTAATCATTATATTTTTAACAATTTTCAAATTGGGGGTATAGTCTCATATAAAAGACACTCCTAACGGCTTATAATGTTTGGAGTTTAATTGTTTAATTTAAATAATTGAATAATTGTTAATTCTTAAAGTAAGTAAATAATTGCGATACGTCGTCGCTAATGTCATCAGCAGTGCGAAGCTACATTAAATAAATTCAAATAAAAAAAAGGCAAATCAAATAAAGCAAATAATCAAAATAATTATGATAAAATAAAACAATTTTAGAAAAAATAAATTAACAAGTCCAAATTCCATAAGAAATTAATTTCAACTTTCAGTTTACTTTAATTATGTGCTTATATTAGTATAGAAGGAAACCATGCTATACATATTACCGATATTGTTATTTGAATTGTTAATTTTTGTCAGCACTAATCAACTGAAATGTATTTTCCATCCCTGAAGCATATTTCATTCAAGAGTCTGCGATGAAAATTGAATGTTTTGAAATGAGCCAATTAATTATTGCTTAGCTGCTGCAAAAATTTCAAAAAATAATATTTTGGGAAATATTAGAGCTAATTTTGTTTCTTCTCTTCAATTCCATATGTTGATTTTTTAAATAGTATCAGAAAATACCTAATTATTTTTATATCAAATGGGTTTGGTATTAAATTTGTTTTGGTTTCTTTATCGTTGAATCGGCCAAACATTAAAAAATACAAAAAGACCAAAAAATATTATATTAAAAATACACAAAAGCTCTAAAAAATACTTTACAATTAAATCTAATATTTAATAAACGAATGGGTTATATGTAAAGATTTCTAGGTTATGTTATCGTGATAATTGTTATTATTGCATGTTTGGTAATAATTATTAAATGGATAATTCAAATTAAAAATTTCTCATTAATAGTAAAAGTAGGAATTTTTAATCTCTGTGTAAAACTCTTGGTTTTAAAGCCACTGAGAAATGTTGTTTCTATTAAAAATTTTTGAAATAATTTTTTACTTTAAAATTGAATCTGTCATCCAATTTTTTTCTTTTTGTAGTCTAATGTCCTAAATAGGCTTTAATATGCCTATTGTATAAGTAGCTTGCATATGCGAGGTTTTACCAATGAGGGTGGAAGAAGCCATACTATGTAATCCAATGAAGGCTGCATTGAACTTATTCTTGCCAAATTTTGTATCCCCGTTGATCTTATATTTTATTTGCTTTAATAAGATTTAGATTTGTTTTAATATTCGTTATAAATTATTTTACTTTTTTTGTTAATTTTATTTATTTTTAACCATAAATTAATTAATTTTTCTGTCTGTTCCAGGTAAGTTCCCTGAAAACGTTTTCAAGTGAATTCCCAGCTTCCTTCGTTTGTGGTAACAAATTAACTTTTTATTTATTTTTGATGTGTCGATGAAGAGGAATGATTATCAATATATATATATATATATATATATATATATATATATATATATATATATATATATATATATATATATATATATATAAATCGGGGCTCTTTTTCCTAAACCTGGTGTGCATTTAAAAGATGGTATCAAGGCACGATGCCTGGGAAGTCCCGTGTTGCAGATTGCACTTGTCTTTGACCGGGGTCAGACGTCGAATTCTTTCACCTTAACCGGGCAAGGCATCCCGTTCACCTACTTCTGCTCGGCTCCGTCCAAAACAGAAGCATTAACCCGGAATCCGTTGGAAAGGTGTAAATCAAAACTTCTCAATGCCAATTTCCATGTTTGTTTCCTTATTTTCGATGTCAGTTTTTCCTATGAATAATAAAGTTCTTAGATAACTGACTCACACAGTTATCAAAAGTGTAAACAGGCGATATCTTCCTTCTTCAGATATGGGCAGAAAAATGGCTGCATTGTTCAAGTTTAGGCAAATTCGTCATCTTAATGTAATTCACTTAACGTTGATGGATTGTCCTACTGTGAATTTCGCTCATTGGTGAATTTTCAGGCGTTTTTTAAGTCTTTGTTGTGCATTTTTTCGCCTTGATATTCTAATTCAAAGAAAACTAAAAAAATTGCGAACATTAAAATTACAAAACATTCATCTTTAAATAGGTGTTTTGTGCCCTATTGCAGTCAACCAAATCTGTATATATTGATAAAAATTAACGCTTCACTAATGGAAAAAATATATGCGTCATCAGAACATATCACTATCACACTCAAACCATTCTCAATTCAAATACTTTTTTTTGCGCATTCAATGCTTCCACCGTTATCTTTTGCTCCTGCCAAAATAGACTATCAGGTTAGATCACATTCTTCAATTATCTCAGAATCTGTCCTTAACCGTGTTCTTTGTCTGTATTTAAAGTGTTTGCAATCGGCGAAATAAAGCAACAAAACGAGGAATCTTTATTTTATTTTGTAGCTTCCAATGTGCAAATAACAAATCAATTTGTAATTTGTGAAGACGCTAAGAACCCCGAGGAAAAGCGCTAAATTTTATTTATTTTTTTCTGTCTTCTGTTTGAATTAAATAATAATTTATTTAAATAAATATCTATTTGTTTATATATATTTTTTTATTTGTAAAAGGTAATGATTAATTATCTCATTAAAATCCTTCCAACGCCTCTACCCCCTTAATAAGAATTTATTTAGTACCTGACAATGAAATTACATTTACTTATTTCTGGAACATATTGCCCCGTCAGAATGTCAGTGAATTAATTAGACGGTTTGTATACAACATCTACCACACTGCCTGAAGAATACCTTGATGCCAAGAATCAGGCACCTCAACGCGTGTGGTTATATTGATTTTAAAATTAGTTTGGTATCCTTTGTTTCCTTTTTTGTGGTAGGAGAGGGGGGTTTAGCATCCCTCTGTACTCAAATCAGAGTAGAGGTGGGCGGGCTATCATATATGAAAAGGTCGAAATTTATTCCGAAGATCCGCCAGGAAATTGCAGTCATCCCTCTTAAGCAAGATTCGAACTCCGCTTTCGACTAAAGAGTGATAGTCTGACAGGCTTGGTCTCAACTTAGTTTTCTGTTGTAATTTGAAAATTCTGTTTTAGAAATTTTAAGTCCCTTAACCGGAGGTGGCCAACCGTTTGCATACCAATATTTTCACTGAGTTTAGATGCGCCTTATAACTTAAACACTTTTAATATCGTCTTAACTTCGTTAGTAAGAGATTATAAAATAGAGAAGATAATAGGATCTGCTTAGGAGGAAAAGGAATAACTTAATTGCGTAATTAAGTTGATTAATTTACGCCATTTTCTTAAAGAACCAATCTACAATAATCCGAAACGATCTCTTGTACCAGAGGATGTTCGCTTCGTGATGGTATTAGGTGTTACCAGAGGGTCTCATTTGGTTAAAATAACTCTGGAACACAAGAGTTGGTATTGAGTGGGAGATCAACTTAGAACATGGATTTGTCTGTTCTCTCTGCTTGCATGCAGTTTTGGTCCTGGCACATATTTAATAATCCGTTTGATATAAGTATACTTATAGACGTGACATCCATAGAGTATTGATTCGTCTACATGGTTAAAGCCCACAATATAAAATGCATATAGGCGCAAAGATGCATTGCGCCACTTGCAATCACCCGATGCGCCAAGTTTTGCGCATGCGCCACGGTTTGGCTCCCGCTACCCTAAAATATTTATATAAGTATTATTTGTATTTTTCGGAAGTTTTAATTATCTACTGAAATTATGGCATTTTTCTTAATTAGTTGATAGTGTCTTGGAGAAATCACCATATTATTTATTTGTTCATTACCACATATAACACGTATTTACAAAATAAAACAAATTGTTGATGGATATTTAGAATTAATACAGTTTTAACACAAATTAAGAAAAGTAAAATTAATGAAAAGATTGAAAAAATAATAATGAAAGAAATATATAGATTAAACGATAGCATGAAAATTCATTAAAGTTGATAAAATATATAAATAAAAGGATAGAAGTTAAAGGAGTAATTAAAATTGTAAGATTAAAACTAATTTCAATTATTTGCTGTGATAATTAACTGGCATTCTATTCTATTCAAGTAACTTTTCTTTTTTTTTTAGTTATAATTGTTAGTTTAATCCGGTTATAATATATTCTCAAATCATTTTTATATGCTAGAATTTGCAAAATTCATTATTATATTATGAGCACCAAGGACTGATGACGCACAGCGCTGCATATCATGATTACTTATTTTTCGGTTTCCGGATTAGTCTTGACGATTTGTGTGCCAGTCTTTGATTCCCACGCGATTCGAGATATGCCATGGAGACCTGATTAGTGAAAGAACAATTCACAGTCCTGTTTATCAACTATCAGACAAAAGAAGGAGCTAGACAAGAAATGGTGGAACAAAAAGCCCTCGGTGTAGACAAAGAGAGTGGTGGGGGGGCGAAGCAGGTGGGGGCTCAGGACGCCTCGGTCGCTCAGTCTACGTCCGACAACTGCAGAACTATGAAGTCACCGTCAAGAGATATCTTTGGAGCCGAATTCAGTGGCACACCAAGCCACCAGAGGCAAGTCATAGTAAAGTTTATTTTAGCGGGTAATTAATAGATATATTAATAATAGAAAATGTTTTTCTGTTTTTTTTCCTCAAATGATGTAACACTGATAAATTAAATATTTATATAATTTTATGTCAAAGAAAGAAAGGCTATATATATATTAATGCCTACTTTAATATCGGGGATGACTTTTTTAATGGCTTTTGTCATTTTATTCATCATACGAATTTAAAAATTTCTGTCAAAATTTATAAGTTGTTCATCACTCCGTCATTAGATGGATCATGTTTGATATTTAAATATTTATATTTTTTTTTTTTTTATGTATATATTAATTGAAATTGACTATTATTCAAATTCTACAAGCCCACAGACGAAACCCAAAATGGCTTGTTATGGATATTAGTATATTTTTTTTATTCAACTTGATTTTATTTTTTTCATTTGTGTAGAAAAAATATAATTAATTCATAAAACCAGAAGTTTTTAATTATTATTTTTTAAATTTTTTTATTTCGAGTTGTGTCCGTTCTACATAAGAATAAATAGCATGGGATTGTTAAAATAATAACATTAATGAAAAATGAGTAATATTTTCTTCCCGTATCTCTTTTTCTTCACTTTTTTTTTGTATCAATCCTTTTTTATGAAGTCGAAAAAAAAAAATAGTTAAAAGTATTCAGTCTAAATTTATATTCTCTATATACTTTATTTTATAGTATCCTTAATAACTTCATCTTTAATGGTATCCAGTTTTCCGTATGATTCGAAATATTTCATTATTGACTGCTGTACATCCTACGCATTCTACATTTCCTAACTTGCTGTCAACCTATCTTGGGTGTGGATACTGTTAAGACATCTGTCGTGGGTATTTGACGGATTGCTGTATCTCTCGTATATCTTCTTTTTCTCTGACTAATATCTTAGCGCGATTGGGCCATCATCGGACTGTATTCAGACAGTCGTGTTGGCGACTCATTTAGATCAATTTCTCGACCTTGCTTCTCGTGATCCATAAAATATCTTAATGTTTGCTGCGGTTCCCATAGCGTTCGTCGTCTCAGAACCCCCCCGAGTAGAAGAGAATTACGACACAAGATGGCGTACCGTCACAATGCCCTGCTTAAGTCCCTTTTCTCTTGTATATCTCGATAAGTTTTTTTCTTTCTATAGATAACTATGATTGTGAAAATGAGTCAGCTGGCTGTATATTCTTTCATGATAAACTTCTTCATAATGCAATGCAACCTTTGCTTGGTGGAAATATCATCGTTCGAATATTCCTTGCAGAAAGGCTAGTGACCGCTGGAGGAATCTTAAATACAATTGCTTTAAATGAAGCTTAATTGCTTCTGCTCCAATTCACAGTCACTGAGCTTGTTTTAATTTTAATTTTTTTTCTTTTCCATCTCCCTTCCTCAGAGGTTGTAGACACCTGATGCATCTCGTCTCGTATATAATGAGATTGAGTATCATCAACCTCGCTTGAGTGCATCTAGCGAGGAACGTTGGCATTGAGTTCCGATTCGATGAAGGCCGGAATGACTGGATAAGGTTTTCCGTCAGGAGTCTTTAATCGATATTGATGGGAATCGATTCTAACCTGCTTATATCGAACCACTAATTGGATTAACATAAAAGTTAAACTATTAACTGTCATATTAGTTCTTGATTGAAGACTTATGCCTCAGAATAATTTTTAATAATTTTTTTTGTTTAAATGAACAAGTAATGATTTGAGATTTTTGAAGAACAACTATTTCAAAATAACAATGGGTTTTTCGATATCACATTCGAATGGTTACTTAATAAAATTCTTACCGTCCCTGATCCTGACACCTTAGTGGTACATATTCGTTTTCTGATACTTTTAACAGATTTCTTCGCAGTTATTTACCACGGTACGGTGTTCTCTATATTTTTAAGGGAAATTTCATAAAAAATTAAAATTAAAAAAATCGTTTTTTTTAATCAGTTAACTAATAACTTAAATTTAAATTGTTGGTTTATGCTAGACTAGCATATAACAGGTTCGCCGTCTGCTGCGTCCCACACATATTCTCCTTTTCCTCATGTACAACAAAATCATATAACTTATATATTCTATTACGCAAGTGGTGTAATTTCGAAATTACATATTTACTGCTTACAATATTTACTTATTTGAGTGGGATAGTTTTGTGGGTAAGACTCTACTTGATCACGGGCCCGGGTTGGAGTACGGCAGAGGGTAGGAAATTTATTTTCTTTTACATAAGCCGTAGTTCGAATATGGGGTCAGGGGTTATGGGACTCCGACGGTTTAACGTTTAATTCTTGGTACTACTACTAATTATTAAATGATTGACTAATTATAACTGATATATATATATATATATATATATATATATATATATATATATATATATATATATATATATATATATATATATATATATATATATATATATATAATATAACTAACTAGTTATTAATACTACGTTTAATAGTACTACGTTATTTAATATAAAGTTTACTACTTAATATCCTGTTTAATACCAACATAACGTTGGTCTAAGAAGAGTACTTGGTTGATGCTTTTAAGAAAATTATTTTTTCTTGTAGAAAACTAATTGACTTTTTGTACTATCTCCTACTGGAATAAAATACAAACACTAAAATTCGTTATTTTTGTAAATATTTCAAATTAAAAATGTTTATTCAGGATTTATTTTTTCTTCCCCCGCCTCTTGAAAAATATCTATTATTATATAATGTTTTTTCTACCATTCGTATTCCAAACGACTCATATGCGGACATTATTATTTATTTACTCTTCTATTTCTCGCCACATTTCGGTACGTTTTTTTCCTGATTCTTTGCAAAATTAAATTTTTAAGCTCGAATTGGAAGGATCATAAAAGGGAACAAAATCTATGAGGCCATATATATTATCTACTCAAGATATTATGGAATAAATTTTATCTCAAAACCAATAAGTCATTTCCATACCCGTTGAAGAAACTTCACGACACTCACTTTTTTAGGTAAACTTGAGATTAGCGTTTATTAAATGAGAGTTATAAAAGAAGCATAAGAAAAGTAGAGACGAAGGTAATTAAAAAAAAAAGTTGGTTAATTCTCACTACTTATTTATCTTTTTTGGGAGTATGATGAGGAAATAAAATAATAATAAAAAGTTTATAACTTCATTTATTTATTTTTTTTTTTCGTATTTAGAGGGAATAATAACCTTAAAAACTACTGGTTTTTACTCTCTTTATTTCATTATGTTTATGCGGCTATTGTTTGATGCTATCGCGTTTCCCATGTTTTATTGAAACGAAGTGGAATAAATATTAAGTTTTGTATTTATTTTTATAACCAACCTTAGGACCGACAATTCCATTCGTATTAAAATAATTTTATTATAATAATTAATAAAATTCTAAAAATTCCTTATTTATTTGTATTAACAAAAAAAAATATATATTTTTTTTTAATAATTGTGTTTCTGATAGTTTTTCATCCTCTTCAGACAGCTTCATAAATGTTTAAGAACTGATTAAAACTCGTATCTTCTCACTGTTTGTTATCTAAAAGAGATTTATGCTTCCTTCTGGTTTCTATCTGAGTTTATTGGAATCAAAATGCCCTATTATTGAATAAACTATCCTAGATTGATAATAATAATATCATTCTTCTATTAAATATTCATTTAATCTTATTCCCTTTTTTTTTATTTAAATCAGAATCATATTTATTTATTTTTTAATACATCATAGAGAAATTTTATAAAGGAAATTTTGTTAGTTCATTAGTGGAATTCAGTTCTTATGAAGTTAATAAATTAAAAATGGTAATTTTGAGGAAAGTTTGTTAGATAGTTTTCGTTTGGTGCTTTCTAAACTAATAATTAACCAATATCTATAAACTTACTAACTATAATTATAACTTAATGGTAAAACAAATTAATTTTTATAATTAAGATTTTTATTATCTAAGCGTGTTATTAAAATCTTCCTTTCCTTTTGACCTAGTATGAAGGAGATTATACGATTAGCTGATTATCGGATTTCAAATAGTTTCACTTCTTTATGCACTGTACCATAAAGATACTGGTTAATTAGTTTAGAAAGCACTAAACGAAGACTATCTAACAAACTTTCTTCAAAATTACCATTTTTAATTTATTAACTTCTTCATAAGAACTGTACTCCATTAATAAACAAACAAAATTTTCATTATAAAGTGTCTATATGATGTATTAAAAAAAAAATAAATATGATTCTGATTTAAATAATAAATAAAAAAAATTCAACTGCCCGTACAAAGGAGAAGACCTAATGAATATTAATAATAATAGCTAGCAGAATGATATTATGATTATCAACCAGGTTTTATCTAGGATAGGAAATTCAATAATAGGAGATTCTGATTCCAATAAACTCGAATAGAAACCAGAAGGAAGCATAAATCTCTTTTAGATAACAAACAGTGAGAAGATACGAGTTTTAATCAGTTCCTAAACATTTATGAAGCTGCCTGAAGAGAATGTAAAATCGTTAGAAACACAATTATTAAAAGTCGGTGTATATTTACACCATTCTCAACTTATAGATGATTTTAACACTCAACCCATGAATTACATTTGACAAAAAATGTTTGGCTGCCATTAAGTTTTTTTTTCCTCCAAAATTGATCCAATGTGAATTTATTTACTTTTGATTATGTTTTTAAATCAAATTACTTGAAAACTTTTTTCAAGAAAAAATAGTAATTGAATGATCTATTTTTGCTAAGTAAACTTTAAATTGATTAATTATTTATAACTCATTTTAAATAAGTTATCATCACGAAAGCTTTATGATGATTCCGATGGGACAGTTCGCGTGCGCTACCAGAGAAGACACGCCGGGATGTCGAAGGAATGCCGGATGAGTCAGGGGTCAGACCTGGGGGCACCAGCGGGCTACGACCAATTGACGTGCCACGCCCGGTTTGTACGTAAATAGCCATTTTTTTCTTCTTAAGAAGTGGAAGATTGTAGATGAGTGGTTTTTTTATAATATAAGATCCCCGAAATAGACTATTATATTTGTACATATAGACATGCATTATGGAATTATCGAAAAAATCATTAATAAATATGGAGGGCCTTTTTCTTTTTCTTTTTTGTCTGTTTTGGATTCTTATTGTTATGAAAATCGATTCAAGACAAAAATATCTCCTATACAATGACAATAATTTATTCTTGATAATGAAATATACAATTGTTTCTTTTACTTGTATTAGAATAAATACAAGTAATTACAAGTAATTAATAACTAAATTTAGGTTAATTTTAATTGCTTATATTGTTATTTAAATAGTTGAAGACTTATTTGGTATTATCTAAGGTTCTTGTGTTATAAGACATGAAGTGTTACTTTTATTTCTAGGTCGACTGGTTTTATTTTTATGGTAAAATAAGGAAAAATAAATGTGCATACGACCTTATTCATTAGTTGTAACATTAGTTAGCGCATTGCGCCATACATTTTAAATGCATAAATCGCGATATGGGCTAAAATACAGTCAAACCTCCATTACGGAACATGATGTTTCCTTTAAAAAATTCGATGTATGGAAATTTCGGTATGTAGAAAATTTCAATTTTCCATCCTTGTCGTTCTAAAAAAAAATACAGTTGTTTTTTAGTGTTCAAGAAGTATCAAAGGAAATATTTTAGGATTCAAGGAGTATCAAAGGTGAATTTTTTTTGGTTAAAGAAAAAAGAACAGAATGAACAAATATTTTTTTTGAAAAAACACTATTGTGATTGCAGATTTAATGTGTAACTATAATGTGAACGTATTTAATAAAGACGTATTAAAAATTAATTTAAGATAATTTTCACGCAATTTAGTTTCTAATATCTTTCATTTTATAATTCATCATGGCAGCCATGATTCAGAAGCCATTTTCATACATGAAGGGCAAAGCTCAATTGAAATTTAAGGTAAATTTTACTCTATGCCTGTGAAGGAATTTAGAACATCTTACTCTTGTTGGTACCGTAATTGCTTTCCGAAATGAGGTCCTTTCCGAATTTCCATTGCTTCACGAAAGAGTGGATTATATTTTGTTTTTTTCATATTAAATTCTTACCCATTCTAATGACTGCAAACTTAGAGCCTTTTTTGATGACGATTTCATTTCATATTTTTTTAATGACTTTTGTTCGATATATAGAAATTTTATTCGATATACAGATTTTTTTCCTAATAAAAACTGAAGATTCCTTAAAAAAGTTCGAAGTATAGAGAATTTCGACATATGGATGTTCGATATACAGATGTTCGACTGTACTATCCTTTCATGTTTATGTTTATTTCATATTGAAAAAAAAAATAATATTAAATAATGAATTTTTAAAAGAATCTTGAAAAATAAAATAAAATTCTACATCACAGTAGTTCCTTCCAACGTTTTAAATTTATTTTCAATTAACTTTTATACTGCGTGTTGAAATTGCTTTTCGACTCCTCAATCTTAGTCTCATAATAACAGTTGTGGTAAAAGATGTATTTTTGCTCTATTGGTTTCTATTGAGTCAGCTACATTAGGGTACGTAAATAAAAGAAATAGATAAAGGTATTTAAATTATTCATTTTGTAATTTTGACTTAAATTGAAATAAATCGTACATCGGTCCATTTTATCAGAGGCCATTGCTATTTTGAGAAAAATTGAATAAAGTTTTTAAATGAAATACAAATAATAATCATCGGAATTAACCAGTTGTTCAGGAACTTAAAAAATAAATAATTAATAATTATGCAATCTCTTTCAGTATTCAAATGACCAATTAGGAATGAATGTACTCCTATGAACCACGTACCTTGTTGGCATCGATTGTGTGGCGGGGAATTTCTCTCAGTCAGAATCCTGACTCATGTCGAAAATCGATGCTGTTATGGCTTTCGATGGAGTTAGCGACTGATATCTACTTGCTTTCAGGGTGTATAATTTTAAAATAATATTTCTTGTGGCAACAGCCTTAGTGTCGTCAAGCTAAACAATAGCCGACACTTGACCGCGCAGCTTGCAGCGTAATCTGAATCCTGGAGGCCGAACCGAGATTGTATTCATTGCATGAT
This sequence comes from Rhaphigaster nebulosa, assembly GCA_948150685.1. Taxonomy (NCBI): domain Eukaryota; kingdom Metazoa; phylum Arthropoda; class Insecta; order Hemiptera; family Pentatomidae; genus Rhaphigaster; species Rhaphigaster nebulosa. The sequence continues at coordinate 91,003,134 of OX411310.1, forward strand.
GGGAGTCCAATTAAAATGAGTTGTTATTTAAGGCAGAGTCTTTTAAGGCCGTGGACTGGTTGTTATAGAACGCCCGCTTCGATCTTTCATTTATATTTCTCTACTCATACCATGTATTTGTAACTGATCAATTAAATAACATTATTGTGCATATGACGGCTGACTATATATTGCAAACCAAGGTTATCATTGATTGTCAGGACTGGATCAAGGTGAATAAATCATACATTCCATCAACTGGTTTTATTTTTTTGCCTTAGAAGATAAAATGGAATGTTTTATTCACATTGAACTATCCAGAACAATCATATACTTAGTTAGCGTTGTTTGAAGTTTAACATTATTTTCAACAAGCAGTTCTCATGGGCACTACAAGAGTCTTTCTAAAGTTATTAAATGTTTAAAAATGAATACCTGAATGGTGGTCTGACTTCAGGACTTTGTCTCCTACTCCAGTCCAGAAGCTTCAAATTGCGAAAATGTTCCCCAAAAATAATAATAATTTCAAACGAATCTGGACTTTCGATACAGATCCAACAATTTTAATTTCGGATTTATTATAATGGTGAATTTTTTCACATTAATTACTTTGGTCAATAGATTAGCATTCCCATCATTATTCTGAAGGCAGAAGAGTGATCAGTGTTGGGAAAAAATCTAAAAAAAACTCGTTATCCGTTCTCTCATTATTCAGTTCGACGCTCTCAGTTCTTTTTTTTCTTTTTGTTTCTTTTCTTTTTGGTTTCTCTGCGCAGCCGCAGTGCATGGTTGTGGTTTCGGATGCATCCCTGAGCCAATGAACATAACGTCTTTACGGATCAAAGATCGTGTCTTCATTTCCGGCTCTTGAAAAATATTGGATTTTACTCCACGGAAGTTTTTTTTTTTTTTAGTATCTTCAACGCTTGCCAAGCTATATATATAGCCTATTTCATTTAGATTATAGTAATTATTTTCACATGAGTGACTATGGCTGGATAATAAAACTTTATGGCTGGAGAAAGGTAATAAGAATCGATTACATGAAAACATGAGCGAAGTAATTTCTCTGTATTTGGAAAGATATTACGACTTTTTCACTATAAATTGGTGGGTGTTAGTTATATCACCATTAGTTGTATGAGAATGTTTCTATCTTCTTTTTTCTTCTTGACCTGAGTTGATATTTTACTCTGCATTGCCCCCCGACTTCTTAATCTTAAAAGTTGTCTATGTTGGGTTAACAGAAACGCTTAATCATTATAATAATCGATCGTTAAAAAAAAAAAAAACTTACGCTTCAACTGGCAGTTTTATTAGATATTAATTTTTTTAAATAAATTTTCCCTCCCCAAAGTATTAAAAAGGTGCTTCAAGCCCTTCAGAAAACAATTGCCGTATTCAAGGCCGCAAGAAGGATCACAAGAGTTTGCATCTACGCATGTGGTCGATATGTTTGTCTTGATGCTCTGCAAGATATGGAATGATTGGTATGGGCGACAATGCATTAACATGGTGTCAACACATAATAGCGAAAAATCTGTTACGTGACATCTACTTAACCTTAAATACCTCGCTTATGACCTTCTACTGCCAAAGATAAAAGCAATCTCATTAATGACCGGCCATTTGCTAAATTATTGCGTGGGAAGACTAATACCGTGTTATAGGGTGTCGTCCGGTCTATTTTCCGATTAAATATAGCTTTGATGGCGTGATGGATCGGCGAATAATTTATATGATAGATGTTATAATAAGGCGATTTGTAATTTGCTTCCGTTGGTTCTCATGCGAGGAGGTCCAAATGCAGACAACAGAACCCGTTTTGTAAATGTTGAATGACTGACGATCGAGTTTAAGTGGCATTGTCAATTAAAAGTGTCATATTTTCCTCATCATAATATTTAAAATTTCTACTTTTGATATAAATATATATATATATATATATATATATATATATATATATATATATATATATATATATATATATTTTAATAGTCGAAACAAATATATAAATAAATAGTTTTTATTTTATTATAAATTTAATTATAATACATTCCATCTCAACTTCTTGTTGATTCTGATGGCTTATCTCTTCTGATTAAATATGAAAAAATACCAATGGATTCTGTTTGAAAAAAATTATAAAATAAATATCACTTTTGGAGTTTTTTGTCCTTTTTGAAATTATCAAATTGAATTTTTCTCTATATATTTATTGATGTTTTTACGACTTACTTAATATGTGTGTTTTTGCAGTTTACTATTATACAATTAATTCTCTTATAAAGATTGAAATCGATGCTTATGATTGAAACGGTTTCGATGATTCGATGACGGATGTCTTATCATGTAGATTGTAATTCACAAAATATATATTTTTACCCTTTCTCATTTTCCTTCATAAAATTTATTTTTTATATATTTCTTTAATCAACCTCAATAAAACTTAAAATAACCCAGTTATGTGTTATATTTTCTCGTGTGATTATTCATCGAATATACCAGAAAAAAAAAAAATATATATATATATATATATATATATATATATATATATATTTTTATATATATATATATATATATATATATATATATATATATATATATAAATTAATAAAAATTATCTGTTCCTCTACCACTTATCCATTTAATGCTCAGAACATTTACGTAATAATAATTATTAAGTTTTAGAAAAATCCTTTATAAAATACATGAACTATTTATTTATTGAAACGAGGAACGATGGTTTTGGTTTACCATAAGCCTATTTACCATAACAATTACTACCATAAATATTTTAAATGTTTTCATTCTGTAAATTACATGCTAAGTTCATCATAATAACCTTTTCAAAATCTGTTCTAGGAGGATGCTTAAAGACTATTTTATCTCAGGATCTTGTAACTCGTTTATTATTTATAACTTTAATTAAGATTATTCGCCTAGATGCTTCGTAATAACTTGCATTAAATAATTAATGCTATTATTCCAATCAAGTAAGCGCGTGATTAAATGCATTTGTTTGACGCATGCATTTTGCATACTTACAACTCGAGAGCTTGTGATAATAATCTTTTTTTTAAATTAATTTTATTTTTATGATCATTAACAAATTCAAATTAATTCCGTTTTACTAATTTGATTATTTTTATAACTGACTTGAACTGAGTTTTAGAATATATTATTCCGCGCTATTTTTTAGCTCCCGACCTCGAAAGCAGCGGGTGGGTTGCAATCCATTTTCATATTCGTAGCCATAGGTTTCCTGATCACGAGACAATGACGTCATGTTTATGACGGTGACAACCATATGGTGCACAACCTGCCGATGCTTTACCGTCAGTAGACGCACACAAAATAATGGGGTCGACATATGTTGCATGTTGCAAGGGGTCTGCGGTTGACCAAGTTTTTTATTCCGTGAATACTAAAATCCTTCCTAGATCATTTGATCTTACGGCATGTTCTTGGTTACGAACATATCGGCCTTACTTTCAGTGCGGTGTGGGTGTAATATTGGAAAGTAGTAATTCTACGCCTCGGTGTCTCTGTTAGGCTACAGGTGTACCTTGACTAAGATTATTTTTCTTCTTACGTTGCGGTCATCAGTCCCATAATCATTTTTTTTTTTTTTTAAATCGGTCAACCAATCTTGTTTGTAGTCCTCCTATTCCCATCCCTTCATATACCACGTAAGATTGATATTTCTAGAGAGAATCAATCACTAAGCGATAATATCTAATCTTTTAGAATGTTATGAGTAATTATCTGGGTTTATAGATTGAGCACTAATGGCAGTGATATGCTTGAATGTCTTTATGTATTGTTAATTATTCCATAACTAAGAGAAATAATTATATTTTTCTACCGAAGAATTGGAGATAGGTTTATATAATTAGTTTCTGTCTGAGGATTGATGAAGAACGTAGTATTCAATATAATTGTCGTCGTTGGAAATTCAACGTTTTGTCTTTACATATTGGTCTTACATTTAGAAGTTACAGTGCATTTGGGACGTGTGCATTTCACGTGAATTCTTGTTTCGAATCCGATTTTTGATGTTGAATCAACCTCTTCTGAAGATAACTTGTATCTTTAACTCAACCTGCTCAGTTGGAGGACAGTTGAGAGAGTGTGGTAGTTGGAGGATCACTAACATTGATACAAATAATTGATAAAGAAAATAATTTTAATGAGATGAAAGAAAACATATTTTTAAATAGAATTAGGAAACTGCTAAAATCAAAAGAAAAGAAAACAAAGGAATTAAATAAAATAATTATTGGCCAAAAGTCTAGAACTCTGTATCATTGCAATATTATAGCTCCTAAAATGTAGCACCTATTATGGTCGCGTATTTATTTAATCTCGGTGAAGTCATTAATAATGACTTTGATTAATTTTACTTCAATTATCTAATCTCTAGTGTATCCTATTTATTTTTTAAATGAAAAAAATACATGAAACTTATATAATAAAATAAAGCAATATATAAAAATCATTATATTTCAAATTAAATCAAGTTCAATTACAATTAAACGTATGTCTTATCATGTACATTGTAAAAAATGAATATTTCTGGATAAGTGTTTAAGTTGATTCTCTCTGGCACGTTACTTAAGATCTTTGATATGTAGGCCTCTTCATTTTTTCTTTTCATTTATAATATCGTAAGAAGTAATTTACTCCTTAACAAGTAATAAGCATGTCTGACATGCTGCTTTGAAGTTTGTATTTGTAGAGAAAGTATTCAGTTCAGGTGGCTTCTTGTAAGATAATGTCCTTCGGTTATATTTATACAAAATACTATTTTGTTAGTCAAATTACTTAGTAATGCTCTACTTCTACTCTTATTATGGTAAACTATCGCAGTTACTAGTCTTTTTCATGCATTCAAAACGATGAATTGTGGTATTCATTATTATGCACCACAGCCTTGTACGATTCAGCCCAAATGCGAAGTTTAGCCCTTACAAGGCAGATATTACATCAAACTGTTCCACTGAAATGAGCGGTTATTGTACCAGAAAGGGAATCGGTAACTGCTGTTCACTACTACTACTCTGGGACTATCAACCGATATTAGAGTTGAGTGGTAGATGCGTGGACATGCATGATTATGGGGCTTCAGGTTGCTCAGAAAATAAACATTTGTTTGCCTCTATTAGTACTTAAGCTCAGTTTTGTTTGATGAATTTCTCACTTAAAATATTGTTGTCAGCTTAGACGTTACTGTTATAATTATTACGATTGACAAGCATGTAAAGTATGGGTTACAATCCCTTTTATTTTAATACTTCCTTTTTTTTTTCCTTCCTCTCTAGTATTACCTCATTGTTTTCATACTTCTTAGAATGATATTAAATGTATAAAATATAAAACCTCTTATGTTGGCATGTAATATTCTTTTAAGTCGCTTAGTTCTCAGATGCGCTTACACCATTGGAACTATTGCTATTTAAAAAGCTTTTAAATTTAGAAATAGCCCTCCTACATAGAAACCTTATACTTAAGTAAAATTAAGTTAAAAAATTTTAATGAAGAAATTTAACTTACTACATAAGTTTCTGATTTTATTTACCAGTCATTCAATTCAGGGATTATACAGCCGTGCACATTATTTTACATGAAACGTTAACTCTTCAGTACAGTTTTTCTATTTCTTTTAGAACATGATAAATTATTACTTAATAATTAAAATTTGAAAACGTTCTTTTTTTTAGTTTTTTATATAAGTAATTGTGATGAATTATATATCGTGCACATGTTTCTAAAATGACTCTCATGACTACCTATTAAAACTTGTTTCTCCTTTAAATGATAGTCGCCTATTATTGTGATCTGATTCGATGAGCAATCATCCAGAGGAAGGCCTTATAGAGGCTCCTGTAAAGGACAAACAAGACAAAAAGGAAAAGAGAGATGGAAAGCGGTTCCCTGATCCAAGGTTGGTTCGGGCGTGGACCGAAGGTTCGCCTCCGCACTCAAAGCCTTATATATCAGCATAAACATAGTATAACTACGAAGGTGACACGCTGGCCTATGTTAGCGTTTACGCTCAATATGCAAACTAAACATGTCAGTGTGTTTATGGTATGTCATAGTATCGGTTGGAAGATCTGTCTATCAAATATAGTCTGTAAAAGTTCAGAATGGATAATGCGATTTAGATCCTGTTGTCTCCACATGGGGCGTCATCGATAAGAAGCAAGAAGCCAATGCAAAGTGTGTATTAAAACTTTCCAGTGACTGGAATAATTTAAATATCCAAAACCTCAGTTGAATATGCAAAATATGTTTCAGTAGATCAAATGCTTCTTTTTCTTGTGAAAAAGATTTCAAATACAGTTTCCACCAACAATAGCATTATTTACCATGTTACAACCAGTTCAGATAATATTGTAAAGAGTTAAAGCCGTATGGCCGAGTGCTTCGGTGCGGTATATATACGAATCCCACCCGGGAGTTAAGATTTACTTCGCCCTAGGAATAGATTTTGACTTTCCAGGAATACTTGCTAGACTAGTTCCCCTCCCTCTCCCTCCAAAAAAAAAGAAAACAGAAAAAAAAAGACTAATTTAAGTAACCTAGGAGGTGGCATATAAATATTATCAACAACAGGTATTTAACAAGTTTTAGTTAATAATATGAATCGTGAACTAAAAAATGAGGATTTGGATAATAGAGACAAATAAATTAAAATGTATTGGATATTTTGACGATTTTCTTTGACTTGAAAACTTTCTTGTCGTTGTCTTGTATGGATAAAAAAAAAGTTTTGTTTTCATTCAAAATTATCAATGTTCCAATTTTCTAGAGATTTGATTCCTGTTTTATTTTAATCAATAAATGCAAAACAGACAAAATCTAATATTATTTACTGCTATTTAAGAGGCTTTGTTTTATAAATATCCCGGTATAACCTAATTATAATTTCTATTTATATGAGAAGAAAAAAAAAGTCGCAAATTATTACACTATGGTTTAAAATTTCCAAATAATTATATATTTTTTCACAAATCTATAAATTATTAAAAAAAAATTATTTAGTCTTTGCAGCACCCTCAAATTCCTTAAAGATCGTGAATTCTGCTTGTATTTTTTGTAAATTTAATTCAATAAATTGGCGAAAAGCGCCTTGAATGAGTTCACAGCCTTGAAATCCTTGTGTTATTCTTGATTTTTTTATCGCTGGACACCCTATTTCAAAACACCTATTATTTTTCGTATATCTTCATAAATTGCTGAGATATGGGCGTATGAAACCTCTAATCGGTCGCTGTTTTGGGACAGAACGGCTGATGCTATTGTCGAGTTCCGAGGATCATCTTGGGGGATCTGTGGCTCTGGTCCGAAATCGTTGCAGTAGTTTCGGAGAAAAACCGTGGACGACGGATTTTTAAAAATTTAATTTTTGGATTCTACGTATCTTGAAGCGTAAAGTCTCAAATTTTGAGAGGAACAGAGATCAAAATTTGTTTTTTTCTTAGTCGGTTACAAAGGTTCATTTTTGAAAATAAATCAGAATAAAGTAATAATAAATAAGAGTAAAGTTAGAAACTCAACAGCCCACTGTAATACTTGTCGGATACATCAGTCTAGGGTTTAAAAGTGTTTGTTAATAAACTTTTATTGACTGCGGCTATCAAAGCTCGTACAATGGCAGTCTGGTACAATCAACTCGACTAACAATATGACAGGCTTGATAGTTTTCATTGTTGTAATACTTTCACTTTCATTGGTCATTGCTGTACTAATTTAAAAAGAAAATTATTTTCTCTCCGGTGCCACTTGAATTTTTTCTTATCTCTCTGATACATACGATGTCAAGATTTGCTGCTTTTAAGATTTCGATATCTGTTATTTTGATCAATAAACACAATAAATATCGTTCTATAAAGAGCATTTTCGAGTGGACGTCACTTATAATCAATTTTCTCTTCAAATATTTGTTTGACAAATCGTAAAATTTATTTATCAGACTGGAGACTGAGTTTTAAACAGTTAACATGAGTTGCGTGACTTTTCATTCATATCTGACTCACGAAGGTGCCACTGCTGTTTCGAAACATGCAGCCTACATTCGACATTCGCCTGCCTACGTATAAGAAATAATTTGTTACAGGGTTGTCGGCGATAATATCTTAAGTGCTTCGATTTCATGCTTTTTGAATTTCCTCTTTATGCCTGATTAACTAAAATTTTCGATTAGTTTTATCTAAAACGCAAATCTATCAGATTATAGTTGTTTCTCGTTATACTGATATGAAATATATATATATATATATATATATATATATATATATATATATATATATATATATATATATATGGTCATTGAAGGCTGGTGTTTAATTATCTTACTATCACATTTATGGGACAAATAATGGCCAAAATATAGGTATTCAGATTTAATTTTATCGACAGTCATGTTTAAATGCAATGACAGAAACACAATTATATTAATTTGTCCTGGCTATACGATCGCAGACTTTGTCCTGATCAATGTTCAATTGCATAAAAACGGATTATATTAACGAGATTAGATACTGTATTTTAGTAACAATTGTTATTAGAAGTTAAATCCTTTTGTCAACTTCTCTATTTCACACAACTCAATAAAAATTCATCGATTTACAGGTTTTGTTTATGACCTTTCATTTATCTTGATCTTTTTATTTATTTATTTTTATTCTTGCATTATTAATTTGGCCTTATTAGTTCTAACTTCTCATTCGCTTTTTAAATTTAACCACTTATTATTTTATTTGAATTCCTAACTTCGTAACTAGTTGTTATTCTTAGTTATTGTCCTTAAAAATCCGGATGGATGCAGGAGGATCGTGATTATAGTCGGTCGAAAACAAAAAAAAATGTGTTTACGTATTTGACACTTTCTCACTCTCTCTCTCTCTCTCCCTAAAATATATATATATATATATATATATATATATATATATATATATATATATATATATACACATCTTCCGGTAAATAACCACTTCCGGTTGGCCAATTTTAACTAATATCTAGCGTTATTTGTATTGACATAAAAGTCCTATATAGGCACCAAATTCGAGAAGTTTGTGTATATTATGAACTTCAACTAAAGTACCACTTCCGGTTATCCAATTTTAACAAAAATCAAGTATTTTAAAAATCAATATTAATCATATTATTTCGTAGTCTATTATGACCTTCGAGTAAAGAAGTGGTTCCGGTTTGCCAATTTTAACAAAAATGTAATATGTTATTTATATTAATATATAAATTTTATATGCCAAATTTTAGGAGTTTTACGTAATATTTTAATATATTTTTTTATGAAATATATATATATATATATATATATATATATATATATATATATTCTATTATAATCTTCAAGTGAAATACCACTTCCGGTGATCCTGTAGTGGCGAAAAATAGAGATGCGCAACTAGATGTTGCAACGATCTCAAATACATAATTTCAACTTTTTACGGCTATCCGTTTTTGAGTTAGGCGAGATATGAACGAACGTACGTACAGTCGTCATTCAGAGATAGCCAAAATGTATATTTACGTTTTAACTATCTCGTTATAATTACTTATTTGTTCCATAATTAAATTTAATATTATAATATCAGCCAATTTAATCTAATAAAAATATACATCTTAAAATGTACTTATTTTATTCCCAAGCAGAAAACGTCTTTCTTTGTTGGCGTGTTTTCCGGATCCTCTAGGTGTGATTGATTATACCGTTCTCGAATATTGAACCGTTAGTGAACGGCGCGCCCAAGGAAGTTGGGACCTGCAGCAAAATCAGTTTTAGTATTTTTTTTTAATGGAAAAGAAAGGGCATTATCTCTCACATTCCCAGCGTTTGATAAGAGGTTCTTTGACCTCTTAATTATATGTTGCCATTACTATGATGAAATAGTAAAGATTCTCTTTCTCGAATAAAATAACTTCACCGATCAACATATTTGAAACAAAAAATATATAATAAAAACACGTTAGAAAATGTTGGTCCGTTTCATCTACATATCTTCTTAACTACTTAATAACTTCAGTGATGATTCCTTTTATTTATTTTTTTTAAAATGTTATATCTATAAAAGTATCGTTAGATTATGATTAAAAAATAATTATCGTTCCAAAGAATTCATTTACAAATTTTAACTTCAACATTTTTTTTTTCTGGAAACTTCTTACCGTTTTAATGTTCTTATCTTATTAAAAAATACCTCTGAAAATTTAGTCGAACTCTGTTCAGTCTTTTGATTGTTAGAAAAATTTAAAAATTAAGACGCAGAAAATCTTAAAAACATTTAAACTTACCGAAATTTTGACTAAAAGTTATCCCCACTTCTATGAGATTCTTCTGTCTAGAAAACGACCAAAACGCTCTAAGAGTTATGCACTAAATTTTCGATAATCCATTTTTTCTTACGAATGAAGGTGTTACATGTTTTCTTCGCCTTGTAACATTAACAACCCAAGATTTTTAGTCAATCACATGATGATGGTGATAATGAAAGTGGATTGGATAGATCGTGTCTTTAAAAAATTAAATAAAAAAAACCTTTAATTTTAATTTTCTTAAAACTTTAAAATTTGTAACATATAACGTCTTCATCCACTGACATTTTCAATTGTAACTTTTTAAAAAAATCTGATTCTGTCTAGGAATGTTGGAAAAATAACCAAATATCGATATTTTTAAATAAATACATCGATATGTCTTAATATTGGCATTATATTTGAGTGTCGAAAAACGATATATTTTCACAAAAAAAAATTAAATAAATGTACAAAAAATAAAAAATGTTAACTAAGGCGGGTTCGACTACTAAATTCACCAGAACAAACTTGTTGAAAGTGGAATACTGGTGTGATGAGTTAGTACTATTTTTTTTTTTTTTTTATTGACAACTGTTAATAAATTGATATTTTTTTTTGTGATAAGCAATTTGTAAATATTAACTTGTTGCTATTGAAGCTATTACAAATCTAAGACTTGTATATTTGTGTATATCCTTGTAAATGTATAACCTATATATTTATATGTTTTTATTTTATATTTGTAATTGTTTCTTTATAAAATTAAAATAATTTAAACCGAAATTAACAGCTGACAAAAGTTGAAATTTCCGGGACAATAGCCTGGTTAGTTTGCTACAGCTTTAGTTAGTTAGGCTTGGAACGTACCTTTACCCAATCGTTGAATTCAATGTAAACTCTCTTCCTCTTATCCTTTCAAAGATTAATAACATCGAGGTCCGATATCTATATACATCGAACTACTATTTCGATATATTTTAAACTGTCGATACGATATATACAGATATTTACATCTCTACCCCGGTCTAGGTATGCCGCTGTTGGAGTGCTACCAATAAGTAGTTTCTTTACAACTTACTGTCATTAATTGATTAATACAGCACATTTACTTATTCTGTTTAACTTTGTAATATAAAAGTAAATCTCTATGAATAAATTTTAAAAAAATGATGATAATTAAAATATTAGTTAAAAATTGGGAATACTTTCGGCGCGTATACTATGAATACAATCATGTGTATGAATACTATCATCCGTTTCACTATATTATCCTGTTTAATAGAACTAATAATGGAATTAACGAAGCTGATTTTCTTTATTCTGACACTTTCAATTTTAAACTATTTTGTAAAAAAGAAACTGTAGGTTGTTATTCTGATCCACTTATTTTAGGTTTGTTTCCTCCTTTCTATTGATTACCTTATTATTCTGAATCAATAGTCAATAGCAGGAGTGGAGATAGGAAATACTTCCTTTTGTTTGTTAAGCACCTGAGTTATTTTATTCGGCTATTCTCGGTTCGGGGTTATAATCCTGTTCGTGCTTGAAGGTAATTCCCCCTCCCTTCCCCTGCACCACGTTGCTACGCACCGGCTTGCTTTCTCAGGAGTTTGGACAATGGAACCTATCCAACATAATCTCACGGACACCAGGCGTCGGTAAGTTTTATTCAAATTATTGGTGTTCTATATTCGTATAAAACAACAAATAACACATTCGTGTTAGTGTGTTTATTTGAAAAGGAGTGTAACCTTTCGGAACTCATATTTAAAAGAATGTTTTTTGCCCAAAAGTGATCCTTTTTTCACTCAATTTCAGTGGTTAGGTAATCGTAAATTGGTATATTGTTTATAAAAGAAAATGAAATTGACATTCATAAACTTCAAATATGAAACAGAGGTACTCCATGAAATGTTTGTACTGGATTGTCCTAAATTTCAAACGGTTTTTCTGTTAGTTATGTAATAAGTGATCCCATTACTCTACTCCAATGTTAATTCCTAGAATAACCCTACTAAATTCAAAATAAAACGTTTCGGTATTTAATTGTTAAAACTGACACATGGTCATCGAAATGGCTTATTGATATTTCAATTGAATGTTCCCACTTCTGTTCTAAAACATTTATAAACTAAAAATACATTATATTTAAGTATACATTAGCTTTAAATATGTTGTTATTGTGACTTGAAAGATTAGAAACATGAAACTGTGGTATACTTCACTGAACCTGTACTATGTGCTTTATTCAGGTGTTCGTTATCCAGACAGTTTTATGAACTTTTGAATGTTTTAACTGTTTATTTGCTTAATGCATCACCGAGATTTCACATTTATTGTTGTTTTGGATAGAATAAATTAAATAGGGATAATATCTTTAATCAACAACAAAAATGCATTTGTTTGAAGTCAGGACAAGTACTGATGTCTCCATCATATCTGTTTCAATAGTAGTTTCATTTTAAAGTGTGTTAGTATTTATTATATCATTGCTTGGTCATGCAATGATTAAATATTTCTTTTTGTTTGTTTCAGGGTGCTCAAACCTCCAGGTGGTGGTAGCTCTGACATTTTCGGCACTAGTGGAGGTAGCAATGAATCTGCGGCCACTCCTGCACGTCGGGTCAAGAACCATCAGCAGTCCAATTTGTTCCTAAGCGATGAGCCACAGATGACTCCGAGCAGAAACCAAAATGGTAAAGACACATACTCGCGGCTCTTCGGCGCCCCTTCCCCGACAACTCCCGCCTCTGCCTGCAAGAATAGAATGAAGAGCAACATTCTCCTTAATGAGGAGGTCAATGATAATAGAAACGAACAGAAGGATGATGCCAAGTCTGAGGCCAGTGATGATTGTACTGGTACGTAGTCCCTGTCCCTCGTGTTAAACCCGTTATCCTTCCACTTTTGTTCTTCGTGGTTCCAACCAACTCTGCCTTGTGGGTATCCAGGTCATTGAATTAGTAAACTGTAAATTGACAGAAATAATATAACTCTGTCATTAACATTTATATTATTAGATTTAATTAATTTACTAAGCTTATTTCTTTGAAGAAATAAGTCAATTTCTATCTACCTGGTATTGAAAATTCCTATCAGGATTTATATCTTGAGCATTTGTTTTATTTTAATAAACAAAAATAATAGACTAATGTTGATATATACAAATATATCATGTCACCACTACACTTTATCGAAACAAGCAAAAAAATATACAACAGTGTGGCTTTACCCTTTTCAATAGCTTTTTACAAAGACTATTTAAATTGCCATTATTTCAGAGGTTATTTTTCAAATATTCCCTGATTGTTGTTGCATTGGCATTGCAGCAAATGAACAATTGTCCCATCATGTTTAAAATGACATTTTCCCAACAATATCTCTTGCTTTTCATTTGGTCAGCTCGATGTTGATGGATTTCTCACATCTTTTAAGTCAATCTGCGGTAGTTACCAGTTTGATTGACTCAGTCATTTTGCACACAATGAAAAGTTCCTTCAATCAATTTTGCTGATAATTTTATTGTCTCTATGTAAGCGATTGATACAGCTTCTTTTACAATATGATGAAGCATGATGTTCTATTATAATTTTAAGAAAATTATAGCAATCAAATCTACAACTTTTCCTTATTCAAATAATGCCATTTATAAGCATTAATGAGTATTCAGTTAATGAAATACAATTGTCTAGATTTCTATGATGATTTTTCAGAGATTTCGACAGTGCCTTTATTTAAAAGATTTATGCTGTCTGTATTAGCAAGTTATGCTGGTAATTATCTAGCAGATTTTAGAGTTTTCAAATTATGAAGCTATTTACTGAGAAAACTATCTTCTCATAAATTGTTGGCAGTGATGATAATTTCATGATTGTTGGTTGATATCGACGTAGTTTTTTGAAAAAGACTTAAGTGCCATTTAGCAAACTTTGCAGGAAACACATGAAACGATTATTCTCCAAACAACAATTTTTTTTCTTTATCGTGTAGAGTACAGGTTTATTTACCTTGCAAAATCTTTATAATTACAATATATTTTTAAGACTTCTAGCACTGAATTAGGCCAGAGTGACGACTGGGAGTCATTAGTATTGGGTGCTTACACCATCAATATTCAATTTTTAAACCATTTACAATTTCTTTTTTTTTCGATATATCTTGAGCGGAAATCGGTAGAGGTGGTATTTACGTTCCATAATCAATTGAAATCTAATTTTAAATTTTTTGGCTCTTAAATCTTTTTCAATAAACTACGACAATATGTTGAACCTGAAGTTACTTAAGTGGAAACATTCCTTAACAGTCCTTCAAAGCTTTCCCTTTGTATATAAAAACTGGCTAGGAATCAACTTAAAATGATCCTATTAATATAAATTAAATTTAACTTCTAAAAAATGGAAGTTCTTGAAAATAACATTTATTTTTTTTAATTTCCCTTTTTAAATTCATTTGTTGCTTACATTTTTTTTTTATTCTTAAATACTTTATCCCTCTTAATGTTTTTATTTATGTTTCATATATTTATTTTTATCTTTCTTTCTTAACTACCTTTGGCTATTTTAGTTTCCTATAAAGGGTTTTGGTTACATTAATTTATAATATTTTGCTTTGGTGTTGCATGCTAACTTTGGTGGAGGTTTAACTAATTAATCGTTATAATATTGATTTTAGATTTACTAACTTTAGTTTAATAGTGAAATTGTTTGAATGCTGTCAGCTTTTAATTCCTTGAAAAGATCATATGTTAAATCTACTTACTGCTCGAGATCTAGGCATTGTTCATTGTTTCATCGACAGCCTTCTTAGCTGTTATATTATTAAAATACTTTCCCTTATGCGGTTTTTCCTTAAATAACAAATACATTTTGGAAATGATTATTTGTAATTAGTGTTTTGGAAAAAATGTTTAATACTTTGTTGTGTCTGGATGTTACAACAATTGTCTTTCAAAAATTATTGTTATTTTATTACTAGCAATTAGATGATTTTTCAGTCATATAGCATTTTTTGCTATGGGTAAACACAAACTTGTGACTTTTTTAGTTGTGTTTTTGTTAATTAAAATAAATTTTATTTTTACTGTTTTTAATGAAACTTTAGGGGTACATGGTAGCGTTTACTTCAGAGCTGTGAAGAATTCTGTCCAAGTAAAATCCATTGTACAGCAAAATCATTAATTTTAAACCGATCTTATCTTTTGCCGTAGTTTCGTTTGTTTTGGTTTGCAAAATAACTGTATGATATTTTTTTTTTCTATTCTTGGCTCACACCTGAAATAGTATTATCATAGATTATTGGCTTAAATCTTAAACCTCGAAAAAACTTATATTAAATTATAATTCCATTAGTGATTGTGGTAAATTTTTAAAAATTGCGAGAAGCATATTTTAATAGTTTTATTGAGAAAATTGTCCCAAAGCATGTTTTGTTTGCACTAAATTTATGTGGAAATTTTTAATAACTTGAGGTCAAAATGTTTAAAAAATTGAATTTTTAGTATAAAAACTTCCCGAAAATACTTGTCTAGTGGAACGTTTTGAACATCTAAAAGCAGTTGCTAGAAGAATATAGACGGAAAAAAAAAATTAACAAAATTAAATGTACATCATCACTGCATGGTAACATCTCCCCTAATCCTGTTCCTCTAAAGATCCCTAACTACGCATGGGCCCCGTTGCATCGTTATTTTTATAATTGATGTTAAGTTAATTGGTGGTGTTATTATGAACGTGCCTGGATGGAAGACTATTCGACCAAAGGATGCGCAATGACTCCTGTTTTAAGGTAATCTAGACCAAGGAACTCGTCTAGTATCAGAAAAAGGAGAAAAAAGTGTTTTCTGCATTTTTATTTTTAAAAAAAGATATAGCCTGTGTGGTTAATGGGATTATGAAGCCCAGTAAGATCTTAAAACTTCTATGTTTTCACAACTAAGAGAAGTATTTCTATCATTCTAAAGGCTTCAGGATTTTTAGTTTCTAAGTTTCCTACAGTGAGTTCCTTGGTTTCAGTTTTATTTTTCTGATAAATACATTTCTCTTTCACATATATGAGTCACAAGGTTTTGTGGTTTGTATTGTGAAAGAATATATTTATGTCATTAACATTTTGTTTGTAGTATTAGCCAGAAATACTAATAAGCGTATGTTAAGTGTGTTTGCTTTTGTTTTGTTTTTAATGGATTGGGTATTGTACTTATTCAAACTGTCAAAAAAAGAAAGTCTTTTTCCATATCTAAAAAATATGGTTAGTCGAATTCATTTATAATTCATTAATCATATGTAACAAACAGATTTATGAAAGGAAGTATAGATTTTTGTATTTTTCCTTTATTACTATATATATTTTTTAGTTTGTGCTTTCAATATCTTTGTTTCTAATATTCTTTCTTTTTTTGCACATATATATCTATTACATAAATAACGAAAGAGAGAGTTCTATGAGCTTTTGAGAAGTTAATCATTGTTTGATATTTCAAAAGTTATAGCATGTTATGTTGTTTTCATTATACTGGGGGTAAAATTTTGTAGGAGAGCTTATTATATAATGAAGTGTTTCTACTCAGTGTGCTTTAAATTATTCTGAGAACTTTTTCTTCCCTTTTAAAACTCTTCTCTCTTCAGTTTCTTCTATTCCTTTCTTGTTTCTATATACTCGTATATATCATTTTTTTTTTTTCAGAAAGTTACAAATATAGGTAAATATTAATGATAATGATGATCCACGTATTTAAGGCAGTATATGAGCTTAATTTTGTTTTAAATATAACATTTAAGTTGCTATATAAACTAGTTCAATGTAGGTTTAATAAAAATCTATTAAAGTTAGACATAAAAGATTTAGAGTGGTTTATATGATGTTAATTCGTAAATGTGCTTCTGAGCATATAAATATGCTAGTGCTTTTCACCTATAGTACTATGTTAAGAAAATATTAGCCTTATGCACCAGATAGTAATGTAATGAATATACTTGAAAAATATATACCACTTGCTTGTTAACTGCCTAATATTCTTGCATTACAACCACCATTTTAATTTAAGAAATTGTCTGTTGTTTGAACATATATATTTTAAGAATTTAACGGCACATTTTTTCTTTTTTATATTGTTAATTTAATATATATTTTCTGTGATTATCAGATGATTACTATTATTATACACATACTGTTGATTCGATAAATCATGGCAGGCAAGACTCAGTGTATCTGTGTATATGTGCATGTATTGAAATAGGATGTTTTCATGACAATTCAGATTTTATTACTTTATAAATCAACTATCTCTCAGGCCATATCAATTTTTGATTTCATATAACATAATTCAGAATTGTTATATGAAAGTGTATATTGTTTTTAAAAGTTCTGTATAAGGCAGTAGGTATCTTTACTACATCTAAGTGGTCAAGGATCAATCGGTGGCCAAAAAAGGGTTAAAATGTATATTGTTTATAAACAACAGACATTTTCAAGTTATTTGAATGAATGCGCTGTGCAAGAGGTTCGATTTTCTAATGACCTTTTATATTTTTCTTTGCTGACCATTCATTTACTATTTTTTAAATTTAGATGGAACCCATAACGGCCAAAATGGTCACTCTGAGGAGATTGCTAATGCCAATCCAGTGATGAATGGAAATGCGGCTCCAATTATGAATGGCAACACTCAGCCTGCGCCAGCTCCTGCCCAACGTCAACGTGTTCCTCCTGGTGGCTTCTCCTCTGGCCTGTGGTAATTCAGCAGCGTTCGAGAGGGTTCACATCCTTCATCTTGGCCACGTTTATTTGTTTATGTCTTTTTTTCTATATTATTTTGTCTAATTTAATGTAACAAATTATACTATTATACTCTTGATTTGTTCATTTTTGCTATTTGTGAATGTTTTATAGGACTAATGTTATTTATCATTGGATTAAATATTGAATTTTGCATTTAGGCTCAAAGATGAATTGTAATGATAGCTCTAGTTTTGTTATGTATGACAACACACACGTACTTGTAAACTACTAATGTTTAAGTCTTATTTACATTTGTATTGTTAGAAACTTAGAATCAAGTTAAATTTTAAAATTTTTGAACTTAAATTAAACTTTTTTTAAATTGTAATGATTCTGTTATGGATTGCTCTCTTTTCCTATCTTTCTTACCAAAATTCTTTAGTCCTTCTCCTTACAAACGTAGTGTGCAGGATTCATCCAACCTCACATCAATTTCTATCAGAGTTTCTTGTTTAAAACCTGATTACCTACTTTCCATTCTTGGTGCTCTATGAAATAACTTTTTGTTTATGATTTTGAATAATATTGAGAACTAATCTACTATATAATTGATGTAATATGGATTCTGCCAAATCCTAAGAATGTTTTGACATTAATAGTTTAGATGATGAAGACATTCTAGGCAAGTAAAAGAGTGGATTTTTTTTTTTTCATTTATATTTTCAAGTATAAATGAAGTACCTTCGAATGAGAAATTCATAAAAGAAGATCTAGATGAGCTTATAATTGACTTGTTCTTACCTTGTGTAATTGCAGCAGCTAAAGAAAAACAAAGCAGAAATTATATGTAAAACACAAATGTCAAATTTTTAATAAATTATTTATGTTGAAAACCATGCTGAAGTTTCTTGTATTTATTTTATTTTAAATAATTAAGGTTTGCTTTAATTGATAAAATTAATTTGGCTATATAAAAATACTGTTCAATCAATTATCGTTGGTAGTATAGATCCCTTTTCCGCTCTCAGGAGCGATGGATTTTGACGAATGAGGTCAAAAGGAAGAGAATTTCAGGGAGGAGTGAGTAATGCCAATTTGAATTCTTGCTAGGGCTTAAATAAAAGTGATGAAAAAACTAGGAGGTTGGGGAATCTGATCGAGACGGAATGGGTTGGGATTTAAAGTTTTCGATGCGGGCATCAAGACTATACATGCTCCTATGTAAATATTGGTCCAGTGTTTTAAAGCCCTAAAACCTTCCCTTTTTTGAAATGACACAATATAGGGTAGCATGGACCCTATGCCATCTTGCATACGTGTCGTCATGACAACTTCATATCTGTGAAAGCAAGCTGAGGCTGCATACAAAAACTTTTATAAGAGTGAAAATGCTTTAAAAATAAAATATTTTTAGGTTTCTAAGAACGACAGAGGAGATTATATATTCTTTCCCATGCCTTATCTTAAAGGCACTGTTAGATATGAATACTACTAATACAAAATGGTTTAGTTGAGTCTTGTTTCTTACTTGTTAAACTGAAGGGATATTTTCGAGTGGGGCAAGGTAATTACTTATTAAGTATAAACTGTTACTTTCACATAGTCATTATAAATTATGTAGCTTCACCAGATGTGTGTGTTAAATAATCTTGGTAATATCATATTATCAATATCATATTAAACATGTTTTCCTAATATCGCTTGCACTTCATAGGTATTTGGGAGAAGCAAAAATCTAATGTGAGAGTTCTCGCTCGGGTATACTAGTCTTATATTTATTGCTTCATAATAATGCACATATTCTACAAACATTTTTAATTATAAAGATTATGGAAAGTGCAAAATTAATAAAAGCTAAAAGTTTGCTTGAAGTTCTAGGATCATTGCTTGTGCTGGTATTATAATTTCCATTGTGTGTCCCGATTTATTAGAGATGTGAGATACGAGTTTAAAAATAAATTTATTTTTACATAATCTATTGGTGAAGAATCAGCTATCTGCCTCAATAGTAATAGTAAGAATTAGTTGAGATTCACGCAGAGAGAAACACTCATAAAAAAAAAAATGCTGCCTGCATATATTGTGTTGCTATATACTATATACACTGGGCGGAGTGAATAAATCCTAGCAGTTGCTAAGTCTTATGTTTTTTTAAGTATGTGCTAGGTTTCAAGTGATTAAAAAGGCTAGTATTAACTAGGCTTAGTAATTTCTAGAATTTTCCGGATTTCAAGTTTTAACTTAAGAATTTATGTGAATTAAGAGAAACTCTAACTTTTAAAGCTAGCATTTTCTAATGAATTGTTTTGTCTGGTCAGGAGCATGTTTTTAACATAGTTGTTAGTTTGACTCGAGCATGGCACGGTTTATGCAGTGCGCAAACAAAAAGAGTACGTGATTCGTCGGAAAATACTTAATTTTAAAGTAATGTTAAGATTCGAGTTTGAAAGTATTTATTTTTTAGCTACCGAATTTTTAAATGTGACAGACACAGGAGGGGGAGCTCTTTCTGCTAGAAAACAAATGGAGATATTCCAACGTTTTATTGCAGACCCAGGATTTCGGTTAGGAATTGCTGAAGACATTGGTGTTCACAAATCCTACAGTCTGTAAAACTATAAGCATGTCGTGGATCGAATAATCGACAAATGTCATAAATGGATCCACTTTCCATCAACGGCAGCAGAAGTAAATGAACCCAAACTTCTCTGGACGTCTGCCCTGGACTGTATGCACATGAAAATAAAAACCCAGCATACATGGGGATGAGTACATCAACTGAAAGGGATCTGTAACTAAGGTGCATGCGATATCCTTAAAAGATTTACAAGTGTGAGCACGGAATGAACAGGGAGTGTTCATGATGCAAGAATACGACGCAGAAGCCCTGTTAGGGTAATTATGTCGGTTTTTGATGGTGGTGCATGTTCACCCGGAGATTCCGGCTACGGAATATTTCCATGGCACCTTTCAAACTATCCTCTAACGTAGCAGAAAGTAATTTTAACTTGTGCCATTCCAGGGAAAGAGTTTGTGATTGAAAGATGCTTCAGGCAGCTTAAAAGAAGGTTTGCAATTTTGGAGAATTGTGTTCGTGTATCGTTGAAAAATGTATCCAAGGTAATTATATGCTGCGTAATTTTATACAACATTGCGAAATTTCTTAATGATGTTTTCGATGAGGAAATTATGTCTTTCATGTTGAGGAAATTGAAGAACAATGTGAAAATGCTGCAACAATACTTAAGGGACAACAAAAATGCCAAGAAATGATGTTGCTTTTGAATGAATGAATGAAAAAATAAGTGTATCTTTGTGATTTACTTAAATGTATTTAAATAGTTTTAACAGGGTTGTATTATCCTGGAAAAAGTTTTTTTTCATGTGTGTTTCACAAAATAAACATAAAATTTTTGAAAAATGTATAATACCCAGAAAAAGTGTGATTTTATTTTGCGAATATTATGCATGCATGTATGGACATTTATTTAGTTTAGCAGCCGTCACTTCCTTACCAACGGCTGATGAATACTGTTCAGTTATGGTTTTCCAAGCCTCTTTTTTTGTTTTAACTTCAGTCAGTGTCTTTTGAATTAATTCTGGATGCTCTCTTAAATGTCTAACAAAGAGTGACCTGTCCAAATACTTATCACTGCCATAGTTTTAATTGCTGGGTGACATTTTTCTTCAGTGATCAGACCAAAAAAAAAAAAAAAAACAAACAGCAAAGCAAGCGTTGAGTAATCCGGATATGTAACAGACAATCTAGCATTATCGGGCACCTTATCAGAAAAGAAGGAGAGGAGGCAGAAAAGCTATGACATGAAAGCCACAAACCTAGCAATTACTAGGTCTAGCAAATGCTACCCCAAGATATTGTTTAAGTTTTTCTGGAAACTTCTCAAACTAACTTAGATCTTTCTACCTAGAACAAGCATTTGATTATTCAACCGAATTTGAGAAAAAGCTAAAACTACCTCTTAGGTACTAGCTAGTAGTTGCTAGGTTTTATTTACTTGGTCCAATGTATATTATACATCTTATTCAGATTAGTTGATTATTAAAAAACAAACAATCATTTGTAACAGCCATACCTTGAATATTCTCTCCACCAGAAGCCCATCTATGTGTGGATGCAACTGCTCATTTCGCATTTTTATTCTTTAGTTCCAACTTTGGGAGATTAGAGCTCTTCAACTATTTCACTAATATGCATTACTAGTAGAGGCTGAAGAAGAGATATACACTTTAAATTCATAATGGCCCTTATCGTTTTATAAGTTATAATTTGGAAATTTACAATTCAATATTTAAAATATAATCGAAATCCTGTTGTGTATTTTAACTTTCCAAATTTATTTTACTCTCTTAAGTTACCTCCATCAGATCGAACTAAGACTATGCAAGACCCTCATACTCCCTGTCCTTACATTTGAAGCTGAAACTTGGCCCACAACGAAAGCAGACAAGAGTAGTTTCCATATATTTGAAAGGAGGATTTATGTCTATCCTTGAGGGAGATGCTTGGTGATAACGCTCCAATTGGAGCTCTATGAGCGGCGCCAAAGTATGGACTTGGTGAAGTTTATGAACTTCGTTGGGCCATTAATATAGCAAGGATGAACGATTCTTATATTCCCCAAAAAAGTTATGAAAGAGGTCCTGCATCGGACACATAGAGTTGTAAGGACAAAAGCAAGACAGCTGGATGGAGTGGCAGCAGATGCTAGACGGCTGGATGGAGTGGCAGCAGATGCTAGACTGCTTCTTGACCTCCGAAATTGAACTGCTGCAACTCAAGATAGAGCCTCCTGGTGGAAGCTGCTGGATGAGGTCTAGATTCAGTAATGGATTGTTACACCTTCAAGCAGTAGTAATAGAGTTCAAAGGAAAAAGAAAGTTTATTAATATTTGAGCCCTTTTAAATCAAAATACAGTTTTAATTTTTTTGAGCTGACAACTGTGAAAGTATGGATTTAGTGGATTTTGATACAAAGGCTGATTATTAAATGTTCTTTAAGTGGATTTAACAGGTTTTGATATGACTTTACCGGAGTCCTGTCCCTATTGAGTATTTAATAGGAGACGATGATACCGAATCCAGACTGGACTTGACTCGAGTCTATTAAATACATGATACAGGTTCGTTACAGAACTTCAGTCGTCATGTCTGGTTTTGGTGTAGCACCTTTGAAGTCCATGTTAAGCTGGTAGCCTCAAATAGTTGATTAATATTATATTTATGGAACATAAGTAGTCAGAAATATATGCAGTTTATATTAAATATGAAACTTTAATTTTAATTGCATGCCAATTTGTTTTTAAAAAAAAGGGCCATATAGACTTTACAGGCTATTGAACAATAACTTTCTGTAATGTTCCTTTCATTGCTCTAAAAAACTTATCAGATTAACATGCTCATCATAGTGTCATACAGAGGCCGTTTCATCTGGTTTTTATTTCCTTATTTTAGGGTATTTGATTGGGAGGATGTAATCAATGGCTGATAAAAAATGTTGACAAAGACAATATTTGCTACACTGCTGTTTGGTTGATCCTTCAACACTTTTGTGCACAAATGTTTTAATTATTGTTGATAGTTTGTGTCAAGTTGAATTTTAATTTGTATATAAAATGTTTTTATATAGGTATAATCTGTCATCTGCATTTTGTCTGAATTTTTACTCATACTAACAATAAATATCAATTATCAAGTTTGTTGTTAAATTTTGCTATAAATAATTGTGAGGTACATGGAACTCAATTAAGTATTGAAAAAATGACTCCTCAGCCCAAGAATGTTATATTTCAAAATAATAATGCAAATTCTATCTTACAAACTTCATTATTTTACGTCATAAAATAAAAAGTTATATCTCAAACATTATTATATTAATACTGTTAATTAAAAGCTGTGAATGTTAGACAAATAAATGATTACGTGAGAATTGTTGAGTCACAATTGTTTTACTCATTCTTATTATGTAAGATGTATATAAAGTGCAGCCAGTTGTTTAAATAATCCTCATTTGATATTTTGTTTTGATTTTATTTCATTTTTTTAAATTTTGACATGATAAGACATATGAAGAGTTATGATAATTACACTTAATGTTCATAATAAACACTCATGAGCCATGAGAAATGTGCTATAAAAACAATAAGCCATGATACCTTTAACCCATTCTGAATAAGTGGTAGGAAATATCATTGGAGCTTGTAATGGCATAAACTATGACTTTGTTATAATTATTATTGTGTATGTCATTATCCAGTCATTCACTTATTGAAAAATAACTTATAGTTTGAGACATTAGGGGAGTGGAGGGATTCCAAGAGTCATTTTGCTTATATTTATGGATTAAATCTCTTCCTCACTCAGAAATTATCTACATCTATTAAACTTTTAAATTTTTTAAAATCTTTAGTTTTCTAACGGTATATTTTACATCAATATTACTACTCTCATTTTCAGAAATTTATTTTCAACCTGAGAAAATATTTCTATTTTTTTTCTTTAGTTAATTATCAAATTATTTCATAGTTTATGTTTATCCATTTTTTATTACTACTAATTATGAGAGACGGATAATTATTTCAAATAAACAAAATTAAAGGAACTTTAGGGGAAGCCATTATGAAAATCCGGCATTTAAACTCTGTTAGACTATTACAATGAGAATAAGACCTAGCTGATATTAATACACATGGTGCTTTGTAATACATTTAATTACAAAGACACATCTGAGAAAATTGGTTTTATTGGAATACTTCCCGATCATGTCAATTTTCAAGCGGATATATGTACCTCTATACGGAAAAAATATATTAGGCAGTTCTGAATATACAACCTTATGTTACTATTATTTACTGGTCCATCACCATCTAACATAATTGTTTAAACTTCCTTATATATTTACTAAAGGCAGGGGAGATAGTAAGAAGAATTCAATATTATTTAATGATAGGAGGTGAATCAATACATTAATTGCCTAATGGAAAAGAACTAAATAATTTAATAATCTGGCCTTAGTGAAGCCATGCTAAATTCATAGTTTATTTTTGTCTAGAATTTGCCTTACCATATTTCTAATAAATTGTATTAGAAGTTCGATACAATGATCTTTGTTGATCTCCATTTATTAATAATAATGTTGTGGTTGGTACAGAGTTATTATCTTAAAATAAACTTTTGAATACTTTGCCTGTTGCTATATTGCGCATTTTATTCCAAAATTTAATTAATAATTTATACGATAAATTTCATTAATAGAATGACAAAGTATCTACATTTGTATCTGTTTATCATTTAAATTTCTCATTTCCAGCATTCAGTTACTACAAAATAGGTAACTTCAAAATGTTTATTATTCTAAAGTATTAAATCTAAATTTGGAAAGCCCTGGTGAACAAAGGAATACTTAAGAATCTGATAAGCGCAATAAAGACAGTGTACAAGAACCAAAAGGGTATTGCCAGGCTGAACGGACGTATATCAAAACCTTTTAGGTTTTATAAGGGTGTTAAACAGGGAGAAAACCTTAGCTCACTCCTGTTTATTGTTTTCATTTGCGAGATATGGAAGGTCAGCAAAAGGAGAACGCCAAGAGCCAGAGTAGGATATTGGAACCACATGACAGTTCTGGTACAAGTATTTATATATGCTGATGATGTTGTATTAGTAGCAGACACCCTCCAGAAACTACAGATAGCAATAACGTAATAGAGTGAAGAACTTCACGTGAAGTTGAGGGGAATATATAAATGCTGAGAAAAGCAAAGCTATGCTGATTGGAAGGGATGAGAATAAGAGAACAGTAACTTGTAATGGGGTACCTCTTCAATTTGTGGATGCCTACGATTACTTGGGAAGAATTATTCCCAGAGATGGGAAAGTAAATTACGAGATACCACACAAAGTCAAATAGCAAACGGAGTATACTTTCAGATATGCTTCACAATTATAATCAGACAAAGCTCCTCCTATTCAAAACTGGATCCCTACCAGTTTTACTCTATGGTGCAGAGAGTTGGACCATCCTGGATCGGTATGCGAGTAAAGTGAGAGCATCGGAGATGAGTTTCTTAAGAAGGATCCAGGGGAAAACCCGTAGGGACCGAATTCACAATGAATGGATCCGGGTGAACCTAGGGGTCTTACCAGCTGGAGAGATAGTGGAGCAGTGCCAACTGAAATGGGGAATGATCGGAAGATCAAGTGGTTAATGAAGGCCAGACCAGAAGAAAAGCGTCTCCTAGGTCAATCCAGGCAGATGTGCACATACCAGGCTTAGGAGAGGCTGTTCTCTGGCTGAAATGAAGGATATGGCGAATGATCGCGAAAATTGGAAAACATGAACTGAGGCTAAACCTCCACGCCTAGTGGCATTATGTAGGTAGAGGTAGAAGAAGAAAAATCTAAAAATAAAAATAATGAAATACATTTTCAAAGATATACTGCCCATTCAGGTACCATTTATTATGGAAGCTACAATAAAAACATAATGAGGCTAAAAGAATTATATATTATTAAATAAAGAAGTCCATAGGGAGGGAGAGAGAGGGGTACATTCCTAATATTTTTCCAAGCAGCGATAAGAAAAATAAAATCTTCACACTAATTATGAATGGAATAATATGTCTATATTGAAACTGAATGAGAGCTTTATAAGACTGGAAGAGGAAAAGAAAAAAATGTGATTGTTAAAAAAAATGAAAACAAATCTTAAATACAAAACTAACTGTTTTTCTATCTTATTTTATACAAGATTAGTGGATTAGTGATAAAAAAAAATCTTTAGATACCTATTAATGTTCTAGCTAATAACATTAACCACTTGTGGCTTCGCCGTAGTCAGGTAACAAACTGGAGATGTAACAAACATTTAGTTATGTTCTATCTAGTATTATTTATAAAATGAAAGCAAATAACTGTTAGTAAATGCATAGGTTTGTTGATTAATATAATGAAACACCATCCAAACCAATATTAGTTGCCTATTATTTATATATGTTCATAAATATTGTTGCATTAGATATTTTATATAATAATCTATAACAGAAAGTGCATCCAAAGAACCAAGGCTGTCGCATGGGCACTGAGGCCCAGGGGAGTAGGCAGGAGGAGCGCCTAGGATAAGGGACAAAAATTAGATCCAGTGTAATATTATTTTTTAATAATTAAAATTACAAGCCTGCTAGAGATTCAAAATTTATCAAACATTGGTGGAAGTGCAAAGCTATAAAACTTACTAACATAAGAAAATAGGCTACTGGCCTATAGAGGAGTGGAGAGGGTGCAACTAGTAAAATCTCATCCCAGGCACCTACCATCCATTTGACAGTCCTGCAAAGAACCTAGTACAAAGATTAAGATTAAGATTGAGAAAGGGGCTATGGAATGGTCTAGTTAAATAGTTTAATTCAAAACAAAACTTTCTTCATTGGTCATTATTACTTACTAAATTAAGTTAAAAATAGATGGAAAAAAAATGTTTTACATTTTACGCATTAAGATTACTGTCAAAAAATATAATTAGTATGATTTAAAAAATGTTTTCATCATTGCACTATACATATGGAAGTTGAGGTGTTTCGATTTTCCAAAGTTTATGATGTTTTTCACATCATTATTTTGAATCTATAATTTTAAAAGATTTCTATTCAAAATTTTAGCCTATTGAACAATAGTTAGAAGTTAAGCTGTTTACAGGGTCAGGGTAATGGAAAAAAAACAACAGAAAGGTCACTTTTTTTTTTAATTGACCAGTATGAAAAGATGCATTATTCCAGGGCGTTAGAGTGTGGAAAAAAAAACATGTTTATAGTTTTACTGTTTGGATAACACTTCAATGGCATAAACATAATTAAATACAGTGACAAATAGTAAGTAATATCTGAAATAAATACAATATAAAATAACATAGGAACTAAATAACCTTTAAAATGTTGTTCAATCTCATTTCTTGCAGTCATTTTTAAGGAACAGGTTTTACTACAATAAATTTAGTTACACAGCAATAAAGTTTTCCAAACACAATCACTTCACACTTACTAGATGCAAGTGGAACATGCTTCCATAGGTATGAACGATTGCAGACCCATTTAATCTTTTTATTATATAGACAGTTCATCATTTTGAGCATTTTAAAATTTCATTGTGAGAACCTTTTAAAAGGTAATATTAAACCTACTGATAATATCCTGGCAAAGTTTTTGACTCATTCCACTGAGCTAAGAATGATATTCCTCTATCTCTAGTTTGACCATCACTCTCACATAAAACACAAACTAGGTCTGTTCTTGAGTTTTAAATAAAATACCTCTTTATAAATCCTTAAAATGAATCGCATAATTTAGCTGTAATGAGTGAAATTTATAAACAAGCTTATTTAATATATAAAATAATTTCTAATTAATAGGGAAGTTAATATACTATAATAAATTAATTTGTGAATGACCCTTTCGCTTTGATCTATAACTTTATATTTAAAAAAAAAAAAATTTATAACAAGGTTACGACGTTTCGAAGTCCTTCTTCGTCATCTGGATATTTGCTTTCTTTAAATTACATGATTCTCTTACCATGTCCCAACATCTATATAATTTTACTTCGTCAATCCTAAAAAAATTTTCTTCATTATTAAAAAAATTAATTTGGGGAGTAACTTTCCTTTTCCATCTTTGTCAGAGACTCATGTAATCTAACGAAAGCATATATCCTGATGACGAAGAAGGACTTTGAAACGTTGTAACCGTGTTATAAAAATGTTTTTAAAAAAATATAAAGTTATAGATCAAAGTGAAAGTGTCATTCACAATTTAATTTATTATTAAGCTTATTTAAGTGCATTAGTGGCTCACTTTTAGAAGTTTTTGGTGAACTATTTAAATTTAATGCTACTGCCAAGCAATCTGCTGATTCTTGATATAGATATTTGAAAAAGTTGGACCTAGATTTAAATAGAAAAAAGTGCACTTTTAACGCTGGCTTTTTATTAATTTTTTCTGCAACAAAAATAAATAAATGTATACAATTTTTGTATTGTCCTTTATCTTTAGGAGCCATTCCAGGTAATGTACTTTATCTCTGATTTAGATAATTAATAATTTATAAATAAATATTAATTAATAAAATTAAATAAATAATAATTTGCCTTTGATTAGAGACTTTGTAGAGTATATATTTTTTTTTTAAACTATCTTTCTTGGCTCTAAAAATTTGTTTATATAAGTGGTGTTTATAAGGAAATAGTTTATCAATTTTATTTTCTGCAAAAACCACTGATTTTGGAAATATTAGTAGATTGAGAAGAAATTCATTCTGTTTCTTTTATTAACATTAAAGAAAGTTAAAGTTTGTTTTAGACGAATGGCTCAACAAGCCTATAGAATCCTGGCATAAGAGAAAAAAAGAAGTTTGTTTTAGACACAATTTATTCTTGTGATAATGAAACATATTATCTATTTGGAATATATTACTTATTTACCGACCATCTTACAAAAAACATTCTTCTTAGTGTAGTTGTCAGTGATACTAGTAACGAACTATAAAGAATATACATATATAAATTTTATTAGTAACTTTTGAAAATACATAGGCACTCCTGTATACACATTCCATATCCAAAAATAATTTTTTTTCTATGTATTCTAATGTAGGTATTGGTTTAATGAATAGTAAATCTTTCCTTACTCCATCATACCCTGTACCAACAAAATAAATTTTATTGGTATTTATCATTATATATTCGTCCTAAATGGATTCCATGTTGATTGAGGATTTCGATTGTGAAATTATTGTGTTTTGCATTATCTTTTCTAAATTGTTTTTATTGGTATTCTTGGGGTAGCAGCAAATAGTAAATAAGGGGTTTCTAGCAGCGCCTCCTCTCTGGATCCTGCAATGATGTTGTGGTGTTAAAAATGAATAGATATAGGTATGGAATAGATTCAATCCTAGCAACTGATAATAACCAATTAAAATCAATGTTTCCGAGAAAGGACAAGGAGACATTGAGTTCTAAATAGAAGAGAAACAGAAACAGTCTCTAGCAACAATCTATAAATAAGCAATCTGCTTCCAATCTTGCCAGAGGCTCTGTTTCTCTTCGCTTTCCACATCCTCATGTTTATTTACCCTTAAGAAGACCTACCGAAACGTTGGTATAT
Source organism: Rhaphigaster nebulosa (assembly GCA_948150685.1). Taxonomy (NCBI): domain Eukaryota; kingdom Metazoa; phylum Arthropoda; class Insecta; order Hemiptera; family Pentatomidae; genus Rhaphigaster; species Rhaphigaster nebulosa. The sequence goes on from OX411310.1 coordinate 91,033,329, forward strand.
TAAATAGTTTTAGACTATTTTTTGTTTATTTTTGACTGATATTCTGCCTATTTCTTTTAATTAATTTTATTCTTAAAACATGTTGTACCTAATTAAAATCATATGCCATTTGATAACTAAAAAAGTACCTGCAACGGATTTGGCAGTTCTTGTCTGTTTCAGGAACATTGAACCACAGTTTCTTTATTGGCTAATATGTTTATTGACAAAATCTGCGACGTCTACATTGTGTTATAAAGTACAAACAACTGAGACAAATCGGATTTCAAAAATCAGTAAAAATTTTCCTAATGGATCAGATTTGGGACGGTTCTACTTTTGTGAGAAAAACTAGTGTAATTTACCATCATCGGTGGCGCAACAATCTATTACTGAATTTGGGCCTGGTGGGCCTTCGCCATTCTACTCGTCTTTTGCTGCAGCATCTACTACCAGCGCCTCCGGGACCCACGAGAGGGGGGTGGTAGGTCGCTGGCGCTAAAGCCTCGGGACTCGGTTCCCTTTTACCTTTTTGCATAACATTACATATATTATGTAATAATTATGTAATATCTTTACATAGTCTTTTTGTTGCATACATTATAAAGAACGAGATTTGGTTTCAGTGGAGAAATTTAATATTTGACAGAGTCCTTAGCGGTCCGAATTTAATTTTCTGGATGGTCAGCAAGATGAATAGACGATTTTGAATTAATTCTATCTTGGCCTTATTAGAAATTAGGACAGGACTAGAGAGGGGTTTGTAGAACTTCAACTGAGCAGTTACTTCAATAAAGGTACAGCGGCAGGATAATGAAAACTGATATCAAGATTGCTTAAAAGTATTTCTGATCATGGACTCGATTCCAACTATACGCACGCTGGTAAAAAAACAAATAAATAACTTGTACCACTATAACCCATGAGGGATCATTGGTTAAGTACTTAGTAAGGACCGTATTGTTTCTAGGCCAACGGTTGTGCAAGATAATTTGGCCGTGATCACGTTCAACATTCATTTTTTTTTTTTTAATAACAGTTTCCTCATGACTGATTTCAAGCATTTTTTTTCTACAGTACATTAAAATTTGGAGTCAAAGACGTTATTTTTTTTAAACTTGTTATAAACAATTAAATTACACTTTTTAAAAAATAATGACATTTTTTTTTTAGTTCTCTCTGACTCCTAGAGGCGGAAATAGAAAAACTGTATTCAAAAAATCATTTTTAGATAAATCGTTAAATAAAAAAAAATAAAAAATCCATAACCTAATCTGGACAAAACTTAATACTTAATACTTTCCCGGATTCGTGAGGAAATCCTGCATATAATATATATTTTTCTAGATTTTTCGAACTGTCTGGAAAATTTTGCTCTGGATACCGTAACTATTAGGCTTTAAACCATCTTGACATAACATTTGGTCTCCATTCTTAAAATGTGTAATTACACAGTTTTCAATTATAATATTTTCTGTTGTTTTGACGTCGAGGTTCAATCGAATGATAGTATAGTGCCCGCTAATGTTTTTTCCTTCTGTTTTCCAAAGGATTCTCATAGAAGTTTGTATTATACTTTTATGAAAATAAATAAGTCTTTTATATTTAAAAAAAACTATTTCTAACTGCATATAATACATTTTTTTTTAATCATGAAAATATTTAAAACTGACTTTTCTGAAATAAATAGTGCATACAACTCCCTATCACTGTGGAAAACCCACTTTATGAGTGATTTAAACAATGGATTTATAATTAAGGGAGTTGATTAACTTTTCAAATGTCCTAGCTAACCCGGAGAGGTGAGTGCGGGTCTGCTCTGCGGTAGGGCTGGGGGTTTTGTAACCAATCCTCTCGACCACTGATGGTAATTGATTGCTTTGTGTCTCAGTTCATTACGGAACTCGGAACTCGTCCCTGGGGTGAAATGATCCGAGTTTCTGAGGAAAACGGAAGCTGGTCTCTAAGGGGCGTCACAATATCTGTATTGCCTTAATTGCTCACTAAAGAAATAAATAAAATTAATATTTATTTTAATATTAGGGGATTAGGAATTAGTAATTAGAGGAGAGTTGACTCTCAATAAAATCGTTTAGGTATTGAGTTGAAAAAAATCTCTTTTTTGAGACCTTTGTTGCTATTATTTTTAAATTCCAAAGGAATTTTTTTCGTAGACCTTTTGTTCTAGAAACTTATTTTCAAATCATTACATCATTTACTACATTTCCGCAACTTGTTTTGGCCATTTAAAGGTTCTATTGAATATTATTTTTGACCATATATTAATTTCATTAAAAAAAAAATTTCTCGTTCAAATTTGAGACGTATTTTACCTTCAAATAAATAAAATTAAATCTCATTAAAAGTCTAAAATTAAAACACTATCCCATATGGATAACCAGATGACATCCGCATGATGGTATCTATAGGATCAATCTAATTAGGGATTGATAAAGTATTTACCACTTCTATAATTTTGGTTTTATTGAATACTAGTTTCGAATATCATTCATTCATTGGATTAACAGGAAGTGGCAATTATATCTTCGATTTTACAATTTTCTCGTAAACGGCTCAAACGATTTTGATAAAACTTGCCTAAGCGTATTTTAATATATATTTAATCATAAAACGTATTTTATGAGGAGCAAAAGACCCTAGATGGATAACCGAGCGCATCTGAAAGGAGACGGATGCAACTTGACGAAGTTAAAATATATAGATAGTGTACAGAATTGTTGTACTAAAATTGTTTAAAAAACTGTTTTATTGTACTGAAGTGGGAAGTGAATACTGCTGAGTTTATTTCAAGCATTGTTTATGTGAACTTTTTAAAATTATATTAAAAAGATAATTATTATAGGACGGCAAGGGAAAGTTGTGTGATGCGCGCACCGCACCAGATTTGTTTTAGTTCTCTCTGACTCCTAGAGGCGGAGATAGAAAAACTGTATTAAAAAAATCATTTTTATATAAATCGTTTAATAAAAAAAAAAAATTCGTCATCTGATCTGGACAAAACTACTTTCCCGGATTCCTGAGGAAATCCTGCATATAATATATTTTTTCTAGATTTTTTGATCTTTGACTGAAAAATTATATATACCGTTTATAATTATATAAATTATGCCCTGGATACAGGAACTATTAGGCTCATAAACCTTCATATACATTCTCGTTAAAATTTGAGACGTATTTTACCTTCAAATAAATAAAATTAAATCTCATTAAAAGTCTAAAATTAAAACACTATCCCATATGGATAACCAGATGACATCCGCATGATGGTATCCATAGGATCAATCTAATTAGGGATTGATAAAGTATTTACCACTTCTATAATTTTGTTTTTATTGAATACTAGTTTCGAATATCATACATTCATCTTCAGTTCTAAAAACACACAAAAATACAAATATAAGCAATTCAAAATACAGATACTGTATCATCATCATCTGTATGTCTAAATACTTTATTTTTAATTGCTTATTTTTGAATTTTTATGTGTTTTTAGTACTGAAGATGAATGTATAACATTCGAAACTAGTTATCAATAAAAACAAAATTATAGAAGTGGCAAATAATTTATCAATCCCTAATCATATGGATAATTATTCAATTCATAAAACATTTCTAAATAATTATTTTAAATGTTTGACCTTCCATATTAGGTTGTCTTCACCAGTCAAGGTCATAATTAAAGCTCAATAATTTTAATCTATATATTTTTCTGGACGTTTCGGGGATACTTTACCCCCCTCTTCAGCATCCAGTATCCCAGTAATTTTGGGTGGGTCAATTAGTGTTAATGCACTAATGAGATATGGTCGATTCAATTGATCATACCCCATCAGTATAGTATCCATCCTATTAGTATAGGATATATCGAAGCCTGGATCCATATTAATTATTAATTAAACTGACTACTTTTGGTATACCTTTGAAGGACCTTTATCCTCTCCATAACAGGTTATTTTTAGTACTGGAAGTTTAAATATATGTATAAATATATACCTATTGACTCACCCAACATTTCTGGGATCTTAGATGCTGAAGAGGGGGACAAAGAATCCCCGAAACTTCTAGAAAAATACATAGATAAAACTATTGAGCTTTAATTGTGACCTTGAGGAAAAGTAGTGAATAAGTTATACTTTATTTACATTGCTGACCATTTGTCTCAGAAATAGTAGTACACTAAATCCCAAATAATTACAATTGAGAACTGGAGCTAGTAATGGTAACGAGATAAGAGAGTCCGGGGTTGAGGTTTAGAAAGTTTAATTTTAAATATGAAGTTGCTACTTTTTGAATAGTTTCATAATATATACTATTTCTTACGAAAATAGACGGTTCACTGAAGCATCTATCCAAGTATTTAGAGTCCAATACAATAAAATGAATGTTTAATATCAACCTGTAAACTAAATGGTATATCTTTAAACCTACTTTATAAATGGTAAAAATATAAACCTGTTTATAAAATTCCTACAAGTAAGCTGAGAGAACGGCTTTCCGAGGTTTCGAAGATGACGATATAGTAGATAACTCTGCTAAATACTTCTATAGTCTGCTCTTGTAGGACTTGATGTTATGAAGCACTCCAAAAAAAATATTACTAATATTGATAATGCAAGTCAAATTTTTACATTCATGCCCCCGCCTATAAATCAGTAAGAGACTTAGTCAACATTAAGATTTCTCGGTGTGCTGAATAAAAATCTGCCATCACTTTTGGTGTGAACTAATCTATAAAGCTAGTTTACATATCAATTTAAACACTTTTTAAATTTATTTGATCAAAAATAAATTATTTTTTAATGTTTATATCTGTCCTTCAATATACTCTGAAAAATAAATGTTTTCCTGTAAAATCATGTCGATATCATTTTTCAAACTCGATTTATAAAATTAAGCAGTTTCAGTGTGTTTAATTTTTTTCCCAGCTCCTAGGGCTCATTGGACGAAACAGTTGGATATATATACAGACTTTTTTTCAATGCAAAATCACTCAAAAATTTTTATTCAATATCGGCGAAGGGCCGATCATATCGTACACTCCCCATGTAAGCCCCAAGAGAACAAGGGTTTATTGTAAATTTTTAGCCTAAATCTCATGTCAACAATTACAGTTAGAATATACAGTTTTATGACGTGTGCCCGATGTCGTTTTTCTTAATTGTAGTTATATAAACACATCTGATTGTTTTTTTTTGCACGATTTACTTACACTGTAAATTTTACAATGTAACCAAACTAAACTATGGTGGGCCAGATCCGCGGACTGTAGTTTGAAGATCCTTGCTTTATAGCAAAAAAGCCATCCTATATTCTGATTTTGCTCACCAGATTCTAGCCTAGCAACTTGTTTACTCTCTCCATTGCTTGTTACCATTGTCTATGGTTCATATATAAATAAAAAAATATATTTTTGAATATAAATAGACAAAGAAGCGCATGCAATGTTATTTTAACTGGACAATATGTCCCAAAGATACAATAAAAATGAAAATCATAGATATTTTGAATCATGTTCTTTCAATTTATTGTATATTGTTTTTTGTAGCGCTGAAGAAGGATTACAATATGGGCTGAAACGTCGGTATTCTTTAATTAGGTTTTACTATTTTATGGGTCAATGTTGATGGCCGCTTGGTCATCTCCTAGATTATTACTATGGCCAAATATTCAATATAAAATAAAATTTATATTTCATTCATTCATCTATATTTCAGACAGTTAAAAAATGAATTTTCTAAATTATTAGGATTTAGACCTGAAAATATTGCTTCTGTTGTTACCACATACTATTTTCCGCGGACCTGTGAGCTTACTTAATTTTCATACTTATATAAAACGTCTGCAAAATAATAGGAGGAGGACTATAAATCAGAAATCTAATAAAGATAACGTTCTAGAAGAAGATATTTAATGCTGAGAAGGAGGGGGTGGAGCGTGGAAGAAAGGAGGTAGAAAGCGTGAATGAGATGAGTTTCGAGATAGCCAAGGTGCGCTTTGAAAAACAGGTCGGTAAATCCTCCAGCGGACTCTTACACGTCCTAAAACCGTGGCCAAAAACCCGTCGTTCTTAATCGGATCAGAGACCTTGTTTTCGAAACCGAGGCAGCCTAGATAGTTTAATAAAGGCTATTGTAAACAGAGTTCAAGATAAGGTGGAAAGTCACCCACTCCAGTTCCTATCGCTACCTGACAATACCTATTTCAGTGGCGGCACATCTTTGCCTTTGTGCTCAAAGATAAATTTTTCGGATGCGAAACGGGTAAATATTTTTTTATTTAAAATGTAAACTGATATTTAAAGGGAGAAGTTGGTCGGGGGTGCGGTCAATGAGTTGCACTGTTATAAATAAACTTATATATTTTGAGCCGACGTTTCGGCCGAAGTTTTTAGGCCATCTTCAGGGCTAAAAGGAAAACACAATAACAACAATAAAAAAAGACCGAGCCAGTACCAGTAACAGTAAAAAATGATAAAACAGAAATTACAAGTAAGATAAAAAAGTATGAAGTATAAAAAGAAAAAGATAACACTAAATTACATAATACAAGAGACAAATGAAAAGGCAAAATAAAATAAAATAAATGAAATAACAATGTAAAAATTATTTGGAATTAAAATAATGCTTTATTTACACAGGGAATAGTAAAATACTGTGTAAAAACAACCTTTGTAAATGAAGAATTATTTTAATTTCAATTAATGTTTACATTGTTATTTTATTTATTTTACTTTTTCATTTGTCTCTTGTATTATGTAATTTAGTGTTATCTTTTTCTTTTCATACTTCATACTTTTTTATCTCACTTGTAATTTCTGTTTTTATCATTTTTTACTGTTACTGGTACTGCCTCTGTCTTTTTTCATTGTTGTTATTTTGTTTTCCTTTTAGCCCTAAGATGGCCTAAAACTTAGGCCGAAACGTCGGCACAAAATACATAAGTTTACTTATAATAGTGTAACTCTTTGACCGCACCCCCCGACCAATTTCTGCTTTTAAATATACATATATGGTCAACAAAAACTCCCTCCTATGTAAACTAATATTAATTTATACTACTAGCTAACATAACATGAAACCTGCACAGCAGTAACACATTTGCATTACATGCCATAAGAAAGTAAAAAATTAAAATAAGGAAAAAAGATTTCTGTACCATTTTTTTTTTATCAATTACCTACTTGTATAAAGTAAGGATGTCAGTTTTTGTGAAAAAAAAAAACAACAACCGTTTATTCCTGTTTTTTTACCTTCAATTAATAGGTAATGATCGGTTTTAAGAGATGGAAATAACCGCTTTTTGGAAAAATCGGTTATTTTAAATGGAATGAAAAAAAACAAACATTTTTTGATGACGTCACAAATAACAGTTACTGGAATTGTTATAAATAACTGGCCATTGGAAAAATATTTAATTCAAATAAATTACACATTGCTCTTCAAAAAATAACCTAAAACATCTTTATAAAAGTAAACAAATAGCTAAAACCCTGAAAATAACCCATCATTATTAGAAAAATCTTTGATAGTACTTGGCTGCCTTACCTTAATGACTTATATGAGCCGGCGAGAGTGATAGTGGTGCCAAATCTCCTTTTTTTCGAGAAAATAAATGTTTTGTAAAATTTCTTATTAAATATTCCGTAAGCAAGATAAAATGGAATATGCTTCAGTTCTAGACAACAATGCTTTAGAGTTTGAAAAATAAGTTGTGCAAGTTTTAATGCTTATTTAAGAACTTGCTTCAATGGACTAAAATCCATTACGCCACTTTCGTTCTTAATCAGGATCACAAAAGCCGCTTTAGAATCATAGTAGTGTAAGTCAAGTTTTGTAATTTTAAGAAAATTTATGTTTTGTAAATTTTCTTTTTAAGCATAATCCAAATGAGATAAATTGGAATAATGGCTCTATTCCAAGTTATATTGGCTCTATATTGGCTCTGTGCAAGTTCAGTTGTTAGTTTTTCCACGTTTCGAGTTCAGCAGTATTAAGTATATTTTTTTAAGACTGCCGAGCTATAATTAAATTTTCAGCATTTTTTTTTCATTAAAGACTGTAAAACCTAGCATTCAATTATTAACAATTCTTTCACGTTCCAAAGTAAGTAATGCCAAGGGAATAAAAAGAAGACTACAGTTGGTATTCAATTTTCAGCACTTTTTTCTTGATTCAAGTGCAATAATTTCAAGGACTTTTTTTTAAGGCCACAGAGCTAGAGATTTTTTAAATCATTTTTAATAAAACAGGAATGGATTTCGAAATCGTGAATTACTATTTTTTTTAATATATAATATATCGAATTGAATATATCGTGAAATACTAATTTTTGGAGATTTTTGATGTCATTTCTAATAAAGCAGGAATGAATACCCAAATCGTAGATTACTATTTTTTTTTTATTTAAAAAAAGGCTTCCTTCTAATAAAAATGTCAGCCAGTTTCCCCACAGTCAGTGGATTAGTCAGATATGGAAAAATAAATGTAAAGCACAAATTTGTAAGGAAAAATAAATTTAATGTTGTAATTGTATATTTCGACATGCTTCGGTCAAATGCGTTTGGGAATGCGTAAATGAAAGTAGTTGATTGAATTTGATAAAATTAATACAGGACCATTTGTACAGTCCCCAATTTTCCTTTAACTTTAGGCTAAATCGGATTAGCCGTACTAAAAAATTGGAAAAAACGTTTGCGAAAGTAGTGAATAGAATTTGATAAAACTGATATGGGAATATCTGTCGGGTACTAACCTCTACAATCCCTAAGAATTTCATCAAAATCGGATTAACGGTAGCAGGTGCCATGCCCGTCACATTGATTTGACTGTAGACAGACAGATGCGGATCCGAATTACTTCCTGCATGAACACAAAGCTTCCCTATCTTCGGTAGTGAGGAAGAAAAATTAAAATTAATTATAATTGGAGTTGCCAAGTAGGTCGTTGAGGAAGCAATGTATGAAACGGTTTTAATAGACAAATAAACCAAACAAATAATATAGTATTCTGAAAAATCCCACATATAAATCGGTAATTTATATGTAAAATAAATAAAATGCTTTATCATTGTGAATATAACTTTGATTGAAAATCGTCGAAACGTTGTCAATACAAAAAATCGGACAAAGGCTTTTACCACCACACACTCGCGGAGTTTTAAAGGCTTAGAATTACTTGGAGTGCTTCCTTTTGGGCGAAAATAAATTCATGTTACTGTTGAATTAAATTTTATTCATTCAAAGTTTATTTTGTAGTGTGCATAGTTAGCTAGTAAACAATAAGTAACATCAAAATCATCAAATCAAAATAGGTTCATTACTTTAAGCGAACGAGAAGCGGTTTAAGAAGACGTCATCAACTCAACACTCAAAATTGGTCAACTTTACTCGCTTACTTTACTTCCGCCTTAAATCCAAAGCCGAAAATTCGTTTTGAAATCCTCAATGGCATTTTCTTCAATGCCAATTTTCTTTGCCAAATGATACCAATTCTTTCTTTCAAGCATTAGAGCTAAGAGCGTTTAAAAGCGGCATCAAAAGCGTCTTAACATATTTCACTCCTAAGACCACAGATAAAGGAACACAATTCTTCTTTAAAATAAATATTCGTAATTTTCTCCTTATTTTGTTTCAAACCTTCAGGAATATAGAAAAATTAATTTTCCTACATTAACTGCTGATTATCATCTGAACTTCGTAACGCAAACCTAAAAAACTTGCTTGTTTTATTACATGTTTTTATTAAGAAAATTCTGCCAAAAAGTTCCGAAAATTCTCAGGATTCCAAGTACCAAGACTTTGATATTACCGAATTTAATTGGAAGTTCTGGCTGCGAGGAAAGAGTTCTCCGTAAGAGAATGTGTTTCAGAGACTGGCGATTGATTTATTGGCACTTCTATCCCGAGAGGACTAACTAAATGTTGAATTTTCCTTTTTGTTTCCTCTCCTCTGATTGGTTGCCAAACTGAGAAAGGGGTGGCCAATGGCTTTGTATATTGGATAAAGTCGTTAGTCCCTGGACTATTGAAGATCAATTTAAAAGTTTCTTTTCTGAGATCTGGATTTACTTTTTAATAGTCGTCCGCTTTCTTGACAACCTTTAAGTTTCAGGAATCGCAAATTCATTCTAAAAGAAATTTAGTTATAATTTTGATAATTTAGTGACAATATCTGTAATATATACCTAAATAATACAAACGTACATTGCGTGTGTCTGATTTTCGTGGCATCTGAGAATTTTTTCCAATTCCAAAGTGAATTTATATAAAGATTTGTGACATACATAACATATATGACATAAAAGATTACATAAATTATTCGTCATATAAACATATACATTTCATAAATATTTATATTTAACTCGCAATAATCTTTAAATATATTGTATATAGCATTATAATGAAAAAAGAATTACACAAAAAAAAATTAATGACAAATCATTTTTAAGATAGAATAAAAATAATTGATTTGACAATTATAAATTATAATATAAAAATACTTTCCTTATCTGGTAATATTACTAGCTGTAAAAATAAGATTTATTGTTGGAGTAGGTATCACCAAGTTTAGTTTAAAAAAGAAAAGAAAAAATCTTAAATTAAGGTTGCCAGTATTTATTCATGTGCAAATTAAATGCATTAACAAATAAAATAAATGCAGGGAACCAACGATATAAAAAAAAAATTATTATCGGGTTATGCCGTTTGCAAATAATTACTGGACTTCAAATTTCTGAAAACACAATTCTTCTAAACCTATTGCTGTTAAAACCTAATCTAACAAAACAACTGGAATAACTTTTTTTTTTTTTACGAAAATACTCCTAAATTACCACGTACAAATTAGCAATTTAGAAGAGTAGTCACCAGTATTCTTAAGCGTGGGCCTTAAAGCATCCTGCCTAATTGAGCCTTTGCAATTGCTTATTGCCCAATTAATTAAAGGAAGGGTCCTCATTCATTAAACCAGCTCAATAAACCACTCAAGAAAAACCAATAATAAACTCTACTCGGTTGCCATCTTTAAATAAATCCCTGGGCAGCTTGATTTGTGCTGATCTTATACTTAGGTATATTATTTAATAAAAGTTGTTACAGGTAGTAAATATATATTTGTAACGAATGCAAATAAATAAGTAGGTAATTATAAAATAAAAGATGAATATTTGTTATGTAAGAGTGGATTTAGGATAAATTCAAAATGTTTCATAAGTTGAGCCTACTCATAATAAGATTAAAATCTGATTCTCCTAAATGAACATTAGATATATAATAATAACAAAAACAGAAATGAGGGTAGCCAGCGTATACGTGTTATATCAGTAGACAAATATATATTAAAAATCAACTAAATAACTTTTTAATAAATGTTTGGATATAAAATTTATTTTTCAATAGCCAGAACCTATACATATTATTTAATGAAATGTATAGAAAATTAATTTCATGTATGTCGAGATTAGTTCTAAAAAGTCAATAAATCAGCCCAGCAACAGCGCATGAAGGTCCTAAGCATAAGCGGATTCAAAGGGAGGGGGGGGGAGAGAGGAGAGGTCTATCGAGTTGAAACCCCCCAGAGCAAAAAGTTTAAACAAATTTTTTTTACACTGCTCCGTTTTTGTTTCTGTGAATGATCTGAGCCAAATACTTAAGAAATTACAGTAAGTTCTCTTTTTAAATCACAACGAATAATAAAAATAGCTTTATTGATATAGGATTACAATTAAATTCTATTTTTCAATTATATGTTGATATAAAATTATCGCAAGTAGTTATATCAAATTCGTTTTTAATAAAGAAATCAAATTGTGGGAGTGGTCTCTATCTGAAAGATAGGTTAAAAACTACTTCAGCTACTAAATGCAAGTAGGTGTCAAGAAAAAAATATAAAAATTTTCTTCTTAAAAACATTATTCCTGTAATTACCGATATGAATAAAAAAATAAAAATTCAAAACTCAATTTCTAATAATTGAAGTTCACTGCTTCAAATGGTGCAGAAGAAGCAGTAATAATCAGTGACCTTCAAAAATTTCCTTAGAGAGGACTCTTCTGTTGCTGAGGTATTTCTATCTCCAGACACCAGGTGTTAACCCCTCAAAATTAAATCCTGAATCCGCTACTGGTCCTAAGTCGTAGGCAAACTGGTACAGGCACCTGATTCTATAAATCGGTGGCTAAAAAAGTGATCCTGAATCACTATTTGGTTACTAGATTACAAAGATAGCAGTATCTCAAAAACGACACTCGGTGTCGCAAGGCCTATTGGCGTCTTACTTGTGACGATTTTCTCAATCGTAATTCTGGATGTGTTAAGACTCTGAATTTTATTTTCTAAAACTTTTATTTGATGCTTTTGTTTATAAAATTGATAGGGAACCATTTAAAAAATCTATTATAAAAATTAAAAAAATCTATTATGAAATTCAAGTATGGTATCACTTCCGGTTTGCTAATTTTAACTAAAATCTATCATGTTATTTTATATTAATAAATAAGTCTGACATATAAAATTTGATAAGTTTTGCATTCTAATTTAATATACTTTTTGATGGAAATCTATTTGACCTTCTAGTAAAGTACCACTTCTGGTGATGGAGTGACCAAAAATGTACCAAGCTAGATATTACAAAAATCTCATATATAAAAGTTCAATTTTCAACGAATAATCGTTTTTTGAGTTAAGCGAGATACGAACGAACTTATGTACAGACGTCATGACGAAACTAGTCAAATTGGATTCAGGGATGGTCAAAATGGATAATTCCGTTAAAATCTGAAGACCGAAAATTTTAGCGATTAAAATACTTCTTTCATTGCGTACAAGAAAATATTAAGTATCGATTCTTTCTCAATTTTTATGGATTATTTTATGCTCTGTATATTCATATTCAAGTTTCACCGGCAAGGTTAAAAATGCTGATACAATACAACATAAAGAAAAAACACAAGACCAAGTTTTGAGAAAAATATTTGGAAAGAATCCTTGGCTTGGGGAGAAGCTGGTTGCTATCAGTCGTTCAGTATCGCAGCAGCCGTCATAAATACTGAACGAAGCGTGATCGTTCTTCGACTTATCGGTGGCTTCTTCTAGGGTTAGTCAGTTGCCTTACTAGCTCAGATAAGCTGGTGTAGCAACTATTCCGCAGCCAGTTAGGGGACTTGTCCTCTCTATATTTCAAAATTAATTTTTATAATTAATGATTAAAAACATTATAATTAAGTTTTTATTGTAATAATAAAAAAGTTATTCCAGATAATATGCCAATCGTATATAACTTGTCAAATTGTATCAAAAATCAAATTTCCCTCTTTGTATTTAATAAAAATTGTAAACGAAATGATATCTAGTTTCTTTTTTTTAAATTTTGATGGGAAATATTTATTACAAGGGAACAATGTTGGATGTGAGCATTCCTGAAGACCAATTAACTTTTATTGCTCTCATATTAAATTCTTTTCTTCTGAAAGTTTTTCACTTTGCAACACCCAATGCTGTTCAGGCCAACACATTATGGGCCAGAAATCAAATCTATCGGAAATTTTTTATTTTATATATATACATATATATATATATATATATATATATATATATATATATATATATATATATATATATATATAAACATGCAAAAACGGACAGTACTTTTTTATGAAGCTCTCATCTCTCGACAACCCCAACGCCTGCAGCGCTTCTCGAGTGAGACGTATATAAATAAATATATATTATTTTTAAAAAAAGGGAGCAGAAACGGACACCGAGTCTACAATTTAAATAAATTTAAACTCTTAGGGCTACACGAAAAAAACTGATTTGACATGATTTTTTTAAAGTTTGTTCGAATTGTAATAAAATTAAAATCTCAGCTAAATAATTGAATAATTTTATTTTTAGGTAATCTTATTACCTTTCGATTGATCATAACAAAAAGCAAATAAATATTTTTTTGGACGGATGGATTGTTTTTTATTCGATATTTGGATTCTTCGTACCTTGAAACGTAAAACCTCAAATTTTAAGAAGAGGGGATTACAAAAAATTTCTTGGTCTTTTACAAAGGTTAGTTTACAGGATTGAAAGTAATAAACTAAAAGTGGCAATTATTTTTGCATACATTATTTACAAGTTTTTTATAATAAAGAAAAGAGTTATGAACGAGTAATACTAAATGTGAAACATGATAACACTTACTCATTGCTAAAATTTGATACTAGGATGAAGGGAATTGGCTTCTCCTGTACACCGAGTAATTCTAATTTTTCAGATGTTTTTAACTTTCCACGCGAGCGTTGGAATGAAAACAGAGACTGATAGGACTGGGTGTGTGCTAGAATAATTAAACGTAAACCTAAAGTATACGGCCTACTTACCATTTCGACCCTTTTCCTGCTAGATTTGATTTCTGTCGTGCAACAATTCGATCATAGAAAATTAATATTTGTTTTTTACTACAATTCTATGCTTTATATGTTTCTATTTGATTTACTTTTATGGTTTATTATTTCATTTGTGATAAAAAAATAAATAATGACAAGGTTGCCGTTAATGAACTGTTTGAAAAAAAAAATTTGAGAACCACTGGAATAGATAATAAATCTATTTGGCCGGGATATATCCTTGAGGAACTCCTGTTGAGATTCTTTAAACAGTCGGGATATCCGAGTTTTGTCGAATAGAGATGAATTGGTTAGAGAGAAAGGAATACAGAGCCAAATAGAGAGGTAAGTGCACGGAAGAATTTGTTTTAGTTTAAACACATACCCTGATGCATCATACCCTGTCAAACGCTTATGTGATATCCAATAATGCCCCAGAAGCGTGTTATTTTAGTTCAAGCGCCGATTATTTTACAAGGTATTAATTGAGAATAATGGAATGTTTTGAGCAGTGGAATGAGGTGCAGGGTATGCTGGGTTCTCTAAGGTTTGATCGCTGAGATAAAAAAAAAAAAAATCCTCCCAACATTCCGTGATTAAACCGTTTCAAGAGGATCGGGAAATCCTAGTGAGGGTTGAAAGAGAACCCTCTTTAGCATCATTAGTCAATGTGGGTGTTCCATTGAGAACAACACATTAGCCTATTTCCATATATAATCCATTCCCTAATTACATTCCAGTCACACGATAGGCTTTGATATCTAACTCTGCAGGTGGAACTGAAATTGTATCTACGAATACTGGCTTAAAAGGGACATTTGAATAACATTAATCTCTAGTTCAATAAACACTTGAACAAACATATTATCAGAAGGTGTAAATCCTAATGAAATTAAAATGAAAATCTTGAATGACTACAGAGATTAGTTTAATAAAGATCAAAATAATTTCTTGAAATGTACACAACTGTGATATCGTACTGATTTGACTTACGGGCTACCTCCAGACTACAATAAATTTATTGGCAGAAATTTCAGTCTATTATTAAATAACACATATAATCATTTATTCAACATAGTACGTAAATAACAAAGCATTACATATTCGCCTAAAGATAGAAGACTGTTCCCGTAAATAACAATTATTTTATATCGGTATACATGGATATACAGATTAGAAATGAATAAAACTGTCGATTCTTTCCAACACAAAGCCTTGAGTCTCTTAAAATGCAGATAATAATTAACAATCCATTGTTTCATCAATCAAGACTGAAACACATAAGATGCAAATGGGAAATAACACATTTCTCATCAACAGTCTAAATCAAACTATCAGGTCATGTACATGTTGAACTGCTTTGGAATAATATCTCTATTTAGGAGTCTTTTTTTGGATTGTTGGTTTGAGATGTGCTTACTTTGTTCTGCCTTTATGTGACCTTATGTTCTTCAGTCCAAAGTGATGCTTGAATTGGTGAAACCCGTTGACTTGTAATTTATTTACTGCTTTTTGAAAGACCCATATTATTGGAATCTTCCAAATCATAACAGTTTTTGTCTATTTTTTTTTTAATTTTTGCTCTGATTAATTAAGAGATAATATATTTTTATTGATCATAATATTTACAATGGAATTTTTCTTCTGATTTCTCATTTACTTGTTAGGATGCTTTATGTATCCTCCAGTTTTATATTTGGTCAGGGTTAAAATTTGAAAATCCTCTACACGATTACCAACAGTGCTTCCAAATCAAAGCTCAAAGCGAGCTAGAAGAAATATGCATTCAGGAACAATGCCATAAACAAGGGAACTCTTTGAATTATCTACCTGCCCCATAATTCTCCTGGCAGGCTCGGCAAAGCTCAGAGCTGGACCTCATCAAGCGCCAGGCAGTGTTGGGTTGCAGATTTCCGGTTGATGCTTGGATGGAGTACATTTTGTCACAGGATTTAATTTTGATTTTTTTGATGAAATTACCAGAGATATTAAAATTAAAAAAAAAAAAATCTATTTCATCTATCAAAATGTGCAACCTTACAACTAAATCGTTTACTGTACTATCAATAAAATCCGATTGATTCCCCTCAAATGCATATATTTCTAATATATAATGACATGACACTATAAAGAAATCAAATATTTATACATGACTCTGGATAACAATGATAAAAAAAGGATGACGAAATTCATTGATATGTGTTACAAAGGAAAATCAAAATATTATGTAAAACAATAGGCACTAATGCTGTAGGAATGTTGACCTTCAAAGTGATTACAATATCGTTTCTAAGAACCATTTCTTAGTCAGACAGAACAATGGTCTGATATTGTTATATTCGTAATATATAACGATACGAGATGTTGCTTCAAACATTTTATATATCGTCGCTTCAGGCAGAAGTAACTGTAATGGAATAGACAAAACTTAAAGTAGATAGGTACTTCAGTTCATTTAAAATAATTTATTACTGAAGGGTGCCTTATTGAGACGGTAATTTATTTAGATTCGAACGAATAACACTTGCTTAACATTTACAATATTACTATATTTGGCCTGTCCAATGATCACTGTGTCTATGACCCACATATTGTCATAGACACATAGACTATGTCATAGACACTGGGTCACAGATACAGTGATCATTGGACAGGCCAAATATAGCAATATTGTAAATGTTAAACAAGTGTTGTAATTCATTCGAATCTAAATAAATTACTGTTTCAAAAAAAAAAAAAAAAAAAAAAAAAAATATATATATATATATATATATATATATATATATATATATATATATATATATATATATATATATATATATATATATATGAATATGTCTATTACAAGCGAATTGAATGAAAATAAGAGTTGACTTCGACCTTAAGTCATGTGAATATCGGGGATTCGTGCTTTGCGTATTTTTTTTTTGTGTTTTTCGACATAGTTTTTCTATGAAAATTGGCAGCAAGTGCTGGGAAGGACTTCGCGATTCAGTTGAAAATAAAAATAAAGGAGTGGACAGTTTTTGCTTTCTAGGCAGAACAATATCATTGAAGCGGGAGTAAATTTCAGTCGAAATTTCGGCCACTATCCGGATATTAATATGTTTTTGAGGCTTTTCTCACCTCCAAACTGAGTTAGACTATTAAAAATTTGAACGTAAGTGCCTTATTGGGTATCTCGACTTTGTTCTCTTCACTTCCGCCATTTTGGCATTTTCAGTTTTGTTTAAGGATATTATATACGATAATTTGAAATACGACCTTATTGACGGAGCTCTGCTGCTCAAAATTTTTGTTTTCTTGCAAAATATAAAATTTAATCTTCCTACATATTAGAATTTTCGGTTGTTTTCCCTCCACCATCACTGTCAATAAGTAAAAAAACAAAAAAAAAAAATCTTGCTCGCTTCGTTTTAAATGACTTCAAGGAATATTCCTGTGGAATTTTGCGAAAGGCGAATAACGCGTTTGGTCGCGACGGTGAAACACAGTTTTGATGATACCGGAATATTAAAACGACCACTGTTGTTGTTGGCAAATGTTGTTGACCGAGTTCAATTACTTAAAACTCATTTTTCCGTATTTGTAAACGCTATTATGTACTATATTTTTAGTTTTCTACAAAAAAAAATTTTTTCGCATGTAAAACGTGTTGCTACATACCGATTTTATCTAAAACATATACAATTTAATTAGACTATTTTTTTTCCTAATTATCACGTGGGGAAAGTCTCGTGCCAATTTATTACAAAAAATGAATATATTCACCCTATCGCGCCTGGACTATATATATGGTGGAACTATATGGACTATATGGTGGGAATCAGAAGGAGGGAGAAGATAAAGACTCAAGAAATTCTTTCTCAGGCAAAAGTCAAAAGTTTAAGTAAACTTTTAAACTAAAATGGAGGTGGGCTGGTCATCTGGCCAGACTGAAGGACGATAGGTGGTCGAAAAATATTACCGAATGGAACCCGATAGACCAAGTGAGAAGGAGAGGAAGACCATACATGGAGGTGGAGAGACGAAATCACCCGCAGAGTGGGAACAAACTGGATGAAAGTGGCCAGGGACAGAGAGTGCTGGCTAAAAATTGTTAATACACTATAAAGATTGTTTTATCTGAATTTTGAATTTTATCTTATCGTATATAATTTTTTAAAGAACTAGTAAATTAATGAACTAGTATATTAATGGATTTTAAGTTTTATCATTATATATTACAATTATATTATCTCTGTTTTGTTTGTATATTTTAATAAGCGGTGAGGGTTTTATTTTATTTTATATGGTAGTACATTATTATATTTGTATCTTCATTATTTATGTTTGAATAATTATATTGTGAGCTGAACTCCATTGTACCTCCTCCGGGAGAGGCTTTTGTCATGAAAATGATTGTCAATAAAGCTATATTATTATTATAGCTATATTATGTATAAATATATGTTTTGGAGTATCTCTATTTAGCTAATCTTTTTTTTTTAAACCGTTGATGTACGATGTGCTGTAATTTGTCTTCATTTAAGTAGTATTTTTTTCTGTCCTGAAGATGCCTGAATTGTTGAAACGTTGACTGGTTAGTCTCAGAAGATCCACTTTTGGTTTCCCCAGGCGCTCTCACATCTCTCACTGATATTCTGAGTAAGGGTGGCTTTATCCTAATTTCCGATGAAAATACTTTCTCGGTACCTTCTTATTCCTTAAGACACAGAAAACCTTCCTATATTCTTGACCTCACTCTACCTTCTTTCATTCATCTACTAAATACAAGACCTCTATCTACCGATTTGTATATCCCATCCTATGGAACTGCTTCCTTTGAAAAATCCTTTTTCAATTCGTACTATCTTGCTTTGAAATTCCTTATCCATCTCCATTCGTCAAGGTTCCTCCCTAACCTTATTTAACAGCATTTATTTCTCCATCTCTTGAATGATCAATCTTCCGCGTGCATTTAAAGAATAAATAACTATAAAAATCAGAGCAAATAGGTACATAAGTATATTCATTGTTATTTTTGTATTTTATTTTTATAAATAATTTTTAGTTGACATCCGCATGATGGTATAGAAGGATCAATCTAATTGATATTTTTTTAGAACTGAAGATGAATGTATAACATTCGAAACTAGTTTTCAATAAAACAGAATTATAGAAGTGGCAAATAATTTATCAATCCCTAATTAAATAATTTTTATTTGACTTAAAATATAAAAATGACAATAAATATACTGATGTACATATTAACATGCACATATCAATTATATTACTAACTATAGTTAGTAATATAATTGATTTACCATAGTGAATCAATTTATCAGCCAAACGCTGCCTAAATTGTACATTTATGTTACTGAACGTCCCAGAATAAAGATTATTTTTTCATTTCGTTTTTCATTTACTGGCGCACTGCGGCGAGTCAATCCATTTGAAGTGGCTTTAGGAAAATTTGTCAGAATTCAAGTTGAAGTTTCAACTTGAATAGAAATAAAGAAATATGACTTAATTAAAAGTAAGAATATTTTTTATTATTACCTATGGTTGTATAAGTAATAAAATAATGTTTATAATAGTATTAATGTATAAATAGACTTAGACCCGTTTGCATTTCCAAGCTTCAATTAGGTAAAAATAAATAAAGTTAAAAAAAAAAAAAAAGAAGTGTAAAAAATATCTGTTAGAAATTATATTAATTTAGTGTTACCTTGTTCTATATATTAATTGATTTAGTTTGTGTTATTATTTGCTTTGTGTTGAGGAACATATCTATGCAAGCTGGGAGACTTTGTGCTGGATGTCTGCACGCTGTCCCACTGTGTTGTCAATTATTAAAATTCTAGAATTAAGTCACATCTTATGTATGGCAAACATGAGTCCCTTTTTTATAGGGAGGCGACACGAAGTCTACTTTGCTTTAGCATCGGATTGTAGTTCGAAAACTTTCTTCAGCTATCGAATACCAATCAGGGGTGACCTTCATGTCTGGAACGAAATCCACCCGACATTCGGTTAAAAAGGCAACAAACGTTTTTGACAGTCGGGTATAATAAAAGGAGGGGACGGGGTTAGAGGAATGAGTAAATATATAAAAAAGGAGCGACCATGAAGGAGAGCACGTGCTATAACGCTGCATGAGGCATAAAGCGCCGAGGCCTCGGAAATTATTACCCCTTGCGCGCCTTCCAAATCCCGCCTTTTATATTTATTGCTTCAAACACGTGTAAAAGATAAAATTGTTTTATACTTACACCCACAGCAATTTTCAACATTGCCTAGCCGCTTTTTTTTTTTTTTTTTTCTTTTTTTTTATTATAGGCCACCGTTTCGTATGGCTGAAGGAGACTGAACCTGAGAAAGGAATTGCTTTTTCCAAACCAGGATCAAAAAATTATCTCTAATAGCTGAAAGAATATGGAAATGAAAAAACTGCGAATTTTTGACAATAATAAAATTCGATTTATTATGACGGTGCGCGTTTGCAATAGGTATTTAAAGTTCAGCTCGGTCGAGCATGGTCAACATTTGGTTAGTTGACCACGACACACGGAGAACCACGTTCCTAAGGTGCATTTCTACTCCAGGTAAATGAGCCTTATTAGCCTACAGGAGATAACAAACAACAACGAAATGTGATTTATCAGAAAATTATGGTAATCATATTGAGGACGATCTGTATCGGAAATCAATTGACATCCACATGATTGGTATAGAAGGATCAATCTAATTAGGGATTGATAAATTATTTGCCACTTCTATCATTTTATTTTATTGAAAACTAGTTTCGAATCTTATACATTCATCTTCAGTTCTAAAAACACACAAAAATTCAAAAATAAGCTATTCAAAACAGAAAAGTTTTGTGCTGGTTTCTGTTTGATATAATCCATTTAAACCTTGCTGAGTGCCAATATGTATTTGATTTCTTGTCTTAATTAAATTCATAATTCATAAATGTTTTATAATACTGATTTATATTACATCTAATTTAATATGTATAATAATACCGAACTATATTTTGAAATGCTTATTTTTGAATTTTTGGGTGTTTTAAGAACTGAAGATGAAAGTATAACATTCGAAACTAGTTTTCAATAAAACAAAATTATAGAACTTGCAAATAATTTATTAGTTTCCCTAATTGTATCGGAAAAGGCGTGGGTTCCGTCCCGAACCTGATCACTCACAATCCATATCCCTAAACCGATTTTTCACTCTACACAACAGTTGGGATCAGAGAGCTTCCAAAAATAAACGGTGATAAAAAAGCATTTAAAATTATCTAAAAACATAATAAATAACGGGAGTTTTATAAGCTGCAATGTCATTTGTAAATTATTCTGGTTTTCGTAAAGCTATATCTCGGGTACTATTTTTTAAACATACAGAGCTCTATTAGGACTCAAATTTTACCAAATTTACACTACTATAAAAAAAAAGGTATAGGGTAAAAGTACCCGAGACACAATATTTTAAAAGCCAGATTTTTTTTTTTCTTAAAAACAAACGAGAATTCACAATTTTGCGACTTTATTTGGCTAATATGATGTAAACTGTTATTCCTAAGAAGAAGATCAATATGAACTAATTTAAAGTGAATTTAACTAGATTCATTTTGATCGGTAATAGATGTCGGGTAAGTACAATAGCTCCTGAGATATCAAACATTTCTCGAGATATATAACATTTTCGAAGAATATAACATTTTCGAAGAATATAGCATAGTAACAAAATTGTCCTTGTGCTGCTCTGGAGTGATAAAAATCCATACTTCACTAGATGAATTGATAATCAACTGTTAATAATTAAATCATATTGATTGAAGATTTCACTGTTGTTGAAAACCCCGTATGCCAGAAATGAATAGACAGGGGAAACAAAAAAAAAAGTTTGACAGTGAGTCTGTGGCAAGGACCCTAGTCTGGCCAAATCGACCCTAGTTCTCAAACTGGGGATGAATAACGATTCACAGCTACCACTAAAAGTTATCTGTTCTCTCGCAAGTTAGAAAAGTCGTGACCGCACGTGACCAAAGATCTTCACTTTCTGCTTGGCTAAAATAAACAATGAGAAAACACTCGATTAGGTACTTTTATTCCAAAGATAGTGTAAAATAATTGTAACCTTTTTCTCCTCCATACTTAAATAGTTTTTAAAAATCATATTTTCATCCAGATTATTTACTTTTTTTTTAACATTCTTCTAATTATCCTTATAAAATTCGATCCAAATTTCTTTTTCTGAAATCGTCCAGGCTTTATTAAAACCATAATTCAAACTTTTTGATTTCATTTTGGCTGTCTGTTTTATTTCTTTTTCCGATCCTCATAAAATCGTATCAACTTTTTCACATCCTAGCTGTTTATTTTTTGAAAAGTTGTTTTTTCTGCAGATGTAACAATGCAAACAATACTTTGTACTAAATTGATAATTTGAGAAAATTGTGTCTTACATTTGTTGTTTGGTACTTCGACAAGCTAATTTTTTTTCTTAAAATTTGACTTGGCCACTGTATGTTCTGGACAACACAGTTAAACAATAATAAAATAATAATAAAAAGACTCCAATAAACTTGAAAAAATAAAAATAATCTGTCCCCTAAATCCTTTAAAAATGAGACATTTTGTATAATTTAATACTACGCAATCTCACTTGTACATTCATGTTAAAAAAATATCTGATGTGGGCAACACATGGCTTTCTTTTATACCTATTAAATTATAAATCCGTGGCTCAAAAAGTGATACTGAATTTGGTTAATAGTTTTCGAAGATAGCATTAAAAACGACACTCGGCGTCCCGACATCCATCTATTGACACACACACAAACAAAATAACACACACTTGTTACTGGAGGTCTCATTCCGTTATTATATGCCGTTTTCCTTTAGTATGTAACTAGTTTCCAAGATATTTCTTCATGTTTCGTGACAACAATAAAACTGCCAATATCACTGGATAAAGCATTAGAACAGTTTCGACATTTTAAGCGGAAAAACCCACATAACTAATATCTTATTCTCATGCTGCAGACTTGTTCATCTCACAAATGGGAAGGAAAACTAGTATTTTACACTTTATTTTAACACTTTCATAATAGTAATAAAAATGTTTAATTGTATTGGAAAACAAATTGCGTTTGTAACCTTTATTACCGAAACATATGATTTCTCTTTTAATTTAAATATAATTTTTGATGTAAGCTTATTACGACCTTCAAGTAAAGAACCCTTTTCGGCTCACGAATCTTAACCAAAATCTAGTAAATACATTTAATCGATATAAAAGTCCTATTTACCAAATTTGAGATGTTTTACATTATATTTTAATATAATTTTAATGAAAGTCTAATATGACCTTCAAGTAAAATACCGCTTACGGTTTTCCAATTTAGACCAAAATATAGTATCCTATTTAAATCAATATAAATTATAAATACTAAATTTGAGAAGTATCTCATAGTATTTTAATATAATTTTTGATGGAAATCAATTACGACCTTCAAGTAAAGTACCACTTCCGGTGATCAAGCAGTGATCAAAAAGGGAGGTTCACAACTAGATTTTACAGCAATCTTATATACAAATTTTCAACTTTCTACGGCTAACTGTTGTATGAAGTAAAGGAAGTATTGTAATCGCGAAAATTTTCGGTTTTCAGATTTCAACGGAAATATACATTTTGACCATCCCTGAATCCATTTTGACTAGTTTCGTACTGGCATCTGTACGTACGTACGTTCGTTCGTATTTCGCATAACTCAAAAACGGTTAGCTGAAGAAAGTTGAAATTTTGTATATAAGATTGTTGTAAAATCTAGTTGTGAACCTCTATTTTTGGTCACTGCTTGATCAACGGAAGTGGTACTTTACTTGAAGGTCATAATTGATTTCCGTCAAGAATTATATTAAAATACTATGCAAAACTTCTCAAATTTAGCATTTATAACTTATACATTGATTTAAATTACACACTAGATTTTGTTTCAAATTGGAAAACCGGAAGTGGTACTTTACTTGAAGGACATATTAGACTTTCATCATAAATTATATTAAAATATTATGTAAAACATCTCAAATTTGGTAAATAGGACTTTTGTATCGATATGAATGTATTTATTATATTTTAGTTAAAATTGGTGAGCCGAAAATGTTACTTAACTCGAAGATCATAATAAGCTTACATCAAAAATTATATTTAAATTAAATACATAAATCATATGTTTCGGTAATAAAGGTTACAAACGCAATTTGGTTTTCAATCCAATTAAACATTTTTATTACTTGTTTTAAGTGTTAAAATTGAGTGTTAAAATACTGGTTTTCCTCCCCATTTGTGTGCGTGTTTGTGTCAATAGATGGATGTCGTGACGCAGAGTTTCGTTTTTGAGGTACTGCTATCTTCGGAAACTAGTAACCAAATTCAGCATCACTTTTTGAGCTACGAATTTATAGTTTAATAGTTTTTAATCTTTAACATAAATGAACAAGTGAGAATATGCAGTGTTAAACATAGCTTAGTATCATCTTGGGCGTTTGTTAAGATAAATAGTTGAACGTCAATAGGAGGTGTAGGTAAATAAAGTTTTTAAATGCGGTCATATATATAAATTAAAAAACAAAATCTGATAAAACAATATGAACCGTGGAATTAAAATGAAACCTCAGGTGCCACAAAAATCAGATCCTCGCAATGGGCGGTTTTATCAAATTACGCTAGCCTAATATATGTATATAATATTTTATAATTTATTATTTGTATATAATATTATATACGAGGAGTATATATGTATAGAATGATAACACTGATACAAAACTGATGATAGCTGTAAATCTAAATGACGTAATAAAAATACTTATGGTTACTAATTATCTTTGCTTACACAGTAGACTCCTATATTGCTGACTTCTAAGACGATATACATGGACGAGGACAGACGCTTCTCTTTGACCTCTGTTACTGAACGGAACTATTAGATAATAGGTCACTATATAACGCTGGGCTATCTGCAACTGACCAGTCATGAGGCTGTTTTTGATACTGTGTGTGTTGTTTGTGTCTGTCAGGGCGGGATGGTTAGAGGAGCCTGTTGTAAGTGCTTATTCTCTATAGTCAATCGTAACTAATATTTATTTGTATTACATTTTTTTCTTTACCATAACACCACTAAAACTAGATTTTGTTTCTAGTTTTACAGGTTCAATGACCTGTAAAACTAGAAACCAAAATTTTACCAAAAACAATTATAGATATAACTGAAAAATAAATTATAAATAACTTACGCTTTCAGTATTCCTTTTCGATTTTGTTATTAAAACAATGAAATAACAATGTTAATAATAAAACTTACTACCCAACATGATATAAATGATCGAGAACAATCACGATAATAAAGATAAATTTACATGAAATATTAATCCTTAATAAAATTAAAAAAATATATACAGTAGAGCGTCGATTATCCGAACTAATGCTGTCAGTGGTGGTTCGGATAATCAAAAGTTTGGATAATCGAAATTCACGTACTCGCACACACACACACACACACACACACACATATATATATATATATATATATATATATATATATATATATATATATATATATATATACATATATGTATATATATTTAAATTAATTTATTTTTTATTTATTTATTTTTTTATATATAATAAGGAAAAGGAAGATCTAAAACAACAACTTTGTAAAAAAAAAAAGTTTGTTTATTTATATAAATATAGTATGTATGTGTATATTGAAAAAACCTGTGTCATAAAGTACATATAAATTATTTAACTTAATCACATGTACATAATGAAATGAACAAAAATATGTATTTACGTGTATGCAAACAAATAATCAAAGTGTATCTAATCAAAGCTTTATCAAAATTATTGCAGTTGCGTATAAAATGTATTGATCAAATTAATTAAAATTACACACATAAAAAAACAAAAACAAAAAAAAAACGTTCCGATACTCGAACGTTCGGATAACTGACATTCGGATAATCGACGCTCCACTGTATTTGGAAAGTCCCATTAAAAAAAATAAGTCTCTCAAGTTATTTTTTCTTAAAATATATGACTCATTTATATGAGTTACAATGACAGAAAAAACAACACAGATTCAAATAAATAGAATAAGAACTAAGAAATAACAAAATAATACAATAAGAAATCGAATTAATAGGAACTGTAATATAAAATTAATAATTAAAATCTGTGACGATACACGGAATATATGTCGAGCCTCTCATTCAGGTTACAATAGGTAGATAACCTTTAATAACCTCCTCTATTCACCATAGTCAGGATAGCATCCAAGTGCGTAAAACCTAATAAACAAAAAAATTAATTAAAGAATATTTTTATATTTCAGCAGAATAATTGAAAATAAATTTTGATTGGATATCGGAAATTAAGGAGAGAAAAGTGGAGAAATAAATTAATAAAATTTAATTTTAACAATAAAGATTTAGTCAAGGAGAAGATGATGGTTAGGGGTATGGTCAAAGAAGAAAACTGATAAGTAAAACCTATTTTTAATATATATGTGCCGAGGTTTCGATCTAAGTTGCAGCCTTTCATCAGGGCTAAGCAAAACGAGATAACAACCATGAAGCATGAACACGTCGAAATATAAAAGTATGAAAAAATATAGAAATGTTTATAATATGTGAACATATGTATACAGGGTGTCCTTTTTAGATGGCCCGGCTGAATTTCACTTGAACCGATTACATTATAAAAAAAAATAAAAAATACGTATTTAATATTTTTCAGTATAGTTTAAAATTTAGACCTGTTTTTGAAAAAAAAATAAACGGGGTCTCTCAGATCCAGTACAACTTTAAAATTTCAAATAGAAACCTATGCCTTCCGATACATCATTTTAACGGATTTTTGAAACAGAATTCAATGGCAGATTTTAAATTGGTCAATAAATTACAAAGTTATGGTACAAACACATTTTGTTTGTTTCAGTATTAATTCTTTTAAATTGCCTTTACATTTTTTTTTTGTTACACAGGAATTAATTGGTTCACCTCGTGTTTGTTATCTTTTTAGCTGTAGTTCATAATAAAGGTTTGTTTTAATTTAAAATCTGGTTACGCCATTGAATTCAGTTTCAAAAATCCGTTAAAATGATGTATCGGAAGGCATAGGTTTCTATTTGAAATTTTAAAGTTGTACTGGATCTGAGAGACCCCGTTTTTTTTTTTTTCAAAAACAGGTCTAAATTTTAAACTAGACTGAAAAATATTAAATACGTATTTTTTATTTTTTTTATAACGTAATCGATTAAAGAGAAATTCAGCCGGGCCATCTAAAAAGGACACCCTGTATATGAATTATGGAATAAATAATTACCATATGTGTTTAGTCCTACTTTTATTTTTCCATACTTATATATTATCTACATACATCTATCTATACTTATCTACTCATATGTTTTCATAATTTTATTTCTCCACTTGTTCATACTTCATGGTTATCTTGTTCTGCTTATCTCCAATGAAGGCCTCCAACTTGGACCGAAACGTCGGCACACTTTTACGTAACACAAGTTTTACTTATCAGTATTTGTGTTTTCTTCTTTGACCGCACCCCAACCATCTTCTCCTAAAATAAAATCTACGGTCAACAATATCTTAATCGTAATAAACATTAAGATTTTTTATTTAGAATTGTAGAGTCAAGTGGATATAGGTGATAAATAATTTTTAGAAAAACTGAATTATTGCTGTAGATAAGAGTGAAAAGTGATATATTTTTAATATTTTCTCCTTCCATTTACATTTACTCAATAGTTGGTTCAGATCTGAGTTGATAAAGATGTCAAGTGACTTGTACACATCTGCCTTTAGTGGATAAAGGTGATTTGAATTAACATTTATCGGAACTCGAAAAACGTTACTTATCACTTCATCCACTTGACCCTTCAAGTATTATAGGCAGAAGAGAAAAATGAACATGAATGAATTAGAGACTAATAAATATACAACTAAAAGTAAATCTATATGTGATAGGCAAATGTTAAATGATGACTTAATGTATAAAATACAATAAATTAAAAAATATATAGCTGTTATTTGATTTCCAAACATACTTCCGAAAATGTTCAATTATTGTATAACAATAATCATAATATAAATAAAACATTTCGTGATATTTAAAAACAAAAATAAATTAATAAATAAAAAAAATATGTGCACATTGTTATACTTTATATAATAAATTTTCTTTAATTAATTTCCGATTTATTTATTTTTTTTCTATTTTGCTTCATTTTGGAATATTTTCCTGTAGAAAGCTGGGATAGGTAAGTCTGAAACAAGAATAAATTATTGGAAATTGGAACATCAAATTAACTTATTTTATATTCTGTAATGTTTTAATGCAATGTATAGCATACATTTGGTATTTATTGGTTTACGTATTAATTATACAAAATAATGATTAAAGCGATATTTGATGTATTAATAATAAAAAAGGAATCTGTTTTCTAAAATTATTGGAAAAGAAAAATCTTTACCGAAAGCTATTTGGTAATGTTATTCGATCCCGTAAATGTAATATTTGGAATAAAATTATTTGTATAAGAGGTTTCTATCTGAATCAGTTGGATCAAGTAGGCTTTTTATTTGAAGTAACTAAGTCCACAATTGGTCTGAGAATTATGTGTGTTTTATTTTGTTATATTTTCATTAATATCTAGTTAATATTATATATTAGTATAATAATAATGTACAATTGTTAACAATATTTACAAACAAATATATATGTTTTTCTTTGTTTCTGAGCTATCGAAATAGCACGTAAACCTTTTAATTTATCTGCAGAGAGATAAAAGTGAGTCGAATTCTAAAAAGTTAAAAATAGTTTTGTGAATCATTTGGCTATCAATGAGTACTACTCTCTGTGATGAGTAAGCTCTTGGTTTAAAATTTGAGATATTTATTATTATATATTTGAGATATTTAATTATATATATAATTTATTTATTTACCCAAAACCCTCGGGCAGAGTGTGTAGGCATAGTGAGTGATCTGTCCTCCAGTTCGTCGTTGTAGTTTTCAAAGGACTCCCTGTACTCCTAATATAACTTATGAAGTTTTCGATGAAACTTTGGAAAAATTTCAGCGACGAGAAAAAATACGCTGAGTTTTGAGATATTCCAAAGTCTCCAGCTCCACATATTCCAATAAAATTATTATCATAAAGAAAAAAAAAATTCTGATGAATATTTGGTGGTTTTATTTCTTTTTATTTGCAGATTTGATCTATAATAAATGTCCTTAGCCGAGATTTTTTTATGAAGTACTTTTTTATTTATTATTTATTATTTTTTTTTTTTTACACAATATGGATCATTCTCAAATGAAACGTCATTTTTGAAATCTGGAAAAAAAAAAAAATCACATTGATGGAAACTAGTTTTGGGTCTTATATAAGTGTTATAACAGTGTCAAAGAAAGCAGAATCTGATTTGGTTTCGAGTTTTATAGATACTTTAAAAAATAGAAAACCCTTTTATGCCAAGAGAGATAGATACTAAATTTTACTTTTCTCAATTTTCCCAAGTTTTTTGGGTAATAACCTAGTAGGAGTAGTTGCGGTTGTGAAATGGACCCCTAATAATCAAAATATACTTTTTTGGTTTAAAATATTTAGTGAACATTTTCTAAATGCACTTGGAAAAAATGTAACTCGCGTGAACTTTCACTAATTTCTTTCTTTCTTTCTTTTTTTTTTTGCAAACTTTGTATTTTTAACATTTATAAAATTAATTCTGCATTGAGATGAACTGAAGGCTGATTGAGGGGTTGAAAAAAAAAATTGAAAAAGTTTCTAGAAATCTCAGGACACCCAAAGTGACAGTTTATTTGAATATGACCCACATATTTGTTTTTCTCAAATCTGTCTCCGAAGCTGACGAATTTAAAAGATCTGTATGAAATATTTTTCTTTTTCGTATAAAAAGAAATAAACTTTAAACTTTTAAACTCGGATGAAATAAACTTTTTTAAAAATCGAGAAAACGCATGCTACTTATTCTATTAGTTTCTAGTATCATCTTTTTAAGAAATAATAACAATCATGAAATGATAATATTTTTATAATAGATAATGTTAAGAATAATTTTCAAAACTATGAAACATTCGTTGGACTCAATAAAAAAGCAGCTTTAATTTATTCGCATTTATATAACCATTAACATGGTTATCTCCGATAGCATTTAGTTATAAAGAACGCTTTAAATTTTTTTTATAATTATGATAATTATTATTTTTAAATAATTAAAGATAAAATTATACTACTTAATTGGTTTTTGTTTTTGTGATGCTTTATATTCAGTCGTTAAAAAGCTAATATCTCATCTAATTTATTTAA
Organism: Rhaphigaster nebulosa; assembly: GCA_948150685.1. Lineage (NCBI taxonomy): Eukaryota > Metazoa > Arthropoda > Insecta > Hemiptera > Pentatomidae > Rhaphigaster > Rhaphigaster nebulosa. The sequence goes on from OX411310.1 coordinate 91,064,103, forward strand.
ATTACAGTGGGGTGATGGTTATCTAATGAAAATAAATTGCATTTAAAAATTCTGAGAGAGTATTATATTATAAACCTTAAAAGTTAAAAAAAGCTTGACTCCATAAAACAAACTGATTAGGCTAATAGCTTCATTAACTTCGACCCTGTTACTCCGTGAAATTAATTTAGTTTTGAATTTATGAAGTTCTTTCTTCGGCTTTGTAAAGCAGTTCAAAATTGGAATTAATTTTTATTCTCTGAAGCTCCGCCTATGAACATAATCTCTCGACTATACAAACTAGTCCGTTATAGAAGACCATTGAATATATACGTTATAAAATAAACATAATGAAATTTAAAAAAAGAAAAGGAAATAAACACTGTTCTAAACCCATCGATTCTTGATGCCAAGATATTTTTTCATTAAATAATACGCGAATAGTTTTACAATTTGTTTACGACTAATTATCATGTCTCACAAGGAGAGGATCCCGAATTAGTCTCCTACATTTTGATGGAACTTTTTTAGGTGAATCTTGGCCTTAAAACATTGGACTATGTAATACATTAACTTTAAGAGATTTTATATTTTTTTTCCCGCTTGGCAAGAGGATCATTTTGGTACTACAATCGTTTTTCTTTCAACCTTCATCAGAACCAGAGATATGAAATAAAATGTGTTTAACTCTTGGAAATTTCCCGATTTTACTCAGTGATTCCCGATATTTTACTCCGGGACGGGATGGTCGTTAATCTCTTGCACAGTCCAATGTTTTATGGCCTAGATTCACCTAAAAAAGCTACATCAAAATCTAGGAAACACACGTGAGATCCTCTCCTTGTCAGACTAACGTGATTTGTTTGTTGCTGGCCAGGGCTGATGGGTTTTCCAACGTAAAATAGAATCAGATTTGAGCAAAATTTATCTTAGATAATAAACAAAGGATTTCGAATGAGTTATTCATTATTCGGCGTGTCGAATAAAGATAAGCACATCATCCGTTATCCAAAATAACGAATAATTTAAATTTATTCATAATAATTTATTTTAAATTATTATCTGAATAAAAAATCATTTGACGAATAAAAATTAATTGGATGAATAATCATCCGACAAATAAAAATTATTTTTATAAATATCATTAGCAAACAAAAAAAAAATCCTACAGATGATCGTTTTATTTTTCAGATACAAAGAGAATTGTTGAGAAAATTTTTTTTATTAAAAAAGTCACAAAATCCGGTTAAAAAAAATATTCAGAGAAAAGATAGATAGATAGATGCATACGTTTATTTATAATTATTTACAGATATGGTTTTTATGTACAACGTATTTTTGACAATGAACAGAGTTCGTCTGTCGAGGTTACATTATTAATATATTGATCAGTGAATACAAAAAAATAAATAAAATAATACAGCACATTTCAGGATTTTTTTATAAAAAAACGCCAGATTTTTCTATATTGATAATTAATTAAACTCTTTAACTAGTTCATTTCGGTATGCATTTGCTTGTTTAAGATATAAATATAATTTTTCATAAGCCAGACCGTTCAGTAATTGCAACGTTTCATTTGGATTGAGTATCTTTTTTCCTAAGAAAATCATCCTAAACTGAGTAAGCAACGGGCAGATCGAGATGAAATGCATCGTATCCTCGGGAACATTTAAATTGCACAATGAGCAATTATTTCTTCTATTTGTCCAAGGTTGTTAAGGTAGTTTAGATTAAATAATTCCTCCCTTGCCTTGAAAATAAGCCTAATGTAGTGTATGTCTTTTCCTGACTCAAAATAGGTGACATCATAATTTAATTTACTATACATTATATGGTGTTCAGAACTCCTAGCTCGTTCGATAAATCCATCTCTTTCTTGCTTGTTCATTTAATCTGGATATGAAGGTAGTTTTATGTGTTATTAGCTGGCCTTGTAACCCCTCGGCTGCAAATTCTATACCAACACTCCTACCAAGTCTTCTCAAGGCACTAGCCACCCAACTTAAATTTTTTTGGATCATTTTAAGGGCTATTATTTTCGGTAATCGATTATTTTCCAGACTTAGTACCTTTATAAGATAATTTATGTGTATGGATATGGTGTAACTCTGTAGAGGATTTAATTTTATCTCCAGATAGAGCATGTAGTTTGGTGTAGTAACGGGCACCCCAATTATTCTTTTTACAAAATATCTTTGCACTTTCTCCACTGATTCTGAGTTTTCGTATCCCCATACCTGCGCACCGTAGCATAATACTGCTCTTACTGTGGAGTTAAAAACATCGATTTTTTGCTTCAATGGGACTAACTTGTTTGACATATTCAGAGAATATTCACCCTGTATAACTATTAGCTCTAGTACAATATCAATGCACAAAATTAATCCGAATACATTTGGAAGGGGTATAATTAAAAATTGAAAAACAAATCCAAAATAATTAAATTTTATTTTATTTTTATAAAAATTATATTTTCATTTTATTTATTGAAACATTTTGGTACTTGTTTGTTATACGCTCCACCAAAAAAAAAAAATAATTATTTAATTGATATTAAATAATTTATTAAATACACATGATTTTTAAATATGGTTATAAAATCAAATTTGCATTGTCACGCTGATTCTTTTTGACGGATAAAATTGTGTTTAATTTAAATTAATCTACTGAACCATATTTTTTCAAATGCATATTATTAAAAAAAGATTTTCGTGTAGCGTATAACCAAAATATAGCAATTGACTTACTTCAAGAAATAAGAAAGGACGAGGCACAAAAAGAGACTTCTTAGGAAGCTATTTAGCAGAATTTATGCGGCGTACAAAGCTTAACGTGAATGATCTTTTTGAACAGATATTACTATACATTAACTAGTTATTACTAAATTACTAGGCATCGTAAACTTTCATTTTTTTTATGTTTAAAAATAATGTCCTTTAATAATTATTTGTTTACAAAAATAAACATGTGTTTTTAATTATTGTTATTTTTTATAAATTAAATTATTTTTTTTTTGTCTAGCATATAAAAAAACAAGTACCAACATTTATTTTGTTTATAAATTATATAAAAAGAAACGTTAATAATAAAAAATTAAAGGGGTATCACTATAGGACCAAAATTTCAACATTTTTTTTTTGGAACATATGAAATATTCTTTTAAAAAGCTTACTTTCTACTTTCCTCCTGAACACTTCCATTTGCTGATTGTATCACAAAATTTCCTTATGTGTCCTCCACTACAGCATATATCTTTATGAAGAATACCTTTCGATTTCAAAAACGATCGGACACTTTTTTTCATCTTTTAATTTTTCATGTAGCTTGAAAAACTTAATTTGGTAAACCTTTGGAATCGCTATTAACAACCTTGAAGAGGTCTAGATTCTCAGACCAGACTATACTTTCACCCACTGCGCATGCCCAATTAAATACTCAAACCGATGAATGCTTTTCACTTGGAATAGTCATGTAGGGTTAGATCAGACTTCCCGCCTTTTATCGAATAGATCTCTTGTCCCCACTGCCTTCTTTCCTACACCATCTTTAAGTTTAAATATCATAGCCAATCTCTTCAACGTTCTATTAGCTTCCAATCTGGGAAGTTTAGTCTAAGTGGTGAAACAAATTTACCAATTATGTGTAAAACTAAGAATCAATAGATTTTCGTCCATGAAGTTTTAGAAAATTGCATTCATTTTCTAATGAAAAGGCGGCGTTGAGCTTCAACGGATTCGGATGCGCCACTTGTTGCCAGCAATCGTTTATCATTACTACACCTCTGGCTTACCATTCTTCCGCTCCCAGGCGTTCCAGGATGGTTCGCAGTTCCTGACTTGGTCCTTGGATCGAAATTGTTAATAGCATAACCCGAAGGAGTTGGTCATGGATCAAATTAACCTTTTTCCTCTGTAGAGAGTCTTCTTAGCATTGGAATACCACTTCGTAAAAATGCTGGAAGTCTGACCTAACCCTACACCACCGTTCCAACTGAGAAGGATCCCAAGGTTTGAGGATTTAATTGCGCATGCGCAGTGAGTGAAAGTATAGTCTGGTCTGAAAATCTAGACCTCTTTGTTAATAACAACTGTTGTTGTTAGTAGCAATTCCAAAGGTTTACCCTTAATTTTTCATACTTATGAATATACATATGATCACTGAACCTCATATTAATAATCAATAACGATCACTGTTATTTTAGAAAAAAAAAAGATAAATAAAGAATACAATTTTATTGAATAAAAGGACCATTTAAAACTATATAACTTATTAAAATTCTTTCTTCTTTAACCTTTGTTAGTTGAAGAAGGTAAAATGAAAAATAAAATAACATTTGTATTTGTAATTAATAAAATTTAATTTGCTGGTGTTAAACAGGGACCTTTAGTGATCAAACATGGCTACCCTTTTGAAGAACACGAAGTTGAAACTGAAGATGGGTACATCCTAACCTTACACAGGATCCCCCATGGGAAGAACAGTTCTGGACAAAACGGAAGGCCTGTATTGTTGCAGCATGGCATGCTCTGTAGTTCGGCATGCTGGGTCGTGTCAGAGCCAGACAAAGGCCTAGGTAATATTTAAAAAAAAACAAATGGCCATTTGTTTTATATAAGCAGTTCAAAAAATGTTCATAGGTTCATTTTAGGGTTCATTTTGGCTGACAGTGGATATGATGTTTGGATCCCCAATAGCAGAGGAAATACCTACAGTAGAAAACACCGATCTCTCGACCCGGATAAAGAACCTGATGCAACAAAGTTCTGGGATTTCAGGTAATTCTTTTGATTATTGACACTAAATGATAATTATCCTAGAATTCATAAATATAGTAATATGTAACACATATTTATAAATATAAATAGTGGTAGATGACAAAATTAAAAAAAAAAAAAGATACTTGTAAAATTTCAAGACTAACAGTATTTTTTTTTTTTTATAGACTGCCATACTAATATTGTGTAGGTGTATTTTTAATCCTAAATGGGAACATACAGAATGACGAAATATATAACTCATTTTCCTTATTAAAAAAAAAAACACTAAGTCCGGAGGTATTTGACCCAACTTTTTGGAATCGATTGCATAGATATTTAAGGGAATGGAGCATTTATATGATATAGAATGATTTTTTTTGTCAACATTCATGATATTTACAATGAATTGGACAGATGAGTATTATTCTGATCCTTCTTTAAAATTCTGTTTGCTGGACTTGGTGTGTTTTTTCGTTTCTTCGGTTCAATTGCTACAGAATTTTATCCACTTTTTTCATTTAATTTACCTGGATTCATTATTAGTTATATAATAAAATCCTTAGTTGCGTCCGTCTATGTCTTTCGTATAGACTCGCTTAACCGTTCAGTATTGCGGATCCTGTATAACCGATCATATGTCTATTTCTAAGTTATACTATATTACTAGAAAATTTAAAAACATCTGAAAAGCGAATATAGAGGATTCCTTTAGAAAACTTTATTCTGGGGGGGGGGGGAGAGGGAGAGAGCATTAATAAAACAGGCTAAATAAACAATAAATTTGGGCTAAATAAACAAAGATTATGTTGTGTATTACAGTGATTGCAATTATCAATAGTGACAGGAAATTTCTCTCTGGCATTATTTAAATTCTGTTAATGAAAAAATGTCTTGGGTTCAGTTCTTAGTAAGGACCGTACTATTTTCAGACCAACGGTTGTGCAGGGAGGTGATTTGCCCAAGATCACGTTCAACCGCCAGGTTTTTCTCCCTTTTAAGGGCTCTCACATAGGCTGTGTGAGCCCCAGGAGGGTCGATCTACGAATGATAACAGAATAAATAATTACACAGAGCAACAGTGATTTTGCGGCGCAGGGTTTCAGAATCGATTCTGGATAATGCCAGTCTTCTAGATAGAAGAAAAATATCAGATTTCCTGAATTGACTCTAATTTTTGAAATAAATGTAATAAATACGCTTATATTGAAAGAAAAACGAACTTTTTTTTTTTTTTCAGTTTCAGAGTCGATTCTGGAGAATTTTAGTTTTCTAAATACAAGAAAAACATCAGATTTGCTGAAATTACTCCACTTTTCGAAAGAAAGGCATACATACTCTCATATTAAAAGAAAGAAAATTAAGTTTTTTTAGATTTTTTTCGGGCAACAGTGATTTTGCGGAGGGTTTCAAGTCGAATCTGGATAATTTCAGTCTCCTCTATTCGAGGAAAATATCAGATTTGCTGAATTGACTCTAGTTTTTATAATAAAGGCAATATATACTGTAATTAACCTAGATTTTTTTACAAAAAATAGAGTCAATTAGAACAAAGTAACTTGAGCTTCCCCGCTCCCTATTGTTGATGAAGGTAAACCTAAAGTATTTCGTTCCGCAATTATTTTTTATGTGATGTATTTTGATCCATTTTTCGCTTATTTTGGTTAGTTTCCTTTTTTCACTGTGCCCCTCAGTTCGTTTGTCTCCTTTTGTAAAATACTTGGCGAAGTTTTAGATTCATATTATTTTTAACGGGTTGTTATTGCATTGTTTATCTAGCTTCCATGAAATGGGCTATTACGACTTGCCGGCATGCATTGACCACATTCTTAGCGTAACAGGACACAAGAAGCTTCACTACGTCGGCCATTCTCAAGGTACGGCCATCTTCTTCGTCCTCGCCTCGACGAGGCCCGATTACAACGATAAGGTGGTACACATGTCAGCCCTAGCTCCTGTGGCCTTCTTGGATCATACAAGGGGAACAGTCCGCGCATTGACTTACCTCGTCAATGAACTACAGGTATGGATTATTATTTTATAGTGAAATCTCTTCGGGGAGTCATGATTGGAAGATTCAAAGCCTCAAGTCTCTGGAATAACAGTAAATGAATAACCAGTCAACGTTTCGCCAATCTTTGCTTCATCAGCACTGAAAAACATAAGATCACATGAATGCAGACCAGATATAACACATATCATACAACGGTGATATTCAGTATATTTCAATATATACATTGACAAATACATAACATATTAAGCTGTCTTGAAGGTACAGTACAACCTCGTTTATCTGGCCCTCGTTGATCCAGTTCTCCGGATTATCCGGGTCAGATTTTTAGACATTTAAAAAAAATTTAATTCTTACATTAAATAGCCATTTTTAACTATGATATCAAGAACGTTACCTTGTATAAATATGCCAAATATTCGGTTTTTAGTTCGATTCAATATCAATTTAATCGATTTTACAGTAAATTATGGTAATAAAATGTTTTCTGTTGTATTTAAGAAAGATTTACTAGAATGCCACAGGACTTTATACGGATATTTTTCACATAACTTGCAGTATTGATGTCCCAGCAGGTTTGCTATGAAGTTATTAATAATTTAACAAGTTTGAAAAAATCTTTATATACGTACTGATTATATCAACACTAGTCAATAGTCAAACCACGTCTATATTACCTGAATATATTTTAAAATAAAAATAATAAACTTAAAAATATTAGTCCCTTGCTTGTCCCTCTGGTGACTTTACCTAAAATACGGGTATTTCTATTTTATAATATTTCTATCAATTTAATTATTCATTCCTATTGAGAATTGGTTGTAGTTTTTAAAAAAATATTCACAACTATATATATAATTCAAACATACCAGGTTATTGGAGTAAATTAGAGTGTCCCCAGCCAAGTGTTAATCCCCTGCGGACTATGTTAGTCGACCAAGTTCAAAACAGACAGTAGACAGTCCCAGCAACGTTGTCATTGAAGAAGAGAGAGATTTTGTAGCATATTTGCATCCTGTTGGTGCTGATAAACTGTAGAGAGGTAAGTCAGTTGGTGTTTTGTTTCTGCCAACTTGTCGGTTTACAAATCAACGTAACATTCTAAATAAATATATTCAATTCAGATACGTTATTTATTATACTGGTTTATTTACTTGTATTTTTAATCGTAGAATGAAATCGTAGAAACCTTTATTTCGTCAGTCTCCTGTCCGTCAGTACTCGGTACTAATCAACACAGGGGACTGATCCATCGCCAGAGGATTGATATCTCGGACTAACGAGGTATCCTGACTTAATTAAGCGAAGATATATAATCCTATGTATTAGTCCTGCTATGTATTAGCAATGTATTAGTCCAGTCAACTGGGACGCCCAGAAAGGGGTTTTGGTGGAAATTTTTGGAAAAGTTCTGAAGATTTGCTCATTTATGTTACTGGAGGAGCTGGTTACGAATTTCAGATTTACCACCACAATTATTGGCTCGGAAAGGTAATAAAAAAAAATTAAATGTATATAATGCCTAACAATAGATTGATAAGTATGCTGTGCATTTAGCAACCCAAGCATCTCTCTCTATCTATTTTGCATCATCACCCTATAATAAATTAAACAAAAGTAAATTCCATACATTTAAGCACTTTAAATTTTTTTCGCGCGGGACGTCGTTTAGGAGTATCCCGGTTATTCCGGATACACTAAGCTTTACTCCACGTATCATCTCCAATTAATTAGTATTTTCAGGCTGTTGAAGTGAGATGAGCTACGTCTGCTCTGCATTTGTGTGATATTATCATTTTCAATCCCAGTAATGGTTGACTTGGCAAAACGTTGACTGGTTAATTATATATTGCAATTTGAGAGACTTTGTGTCGTAATATTACAATTATATCCTGACAGAAGTTTTTGAGTTTTTGCTCTCATCAAATAAAACCTCTTTAATTACGCTATTATATGGGCCATAGGTTTTAGCAAAAATTATGAATATACACGAGTTCTTGGCCGATCATTGGTACATCCATATGCTGGAGAGGATTCTCTGCAGGGCTCATACAGTCACGGAGAAAATCTGCGACAATGTTCTCTTCATAATTGCGGGATACGATTCCCAACAGCTGAACGTGGTTAGTAAACCTACAACTCGCTTTTATTTCTTAAACTGATCTATGATATTTGAAAAATATATATATATTTTTTTAGACTTTGCTACCGATCATCTTGGACTACACTCCTGCAGGAACATCGATAAAACAACTAGAACATTTTGCTCAAATTGCGAGAAGTGGTAATCAACCTTTTGATTTTATGCTTATTTTATTATTATAATAAACAAACATGATGAGGTTTTCGTATCTAGATATTATTAAAACATTCAAAACAATTTATCAAGAATGGAAATTTATTATAAATTTATTAATATAAAATTCGGGGACTCTAGATGCTGTAATTATGAACTGTATATTCTCCTTGAATCATTTCTGATACATTTCCCTTCATTCGCCTGTACACGGACTCTCTAATCAATGATTCGTTTATGATAACATGGTTATGAACAGTTAAAGTTTATTTTTATATAACAAAATATAATTAAAGTTGAATAATTTAATATGATATCTTATTTTTCAGGACTTATTGTTAGATTTAATTAGGGGTTTTTACTAGACTTATGCAAAGGAATTAAATTTTCCGGTAACCAAGTTTTAGGGAAATCCCAGTTAACTATTCCCAGGGGATATACAGGGTGTCAAAGGTAATTTTGTGGATCCTGATTCGGTAACTTGAATTTAGTTTGAGGCGTATTGCCGACTTTGTAACCTACTCCACTAACTCTAACTCTGGAATTTCCAATGTGATGGGATAATTATTTTTACGGATTCTGATTGGAAACGAAATTTTAAGACGAATTCATATCGGCCACTTTTTAATCCAATGTACTCCAATCGAAAAAAAAAAAACTCTGAGTAGGTTACAAAGTTGGCAATATACCTCTAACTTCACGTTACACAAATAGGAACTCCCAAATTTCATTCTGATATTCCAAATATTCTAGGATTTAAACAGAGGGCAGGTTATTAGTGACACCCTATATATATATATATATATATATATATATATATATATATATATATATATATATATATATATATATGTATACATACATACATAGATTATACGAGAGATATATACGAGAGAAAACTCGATTTAAAACCGCAATGTTGGGAATTCAGGGGTGAAACTTGGTGGGGCACACCTTTTTCGTCTGGAGTTTCCTTTGAGCTCATATTCAACCCCCCAACTTTCTCCATTACCTCTCCAGCGTACATAACTCTGGAATTTTCAATGGAATGTGGTATATTTTATGACGGATTCTTATAGGAAATCAAATTCTGAAACGATGCCAAATAAGCGAAAATATCGATCCGAAACCTCGACAAAGACCTAATCACAAAAAAGCAGCAACCAATCAGATTTGTTTCAGAAATTTTTTCATTTTACTCCAATAGGAAGTCTTTCATCAAAAATACCTCCACAATAAACGTTGTAGCTAATTTAATTATCTATAAAATTAACTAGTGTACGGAGCCCTACGTAAAATATCAACGTAGGTAATCCTCTTTTACTGAATAGGTTGGGCTTGGATTATCAAGTGTAATGTGTGCTTGATTTCTTTCTCCCAAGATGGCCCGTCATTGCCCTTCGTTGCAGCAACATGAGAAAAGCACTACGATTATATCGGGGATTAACAAAAGACAATCAATGTGATTTGTGGTTTCCTTTGCTTTTTTTTTTTTTTTTGCTGCGAATGACGCAGACAAATTTCCAAGAATACAAATTATTTTATTTTTAATGTACTGTTAGAAATGGTCATTAATCACATACCGTACTTGAGAATTCCATAGCAAAATATACAATTTGGGCTTATGTTCAAACATTATCTCAGTTAATACTTAATTTAGGACTCTGTTCATAAGTAAATTTTCTAGCTAATTCAATTATCTGCAATATTTGCTATCTTTTGGTTTAAAATGAAAATTTGTCAGAAAAAATCTAATTTGTGATTACCGCCTTGCCTAAGCGTCGAATCGATAGTTTGACCGATATGACATCGCTCTAGAGTTTAATTTCTAATTGGAGATCTTTTCCAACTGTGTCGTGTTTAGCAATTCACTTAATTAAACTGTATGATGGCATGCAAGGTAAATGTAATAACAGATTTTGATATAAATCTATGTTTATTTGGGAATGATTACAAATTAAACGATTGATTTAATCAGAAAAAATCTAACTAAATTAAATTAACATCATTATCTAAGACTATGGACTTTATCGGAGCATATATAATTAAGAATACTGAGTCTGCATGGTTTATTAAAGTTTTACTAGGCTGTCATATAATATTAAACAAAATGCACAAATGAGTGGCCAGGGACTACTACTTAAATGACTCGCCTTCGTAAATTTGGCTTCTTTCCGTCTCGCTGCTTGAGATTGCTTACTGATACTCAATGGTCTGATTCGCGTCACATCAGCTGCCGTCTCGAACTCTCTGGCCTCTCCTATCTCGCTTCTTCCTCCAGACTTGCTAGGAACCCTCTTGAATGAACTGATCAGCTGGTCTTACTGTCTCCACACTTTAAGAATGACTGCCTCTTCAGACTGATAGAAACCCTCCTGAGTTAGCTGATCTTACTACTTCTACACTCCAAGCTTGACTATCCCTCTTCCCTTGTACTTTTCCAGTTTCATTCTTTTCCCCCTTCTTGCTTGTACCAGACATTTTGTTCCCACTCTCCTTTTGGGCCTTCCTATTGGTTGATTTGATTTAAAATTTTCGATAGGAGCATTCTCTTGAGTAGGGTTCAAAGTCTCTTTGAAGATTTGCTGTATTGTCCCCGTTCTGGGAGGAATGTGTTTTATGATATTTTGTCAGCAGGGTTCTCTCCCTAATTTTTATGATGTTTTTAGGCAGGGTTATCTGCCTTCTCTTTTATCTGACCTGCCGTCGGCCTCCTCAGATTGGGCCCCAGGAGTACCTTGCATGTGTTACCATGTTCGAATATGAAATCTATTCATTTTTATGTTAAATAAATTATGTGGCAGCTACTTAAATTAATCATTGGTTAATTACTATTATTTAATTGAAATAATCTCCTTTCATCCCAATATTCTCTATACATAGGATACTTCATATTTAAAATATGTTTTAATTTTTTTTAATCAACAATAGGAGATAAATTTCTACAATTCGATTATGGCATAGCTGGGAACTTGATAAGATACCACCGACGTGAACCACCAGATTACGACCTAAGCAAGATCTCAACACCAGTTATGCTTCACTACGCGCGCAATGACTGGCTATCTGGAATCAAAGTGAGTTTGAGCGAATTATTTTTTAATCACCACCTTATTTTAAATTATATATTTGACCCATTACATATTACTTTACAAAGTTCCACGATTTACAACTATAAATTTAATGCATTATTGACAAGATATAGGTATATTTTTTCCTTATTGAATCAATATATACATATATTGCATTATATAGGTTATCCTGGGAATGAGCAAAGAAAAAAAAAAGAAAAAACCGAACACCACAGATAGGTTAAAAAAAACACTGCATATTATTACATTAAAGTTTATTATTTCTAAATAGTTAAAAATAGAAAAAAAAAATAGATTTATTATTTAGATATATTGACAAGATATAATATATATATATATATATATATATATATATATATATCGTATATATAAATCTAAATAAATTTCTCTCTCTCTCTCTCTCTCTCTCTCTCTCTCTCTATATATATATATATATATATATATATATATATAAATATTTTTTTTAAAGGATTTGGTATAGTGATTCCATAACACTTTGTATTTTTCCTGTATCTTAATAAATGACCGAGATGTGGGCGTGAAACCTTTTAAATCGGCCGCTATTTTGAAATCAAATTGTGGATAGTAATTCCGAGTCCCGAGGATCGTTGTGCATTGACTCGTGACTTAGGTGTCAAATATATAAAAAAAAAAAAAAAAACTGTCCAGTAGACTCGGTGAAAAGAAGCGCACCGCGGACGGAATGATTGTAATAAATTCAATTTTTGAATTCTACGTATCTTGTTAGGTATGACCTCAAATTATGAGGAAGAATTAAAATGTTGTTCTCTTGGTCTTTGCAAAGGTGCGTTATAGAAAATAATAAACCAAAAATAATGTAAAATTGATTTAATCTCTAATAAGAATAATAATTATAATATTTAATTAATAAATTAATATATATATATATATATATATATATATATATATATATATATATATGTTAATATTCTTAATGTTATCATACTTCCTTATTGTCGTTTTACCTTTCTGTGATATTATTTTTTTTTTCTTCGCTCATATCCAGGTAACCCTTTATAATGCCATATTATAATAAAATTGGGGGTAAATTATTGGGGCAAAATTAATAGAACAAGTGAAAAATTGGAACTTAAGAAATCTTAAAGACCATAAATTGGTATTATAAAATTTTGATTTAACAATAAAAGGAAATAGTGAAAAGAAAAATTCCTAAATATTATACTGCTCCATATTTCAATAAATTAAATTTAAATAAGGACAATAAAACAGTTTATTAAAACCAATTAATTTCTTTCCAGGACGTTATGAAGTTGAAATCAAAATTACAACACAGCGACTCAAGGTTGGTGCCCTTCTATTACTTTAACCACTTGGACTTCATGTGGGCCAGAGATGTAAAAACACTCGTTTATGACGATATGATAAAGATCATGGGAGAATACTGAAAAAAAAAATGAGAAAGGAAATCAAAATCAAGAATTAAATCATCGAAAAAATATTGAACATCTTTGTTTCAAAATGTTTAATGATGTTTTTTGTTAAACATTTTGATCACTTAATGGTGTGCCATTCTTCGTTGTTCGATAGTTTAAAGAATCCGCCTTAGAAATTAAAAAAAAAACATTGTTAATGTAAAATCAATCCTAAATATCAGTGATTTAAAGCTTTTATAATTTAAATGATTCTTAGAAATACTTAAAGGTAAATATAATAATGTGTGATATTTGATTATTTTTTTAATTAAAATTAATTTATTTGTTCTGATTTTTATTTCTCATACCCAGTAAATAAAATCAATTTACAAAAATGAAATAAATAAACAAATTGTGTAATAATGATAACGATACTAATGACATGTTAATTATTCGGAATATACATATACAATTATTTTAATTATAACCACCCTACTTTTTAGAAAATAATCTAAAATCTTGAAATGAGGTAATCGGTAGCTGATTTTTCTGTTTGGTTCCAAAGAAAATGAGTAAGTTTAAAGTAGTTGTGTATGAAAGCTAATCCTGGACGTTGACACTTAATGATGAAAGGCTATTAAACAGGTGGGAGAAAACATCCTCAGAAGAATCTTTGGCTCTACAAAAAAAGGAGATCGCTGGAGGATGAAGACCAATGAGGAACTAAGGAACCTGTATGAAACAAACGATATTGTTTCCACCATTAAGGGTGCCAAGATAAGATGGCTGGGCCACGTACAAATAATGGAGTTTGGTAGACTCCCTAAAATGACGATGGAGGGAAACCCAGGTGGAAGAAGAAGCAGAGGGAGACCTAGACTTCATTGGCTGCGGAATGTCGAGGAAGACATTCGGTCTTTGGGAGTCGACGGATGAAGAAGGGCAGCCGAAGACAGGTCTAAGTGGAAGAGGATCACTGAGGAGGCCAAGGTCCTGCAAGGATCACAGCGCCGTCAGGTAAGATAGAATACTTAAAAAAACAAAGAGACCGCCATTTTGAATTTTTTAAATTTGATGTAATATTCTTTATTGATGATACACAGATATAAGTAAAAAAAGCAAAATTAAACCGGTTTATATGATAATTTTATGGATTTCTGATCTTCTTATCCTCAATTGTCAACTGTCAACAAATATATATATATATATATATATATATATATATATATATATATATATATATATACATATACGGGATGTCTCCCAGTGGAAATCTACCCTGTAGATTTCAGAGTATTTGGGATAACGAGATGAAATTCGGTGGGTCGTATATTTATATTTTATTCTTGTGATTTATTTAATGTTTTAATGTGTTTTTAAACGTTGCAAACAACAGAAATTGACATTTTTCCTTCTTGACAACTTATTTTCTCAAATAACTCATTAAATGTATGACTATCATTTATTAATTTTTTTACATTCAATGAGATAAGCACTTAGTTCTTATTATAAATTAAAAAACAACAACAATAATGTGGATTGGATAGATTTTGATTGGATGATTTTTATTATTATTTGAATTTGTAATTATTGGATAATTTGTAATAAAACAAATCACCGGAAACTTGTCCAAAACACTCTTTTTTGACCTTGGAAATTTCCTGCTGTTCTCTTATTTATTATTGCCAGCCTAATACTTGGCGTTATGGAATGCTAATAGACACATTTCAAAGTGGTTTTAATTCTCTGGAATGTTTACTTCAATATTTTTCTAAAATATCGTCTCTTCAGAGAAATTTGGAACTTAAAAAAATAAAAATAAAATAAAATAAAAATAAACCATTCCATTTGAAATTTCAGTGTTAGGTGCGCTGTAGAAGAACTGGAATAGGTGACGGGGGCGGTTCATAACAAAGGCCCACTTCATCCCGTTATTCCAAATACTCTGGAATCTACAGGGAGTGATCCATGCCCGCCCCAGCGTGGTCTTTGTAATATATATTATCCGTCTCTATATATACATACATTATAAATATTATATTATATATTTATTTATTTATAAGTACTCATTATTGTGTTGGGTCAGGATCCAGGCACAACCAACATCAATTAAGTAGATACCAATCCTTACCATGAGCTATGAAAAAAAAACCTGGTGGGTAAGTATAAATGAAGAAACAATTATTCGTTATTTAGCACTGAATCCAACTTCTATTTATATAAATTTATATCAATTTGTTATTAATATTATTAATATCTGTTGCATAAGCTATTGCTTCTTTCCCCATCAGTAAGTACATACATATAATATATATTTAACAAACGGAGAGAAAACTCAAGAGAATTTTATAAAATGTTCAATTATATAAACCGCTATGTCGTTGGAACAATGCCACCATACCAAAAAGGTAGCAATAAACATTCTCATTAAAAAAAGAATAAGCAAATATAAATGATTTACTTTTAATAAAAGGACAGGCACTTTATTATCTGGGGCTCGTAAAAAAAAATGAAATATATGTTCGTAAAAAATGAACAAATAAAATAAAAGGTCGTGGAATTTAATATCATCAAGAAGAAAATGGTTTTACAGCGCAGTTATTATGGTATAGTGATGTAATGTTATTAATCTATTGAATACATATTACTGTATAAAAATAAATGAAACAATTGGAATTTAATCCTAATGGGTGATTTCTTCCGATTTGGTTTAGAAATAATAAATTACTATAGCTCCAGTAATAAAGGATAAATGAGAATGGAGGATATAGAATCGTGTTAAAGTTGTATAATCAAATGAAAACTTCATTATAATTATCTTACTAGTGTTTTTCCAAGATAAGGCACGCCGGATCATAAGTTAGTACAAATTTATTATTATGTGTTATCTTTTAGTTCATATTTTAAAAAAATATCTTCTCTATTATCGCTTCCTCTATCTTCGCTATGGAGTGCCAATGAATATAAGATGAAGAAACTCCTCCAAGAAGCTGAATTCTGTAATAAAGTGAGTATAAAATGCAATATTAAAAAATGTGGTCATGTTCCAGTACGGGAGAAAACGGAAGATGTGACGCGGACATATAAAAACTAATTTTCTATTTAATACTTTAGCAGTTGTGTACAAAGATATAAAAAAATCTTAATTTCCTTCTATGAATTCAGGAAGAGGAAGAAAACTGCTAGTAATCAAGCACAGTGTATTTAATTATTCTGTTTTAAAACACTTACTTGCATAGCAGAAAAAGTTCCTTATGAAAAATCCTTAACACCGTACTGCTCGGACCTCTTATTCTCCGAGACTACATACATTTTTTTATGAAACTTTAGAAGGGGTGGGAAGGCAAGTTAAAAAAAAAACTTTAATTGTGAAGTTATAGGCTGTGAAAGTACAATCCATTTGATTAAGACAGCTTAGAAAGGTAAATAATATTCGATATTGACTATTTTTTTCGGTGCTGTTTGTTTTGGTAAGTATTCATCCTATTATTATTTTTTTTTTTTTGGCTCATCTAATAACTTCTTGCTCTTTCATTAATTATGATTATAGTATGTCTGCGTGAAGAAATCAAAAACGAATAAAAATATGGAACCAATTATGCTTGTAGTAATTTTTAAAGAAATAAAAATAAATATTTTAAATATTTTCAGGGTATTGATCCGATTTTTTTTGATTTTTTATTCCGAAATAATAGTTGTTGATTTAGTTAAAAATCATGGGATCATATTATATCAAAAGAGGAATATCGGAAAAAGTTTTTGAAAAAATAATGCATGATAAAAAAAATAAAATAAATGAAAACTATAATTTGAATAACATGCTTTTAACAAGGACTGACGCGACCACACGCTTTAATTAATTAATTAATAATGATATATAGCTTTCTCACATATGACCGTCTGTTTTAAATCGTTTTAATTGAGACTCTTTTCTCGATAAAGGCTTATAAAGTAAGTTATTAAAATGTACCAAGGTAAGAAGATTGATCGTATTGCTTCAAACTTCCTAAATCTTTATTCATTTATTGACTTTTCGGACCATTCGTCCATCATCAAAATTCATTTATCTATAACAAATTATGTTCATCAGATATAAAAAATTAGTTAACAACATATTATTGAACAATATAATTATGTTCAAGATTGTATAACATTCAAATTGTAAATAGATAATTATCACTGTATTAGTTGATTTTCAATTATTTATATTATTGAATTTCATTACCTTAATAAATTATTTTTTCTTTCTACATATACATTATTGGCCACTTGATTGTCCAATCTATTACCCTTAAACATTAAGTTTAAATTTTCCTAAATTTTTTGGTTGCGAGCATATTAAAAGTAATTAATTAAAGCTTCTATACACATTATAAACAATTTAAAAATATTATCTATTCTTTACAAAGAGAAAATTACATGCATATCTTATTTACAATACTTAGTAGTAACAATAGATGTAACTCTAGTAAAATAGTAACTCTTTAATGTAACTATTAACTGGCTTATGTCCATTCAAATACTGCAATATCTAATCTTAATCTGATATTTATATTATTTTCATAATATCATTTTACTATTGCCCTAATTGTTAATTATTTTAATTATTCAGTACATATCTGTTTTATTAATAATATCAGTGTAGTGTAAAACCGTATCATTTTTAAAATTTTCTACCTCATTAATATATTTTGTAATATATGCCTATTGCTTTCTATGTATTTTCGTTGTCTATTGTTTTCCGATTTTTCAATTATTACTGTATTATCAAAATCGAAATGATGGATATATTTATTTTTAAGTGCTGATGTATTGATGTTTTTTTTAATTTATGGCATTAGTCTTATGTTGTTTAAGACTGGTTTCTAATTTTTGGGATGTCTCTCCTATATAGTATTAGTCTATATTGTATTTCTTTCTTAACCTTTGATTGCCCTAATTGTTAATTATTTTAATTATTCAGTACATATCTGTTTTATTAATAATATCAGTGTAGTGTAAAACCGTATCATTTTTAAAATTTTCTACCTCATTAATATATTTTGTAATATATGCCTATTGCTTTCTATGTATTTTCGTTGTCTATTGTTTTCCGATTTTTCAATTATTACTGTATTATCAAAATCGAAATGATGGATATATTTATTTTTAAGTGCTGATGTATTGATGTTTTTTTTAATTTATGGCATTAGTCTTATGTTGTTTAAGACTGGTTTCTAATTTTTGGGATGTCTCTCCTATATAGTATTAGTCTATATTGTATTTCTTTCTTAACCTTTGATAATTATATTGGTTTACCATATTGTTAATGTTTCGGTTTTTTTTTTTTTTTTATATTATCATTAATTTTTGAAAAATATTCAAATAAATGAATTTTGATAATGGACGAATGGTCCGAAACGTCAATATATGCATAAAGAAGCTTGAAGTTTGAAGACATGTATTCAATTTTTCTGCATTGATATATTTTGATAACTCTTTTAACTGAAGGCAAAAACTGCCAATTTAAGAATTAATGGATTCTTAATAGTTGCGAATTTTTATTTGGAGGGAAAAAAAATCGAATGTTTTATTAGTATTTACTTCGAATACGATATAGTAAAATAAAGCCCTAAAATATTTTTTTTTTAATTTTAATTTATAAGATTTCAATTATTTGTTTTACAACCAATATTGCTAGGTAACTGATTCGGAGTAAACGTAAGGTAGCACATGTGTTTGATTAGGCTGTAACAACTTTAATAATATAACATGTTTGCAATAGCATGCACGCAGTTATTATCCGGTTATTATATATTTAATTAACACAGTTTATTTATAATGTAATTCGTAAACGAATCCGAGAATTTTGCTCGTTACTTAATCACAAAAGAAATATTCATAGTTATCCTTGAAGTTGTCAGCCTTGAAAGTTGAAACATGAATTTTAAAGATATATTGATTCCAACAGTCATTATCTGGAACAAATGCTAGTAAAATTGACTAAATTGCCCAGCCGATGTGTATATATATATATATATATATATATATATATATATATATATATATATATATATATATATATATATAACTTAAGAGCTTCAACACGCGAAACATAAAAAAAAAGAGGAAATGGGGAGATAAAGCACTCACACGAAGGCTGGTTAAACACTAACTTTATTCAGATTCTAATCCTCTATATATACTATTTACAATGTTTACAATGCTAGTTTAGAATTAGTGGCTATACTAATGTAAGTCCCAACTCCCCCCTGCCAGTTTACGAATATCCTCGTAAACTCAAAAACAAAACAACAAAAATAAACAATTGTACAACAAAAATAAACTGGAAACAAAATAAATAACTAAAAATTACAGCTTATTCTATATACAAAACTAACTTAATACTACACAAAGTATAAACTAAGGCAATTCATCGACACTCTCTATATACAAAAACTAAAAAATACACTTTTTCCTCTAGAAAAACGTATAATACACTTTTATGGTCTGGGTTCCCCTACTGGAACCTTAAGTTGCTCAATATGTACCGTCCTCCGTTTTCTGGGCTCCGCCAGACTCTGAATAGTGACAATATTGTGTTCCCTAATCGTAATCACCTTGAATGGACCCTCATACCTACGAACTTCCTTTGCGCGATTTGACATAATTTTTCTATAAACAATAGTGCCTATCTTAATATTGCCCATAATATCCCTTACCCCTTCGTTCCCCCGCGCTACTCTCTTCCTTTTCTCCGCGACCATTCGCCCATGCGCTTTCTCCCACATTCTCTCGAGTTTCACTCTATTCGTGGCTAGTTTTTCCGCCATGTCCTCGTCCACAGCCGTATCTCGCTCGTCCCTCCTTCGTGCGCGTAAACCAAAAAGGGCCTCGAAAGGGGAAAACCCAGTAGCCATGTGTATAGAATGGTTATACGCTGCTATGGCTCGGGGCATCGCCTCATCTGCTTCCAACCCCTTATCTGCGTGGAATACCCGGAGATGTTCCCCCAGGGTGTTATGGAGCCGTTCAATCCCCCCCCTACTTTTTGGATGTCCGGCCGTATTCCAGTGCCATGAAATTCCCAGCCTTTTCGTTTCCTGTCGTAACTGGGCGTTGTCAAATTCCTTACCGCCGTCCGAGGTGATCGTATCTGGCACTCCGTAAAACTGGAACCATGTTTGGAGGGCGCTACTAACCGCTGCCGCCGATTTCTCCTTCACCAGGTGGGCCATTGCTGTTTTGCTAAAGGTGTCCACTACTGCCACCCATTTAAATTCTCTCCAAGTAAACGTATCCACTTGAAGGTCCGTTAACGGCACCGTAGGCGTCCTCGTCTCGGTTTGTAATCCTACGGGGGGGGGGTGCCGGTCATATTTAGCTGTGTGGCAAATGTGGCAGTTACGCATAACCTCTTCTACCGTCTTCCGCATCCCTACCCAATAATATCTTCTTTTCAATGACGCCAACGTCTCGTTGATTCCGCGGTGGTTTGTCTTCCCTTGGTGGTAAGCGATCGTCACGTCTTTTTGCTGTTCGGGATCGCGGATGGTCTCCACAATAGAGCGGCATCGGATAAAGGATCTGTCTATCCCTATTTTTTCATTCTTCCACAAGTTGCGGATC
Source organism: Rhaphigaster nebulosa (assembly GCA_948150685.1). Classification (NCBI taxonomy): domain Eukaryota; kingdom Metazoa; phylum Arthropoda; class Insecta; order Hemiptera; family Pentatomidae; genus Rhaphigaster; species Rhaphigaster nebulosa. The sequence continues at coordinate 91,085,240 of OX411310.1, forward strand.
TTATCCCACACCGTTGCGTTGCCGACATATAAATAATGGGTCGCGCCTACCTTCGATGCGTCTTTCAACACTCGGCAGATTTGCTCCTCCTTGACTCCCGGTTGAGACCAAATAGTGACGATGGTATGTCTTTCGTATTTGGAAAAATCCATTTTTACAAGTCCCGTAGTCCTTGTCTTCCATATGACCTGTCGAGCCTTGTCGTTAATTATGTCGTCCAGCTCCTCCATCTCTGCTGGTCTCTCGTCCCCTGACTCGTCATCCGAGGGGTCCCCATTGCTTTGATGGTCGGTCCCGCGTTCTCCTTCCCCGTCTGGCGTCCATTCCCTCACGAACCTTTGTAAGTCTCCCGATGCTTACCCAGCCTCTGTTTCCACCATATTTACCTGTAACGCGCGAGATAACCAGTCCGCTACAACATTATCTTTACCTGGTTTATAAGCTACTTCCAGATTGTACTGGCTTAGAATCTCCTTCCACCGTGTGACTCTAGCTGAGGTCTCCTTCAGATTGCCCACCCACAACAGAGGACGATGATCGGTATGTACTTTAAACCTTCTCCCGAATATATACAGCCGAAAGTGTTGCACTGCCCATACAATTCCTAGCAATTCTCGTTCCAGTGCGCTATACCGGGCTTCCGCATCCGTAAGCCTCCTGCTAGCATAAGCCACAGGTCTTTCCCCACTCTCACCCTCCTGCGATAGAACCGCCCCCAGTGCATATTCGCTGGCATCCGTGGTGATTGAAAATGGTTTGGAAAAGTCTGGGAATGCGAGGACTGGCTCCGTTTGTAACCACAACATGCATTTTCTAATATTCGCCTCAATCTCTGACGTAATTCTAACCGTGCGCCCCTTCCGCAATAGTTCGTTCAGAGGTACCAGATTTTCAGCCATCTCCGGGACAAATCGACGGTAGTAGTTTAAAGTTCCCAACAGTCTCCTGATCCCCTTCACATCGCTAGGCATTGCCATTTTTCCAATTGCCTCTACTTTCTTTCCGTCTGGTCGTACCCCTTCCGCAGAAATCACATGTCCCAGAAAATTAATCTGTTTTTGACCCAATGTCGATTTTTCCTGCGATAGTTTCAGCCCAAACTGTCGTATTCTAGTGAAGACGTCGCAGATCCTCTATATGACTCGCCTCTGTCTTACTAAAAACCAGGAGGTCGTCCATGTATACCTGGCACATGTTTTCGTCCAGCCCACGCAAAAATTCGTCCATCAGTCTTTGGAACGTTATGGGTGCATTCTTTAAGCCGAACGGCATACGGGTAAATTCGTAATGCCCCCTTTCGAAAGTAAACGCTGTTTTGGCCTGGTCCCTAGGGTGCATGCGAATTTGATGGTACCCTGATTTCAGATCGAGTGTACTAAACACCGATGCTCCACCCAGTCTATCCAAGATGTCCTCCAATCTAGGAATGGGGTACTTCTCGTCGAGCGTGTTCTCATTTAATTGCCGGAAGTCTACCACTACCCTATAACGCTCCTTTGTTTCTCCATCGACGAGATTCTTCTTAACTGCCCATAGTGGACTATTAAAAGGCGAGGTACTATCCACGATGATCCTTTGACGTTTTAGCTCCTCGATTTCCTCGCGAATGTGTCCCCTCAATGCTTGTGGGTATCTCCGTTCCTTCACGTAGGTAACCTTATCCGACTTCAAATTAATTTCGTGTAGAGTTTCCCCCGTCGCACTCAATGGGTCTCCTTCGTGAAAAAAAATGTCGGCGAACTCCTCCCTTATACCTTGTCTCCAGTCCGTCCCTTTGTTGATTACCCCGACACACCTAACGCTCCCTTTCACGTCCTGTACCGTTTCATACTTCTTTTTCCCGATCTTAATTGCCCAACGGCCTCCTGAACTCCGGATATTCGCGCCTAGTTTGCTAAATAGATCACACCCTAAAATTCCCCCATACTCGCGCGGCATGATTTCTACAACATGCAACGTCATCACCTCTCCCTTTTTTCCCCACTTGTCTAAGGCTAGATCTATTTCTCCCTCTATCGTACAGGGCCCACTCAAAGTGACTACTTTACACTGACATGGTCTCACGCCTGGCTTAACCTTTCCTTTAAATAGCACTTCCAACTTATCGCTACTCACTAACGTACCGGAACTTCCTGTATCCACCAAACACTTCCACCCTTTACAAAACTCTATAACAGGCAACCGATCACACTTCTTTACCACACTATTTACACAAAAAAGGTTGCCCCTCCGTTCACACGCTCCTCATTCTCTCTTTACCTGCTCTATTCGCCGTCCTGCACTCCGCTGCTTGCTCCTTCCCCCAGGGGTTCCTCTGCCGCCGGGTTCGCTGCTCTCCGTCTCGGACCCTGAAGTCTCTGAAGATCTGGCCGATTCCGACGGTATTCTGCTCCTCCGCCACATTCTTTGAGCGTTGACCTCCATCGGTTCTCCTCGGTCGTGCTCCCTGCGCCGTATATATGGGCATTGTCTGGCCATATGTCCCTCGTTGTGGCATTCAAAACACTGAGCTACCAAGTGCCCTGTCTTGCCACATTCATGGCACTTCCTTTCCTCTCTTCTGCCACTCTTCCTATCCACAAATTGCCTTCTTTCTCTTGGTCCTTTTTCTCTTCTCCCAAACTCTCCCTCTCTCCTTCTTCCTAGGTCCTGTCTTACTCTATTCTTCCCTGCCTCGTTTCTTCGGTAAGACACTCTATTCCACCCTGGTTCAAACTCCTCTCTCTCTTCCTCGTCACGTGCACTCGCGTCCACCATTTCCTGTGCACATTCTATAAATGATTTATCTCTGGGTAGACCGTCCTTCCTCCCAGTATCCCTGGCTAACTGAACCTTCAGTACCGTGGTCATAAATATCATCCACGCCTCGACTGCACTTGTGTCCATTACCTCTCGCAACTTCTCGTTTATCCTGTTCAGCTTCACGAGGAGACCAGCAGCGTACTAACCGTTTGTCTGGTTCGTTCTCTTCATGTCTCGGAACATTTGAAGCATATCTTCTTCTGGGACCCATCGCCCCCCTCGATAGGCTTTCTTCAGTCTTTCCTTAATTACCTGCCACGCGGTATCCTCATCCGCTTGAATCAGGTTTAGAACACTCCTTCTGACCCGCCGTGCTAGGGCCACCCGTAACCTTTTGGCATCTGATTCTTCTAGGAGGTCTACTGCTACCTGGGATTGTATGCTGTTCATAATCCCGTCCCCGCCTTTGAGAAAATGATTTAACTCCCCCACATCTCCGTTAAATTTCTCTAAATCGGAAATTTCTCTTCTGATATCTTGTGCATTTGCCTTTTTGAGCTTCATTCTTTCTAATTCGTTCGTCTCCTGTGCGATTCTATTCGCCTCCTGCGCAGCTAAGTCCGCTCGCGCCATTGTTAGAGTTGCTGATGACAATGGCGGGAATTCGGGATTCACCGATTCTGGCTGTGAAGGCTCCAGCGTTAACGTTGCTGGCCTAAGGATCTCTCTTTGCCCTTGTTCATTCATTTTTCAAAAAAAAGAGTGAGAAAAATAGAAATAAAAATTGATAAGTAACAAAATCAAAATATTCTTCCGTAAGAAAAAAAGGAAAAAGAAAAAAAATTCTCACTGCGAACTGCTAAAAAAGATCCCGGGTTTCGGCACCACTTAAGAGCTTCAACACGCGAAACATAAAAAAAAAGAGGAAATGGGGAGATAAAGCACTCACACGAAGGCTGGTTAAACACTAACTTTATTCAGATTCTAATCCTCTATATATATTATTTACAATGTTTACAATGCTAGTTTAGAATTAGTGGCTATACTAATGTAAGTCCCAACTTAACTTATATATATATATATATATATATATATATATATATATATATATATATATATATATATATATATATATATATACATATTGGTGTCTGTACGCGTCTACTATTGATAATTCAATGTTCAAGGATAAACCATTTCAAACCGTGCATAGTTTGATTTAAAAATATTTATAGTAATGAGATGAGTCGCGAAAAAAGCTGCAAATTATTGTACAATGGTTTATTATTATATATTTATTAAATTTATTATTAATAGTGTTACATGATTTGGATTTTTTTTTATGGCATAGGCATAATGATTTAAAAAACTATGTTTTTCTTTAGGTGTCTCCATACGCAAATTGCTGAAGTAGGGGTATATGAAGCCCTTAATCGGCCATAAATATAAAACGTGTATAAAACCCTTACTCGGCATTAATATCCGCCATTTTGTTTCAAAATGGCGGATATTAATGCCGAGTTCTGACAATTATCCTGAAGGAACCTTTGACATCTAGTGCCAAATCTCAAAAAAGTCGGCCGGGTAGTACCGCAGAAAAGCTGCGGCCAGCGGATGATGGAAGATATTTCTTATTCGTTTTTTAGATTCTAGGTATCTTGAAACGTAAAACCTCAAATTTTGAGAGGGAGTTAAGAAAAATTACTTGGCAGGTTAGAAAGGTTCATTATGTTTTGAAGATAATAAACTTAAATGATAGTTTTTCTAGCTAATTTAAAAATAATTTAATCTTAACACAATTTTGTTAAATAAAGTTTATACCATTGTGTACTATGGTTTGTTGTCATCTCGAGATTCTAGCTGAAGTATTCCATTGCATTACCACTCTTTGGGTTATGAACGGAAGAATCCTACAACTCTATTTTGAACCTAGTCCAGGGTATTGAAGGTTCTTCCCTAAAGATATTGAGCTACTGAACGGAACACATGGAAGTCGGAAGGTGCTAAGTCCGGTCTGCAATTAGGGTGAATTGCAATCCATCAAGCTCTGTAATTTTTTGTATAGTGTAACGTGAAGTGTGTGGTCGTGCGTTAACTTGCTGAAACAAATCCTGATTTTTGTTTACTTATCCTGGATAACGCTGGGTCACGACATTATACATTCTTAGTAACTGAACACTATACAGTTCTGAAACAATGATTCGACCTTCCGGAATAGATTTATAATGAATTATACCTTTATTACAAAATACCGAGAGCCTTGTCTTTTTTTCGAATTGTACTGGCTTAGTGACTGGCACAGAATGCTTATTGCAGTCAAACCGTTGTTTCTTGGTCTTAGGTTTTCTCCGCTCTTCATCCCAAATTCTTTTAATTAAACGATGGTAGTTTGGGTTATTCTAAAGATTTTTTTAGAACAAATTTCTACTCGATGTCGTGCCTGCTCAGTGGGCAGCTCATGGCGAACCATCCTTGATGATCTATTCACTTTTCCCAAGTTATGCAGTCCCGATTATGATGGGAAACTCCAAACTCTTGTCCCTTTCCGATTACCTACTTTTCTGGTGAAAATGATTAAGATGTTAATTTAATAAAAATCCGTTTTTTGAGAACTCTGGTTGTCTGGTTGTTATTCAAGTAAAAAAAAAATCTTCTTTTTCTTTTACGTTGTCGTCTCTAATCTATAAAACCATGATGTACAATTTACAACATTTTAATTGACCGGATAACTTACGATATGCCAAGGGTCAGGAATATTGACAAAATATGAGTTAATTTAGACACATTTTCTGAAAAATTTGAGTGTTTTTTATTTTGGATTAGTTGTAAAAAAAAAAAAAAAAAAAAAAAAAAAATCCGGGACGTAAATAAATTATCTGAGGACCAAAGATTTTTATTTTTACATGCAATTATCATTGTTTCAAATTGGTCTGAATTGCATAAAAAATAACAAAACTTTTGTATAAAAATAAAGATGACTTAAAAGACAAGTTGTTTGTTCTTTATATAGTGAGGTTGTTTGTTGTTTATTGGCTATTTTAAAATGCGCTTATGCACTTAATCTAAAGCGAATGGGAAGGCCGAAATCCACTTTAATTTTACCACCAAATTAAAGTAAACACTTCCTGTATAAGTTAGTTGATCAGTTGACGTACGCATGGTGGTATAGAAGGATCAATCTAATTAGGTATTGATAAATTAAATTGATACACCGTACCATTTGCCTAAAAACACCTTACCTTTCTTCCATTACAGTCATTTTCATGCCCAGCTCAGTGCGAGAACGAACCAATGCAACCTTGTCTGTTTAATCTATTTAAACCTTGGTGAGTACCAACATGCATTTGATCTCTTATCTTAATTAAATTCATAAATATTTTATAATACTAATTTATATTGCATTAATTTAATATGTATAATAATACCGAACTATATTTTAAATTGGTTATTTTTGAATTTTTGTGTTTTTTTTAGAACTGAAGATGAATGTATAACATTTGAAACTAGTTTTCAATAAAAATAAAATTATAGATGTGGCAAATAATTATTTGATAAATTATTTATAAATTATAATTTATCAATCCCTAAAAAGTTAATTGCGAATCAAGTCAACGCTTATATTATTGGTATCGAACTTATGGATCCTATAAATCGTGAAATTATTATTACCTTATATAATATAAGTTCTAAAATTAAATTCATCATTATGCATCATTAAGGGTTAATCAACTATGTAAAATAACTTTGATGTGAGGGGATCAATTTTCCAAACGCCCTAGGTCATATCCTTTTGAAATTAGAAGAAATTGGCATTGGTCCAACCGCAGACGTAATTTCATATATTAAATAGAAAAACAGCTTTTAGGTTTTAATTTTTTGTCGCCAGTGTATCCACCCATAGCAAGCGGCAAATATAGCAAAACATAGTACAATATAAATTTTTTAATCAAATTAATTATCAATTAATTAATTGAAAATTAAATTTGAAATGCATTAGTTAGTGTATAAACAGAAATTTATTTTAAGAATAATAATACTGAAATAAATATTTTTCATACTATAAAAAGTTATATTTTTGTTGAGTTTTGAAGGCCAAAAACATATTGTAATGCAACGTTTTTCTTTTATATTTAACTAAACGAAGTAATATGCTGATAAAATCAAAGTTTAAATAATTAAAATATAATAAACCATAAATAAATATTATTCAGGTATAAGTAATATTTATTGAGTATTAATGTCTATGACTTTTTCAATTTGATCTCATATTGAGATGAAAAACTTCATTCGAATATAGGGCTGGATGTTTTTGATTCTAAGATTGATATTCTAAGATATACAAATCGTATTGGATTAATCTAACACCAACTACTGATAAATTTGTCTAGAAGCTTTAGATTTAAAGGAATAACATATGCAGTTCGTTCTTCCATTCATTTTCCGAAACGAAGAAATTAAAAATTTAAGCTGTGAACTGAGTTTGCACTGGTTTCTTTGTCTTGTTTTTCTATTTTTTTTTTTAATTCCGTATACAAACATACTCTATGCTGTACTCTTCTAGTTTTCACTGGACATAATGGAATTGGTTGTTTAATTGAATTATTTATTTGTTTATATGTATATAGAATTGAGAATACAAATTACTGTTTACAATTTAATATGAAGCAAAAATAAAGGATCAAAAAGAATTTTCGTACAAAAGATTACTATTTTAATAAAAACCTCAAATTAAAGAAATTTGTAAAATATTAAACTGGATTATTGAATGATAATTGAAAAAGAGGAGGGATAGCATGATAGATACTATATTTAATCAAGAAAATTAATGTTACAGAAAGTATTAAGAAAAAAGATAATATAATTAGTTAAATGAGACACTCATGAAAAATGTAGTACACACTGAAAGCCTATGTCAGTTTCTGATTTATTCAAGAATAGTAATAAAAAAGAATGGCCAAAAATCAATTTTAAATAGTAGTTGATAAAGAACTGATAATTTTGATTTTGAAAAAAGTTAAAAACAATAGCCAAAAACGAAAATATTCGTACTGGGTACTCATCCAATTTGGCTATTAGTTTCCGAAGATAAGAGTATTTCAAAAACGACGTCGCGACGTCCATCTATTGACACACACAAATACGGGCCTTGATACGTCAATATCTATGAAAATCTAGATTATTGAGCTATAGCAAAATTCACATTCATCCCTTCTAAGAAGGGGGGAGTAAAAAAAAAAAATATTAAGACCTTGTCATAACGAAGGAACGTAACAAATGCTGCATATTTTTCTACATCGTTTAAATAAATAGGTGGGGTTAAGGCTTCTTATTTGTTGGCTGTGAGTCGTCTATTGGGTTTGATAAGGGTCCGGATCTGTTTTGAGTACTAATGGTATCACTAACCTTCAGATATTTCCGGGGGGTCTCTTTCCGTTATTATATGTCATTTTCTTTCAGTAACAAGCTCCAAAGAGATTTCTTTGTGTTCCCTGACAAAATTAGAACTGTCTATGTTACTAGATAAAGCATTGGTAATCGATGGTTTCGACATTTTATCGATTATTCGACTTGTTCAGCTCACAAATGGAGAGGAAAACAAGTATTTTAAACTTAAAACAAGTAATAAAATAATTTAATTCGAGCGGAAAAAAATCGAGTTTGTAACGTTTATCACCATACAATATGATCTCTGTATTAAATTTTGATATAATTTTTGATGTAAGTTTGTTACGACCTTCAAGTAAAGAATTTGTCCCTTCCGGCTCAAGAATTTTAAAAGTTTTAAATTTTAATATAAAAGTCTTACTTACCAAATTTGAGATGTTTTATAATTATATTTTAATATAATTTTTAATGAAGGTTTATTATGACCTTCAAGTAGAGTAACTCTTTCAGTTTGCAAATTTAGATCAAAATCTAGTATGTTATTTAAATTAATATATAAATCATAAATACCAAATTTGAGAAGTTTTGCATTATATTTTAAAATCTTTTTTGATGGAAATCAATTATGATCTTCAAGTAAAGCACCACTTTCGGTGATGATGTAGTGACCAGAAATGGAGGTTCACAACTAGATTTTACAAAAATCCTAAATAAAAAATTTCAGTTTTCTATGACTAACCGTTTTTGAGCTATGCAAGACATGCACAAACGTACGTACAGGCGTCACGACGAAAATAGTCAAAATGGATTCAGGGATTGCCAAAAATGGATATTTCCGTTGAAATCTGAAAACCGAAAATTTTCGCGATTACAATACTTCCCTTACTACATACAAAGAAATAAAACAGAGTATATTAAAAGCAAAAAAATGATTAAAATCTAAACATAATATCTACAGAAAATCTAGAAAGGCATAATACTTGGCAAAAGCAATTCCTCAAAATCTTGCCAAAAGTTACAACGTTACAAAAATATCAAAGCGGTTATTCTCTACGGTTATTCTCACCGATAAAGCGACCACTATTTATTGGAATCAGCCTATAATAGCTGACTATTCAGTACCAAACAATAAACTGGATATTCTGGTTCTTCGAAAAGTGGAAAAGACGGCTGCAATAATTAAAATGGGAGTTCCCAATGAAGACAATATGCATAAAGTGGTTCGAAACAAGATAAGAAAGTATCAACAGCTCTGTGAAGAACTGAAGCAACTATATCGCCTAAAAGGAGGTAAAGTGTTGCCCTTAATCATTTCCAGTATTGGATTGCTCCCAGAGGATACGGTGCGAAGAATCGGGACTTGCTGATCATATCCTGGAAGAAGGACAGAAGGCCGTGTTACTAAGGATAGCCAACATTGTCAGAATTTTTTTAAATATTTCATAAACCGAGCCTAATCCTTGACTCACTGAGTCCGGGAAGGTGAATATTTCCAGCATAGATTGAGGAGTGAGAAATAATAATAATAATAATAATTAGATAAAACTTGGGGATAATGAGAATGAACGAGAAGCGATGGCCCCTTCGAGCACTTAAATACTGTCCTGAGAAGAGAAGAAGACGTGGAAGACCTCGGAAGCAGTGGATGGAAGGGGTCAGAGAAGAAATGGCAGCTAGAGGTGGACGGAGGAAGATTGTTTTGATAGGAAATATTGGAGGGAAGAAGTATTGGGGATGTGAGAAAACCCAATAATTAAATTTAAAAAAAGATAATGATAATAATTAATAATTATTAATATTATTTAATAATCAATTGAACTAACTTGTAACCTCTAAACACGAATATTTCCACTTTTCCCACTTGTACTTGTACTTTTGCACTTTATTTTGAAATTGGGTCCTGAAGTTATTAGCTTATCCTTACTGTTATTGATTTTCAGCAGTGTTAAGCCGTCTTTCTCCTCCTCTCCTTAGAAATATATACCTCAATTGTCTTTCCCCCGTTTTTCCCTCCAAAGGACCTTTTACTCTTTTCCATTTTAATATAATTTCCACAGGCCTATCTCAATGTTTCCATTCCATTTTTCCCCACGCTGTTCCGTCTCTTGTACCTTTATTTGCTTCAACCATCTTTACTCGGGAATGTTTCGGTTTTATTATTGTTTTTCATGCTCTTGCAACTCTCGAAAGTCCCGCTTTAAATTTTCATTGCAAAGTGTATCCTTTGCGATTATTGTTTCTTTAATTGTATCTCTGTGCTTATTGAGGTTGGATCTTCTAAATTTAAAATTTTCGAGATATTAACAATAAAAAATCAATGGATGTAATATAATTTTTTTTAAATAATCAAAATATGCTCGTTTCTTCAAATACATTAGTTTTTTAACCCCTTCTTCATAAAAGCCTGGAGCATAAAACAAAAAATATTTCCCAGCGGCAAAAACGCCAGTTTTTAGAATGAAATCATGCAGAGGTACAAAGAATTTTGTGCTGGTAGGCACCAAGAATCTAATCAGTGATCTTACTCATCAAAATTAAAATTTTGCTATGATTGCCAAACAATCACTAATTCATAACTTATTTAATAAATAATAAAGTGTTAGTGTATTCACTGATATGTATTCGCTTGGCCTCATTAAAACTTTATTGTGATTAAATTTAATATCATTGTCATTTTGACATAAGAGGCGTGGAGACGGAAAAAAGGTATAAATCCATATTTTTAACTTTTTCAAGAGAACCAAAACTATGCATAATTCAGGTATTTACCCAAACTACATTTTAAGGGCTTAAACACATGCTGTGCATGTCTAGCTAAACAGTGTGGGAACCACCCTTAATATGAAAAATGACAAAACATGGATCTTTCGCATCTCCACGTAGTTATGCATTTTTTCGGAAGTCAGTGAGTATAGTTGAGCTATATTTTATAAACTCTATTAATTGTTTTAGAAACGAGCCATATGCAGTTTTACAATTTGAATTTTTTTCAACCTAGCTCCCAAATGAAATAGATTAAAAAAAAAAAAAAAAAACCTGTTTTGAGATCCGAATGCAGTTTTGACTATGACACATTTAGACATTAATCTATAAAGAAGAGAAATTATTACGAATTTCGGTAGTCAACGATATCATCAATTAAGATTTTGCCTCTTTTATATTTGCACAAAAAATAATTCTTCAGTAAGAGGGATTTATTTGCTAAATTTACATATTCCATGCAAAACAATATAATGCTCATTGTATTATTGTAATGAAATCAACTGTAAAATTTACATAAATAAATTAAAGATAAAAGAAGCAAAAAAAAAAAGTTAAAACGCATCAAAACAAGGATTGAAAATAAAGTAACATATTTTGAACATGGAAGTAGAGTTATTTATTATTTATAGAAAAATTGGAATTAAAGAACAAAGAGAGAACAAATTATACTTAAATAAATGAGCTGGTTCATAAAGTTTTTCAGTTTGTTTTAATTTACTGCAATCACTGTACAGGTAACTCTGCAACTCCAACGATTTATCAATTATATCCAAAACTAATTAAAAAGGGCAAATACAAACGTATTTTCCTCCAACAAAAATCTAAAACTCTTTTGAGGGAATCTTTTTAAAACATTATCTTAATTAAAATTTTATTGCTGAACTGTTTAAATTATATATTTGTACCCAAAAATTTCACGGTTCCTTTCAATATTGTCACACAGCAAACATATGATTCCACTCTAGTAACTGTTATTTTTTCATTATTGTAACTTATAACTTATAACTTATACAAACGTAAGTCCACCGACAATATTGACACCTAATCTTGCCAATTGTAAATTTTCTATTTAATAGGTATTATTGGTTAGTTGTTATGTAAATTTTCTTCAAAAATTCTAGGCCAAAAAATAACCAAAAAAAGTGGGTTTGTTTAAGAACAGTTCAATCATAATTTAAATATTTATTATCCTTTACCAAAGTAATTAACTGTTTATTCGTTTAATACTTTCCTTTTTGAATAACAAATAATCTGTTCAATTGTTCCAATCGTTATACTGCAATTATCGAGCATTTTCCAAAGTAAAATTATTGATCATAGACAATGCAACACCCGCTTTGGAAAAATTATAAATAAATAGGATAAAATGATGCACGATGTTAGGTAGCGAACATCACAACGGGAATGGAAATTTTTAAATGAAGTTATCTTCAATAATATTTACTGTAATAAACATACAGCAGATTCAATATCATTCTAACTCCTTTATCGGCATAAATGATAACCCTAGATACTGATAAAACAAAATGTTTACAAACTGAGTTATTGGTTTTCAGTAAAGTAATTTTTTTATTTTTATCTTACTTCGCATTGAAGTTATAAATATCTTGTCCAGAAACTAAAAAAAAAAAAACAAACATTTAAATGTTTCATTATTATTTATTTTTTTAAAACTGACTGTATTCATTTGTTTCATTTGAGGGTCTGCCCATTTCTATTGATCCAACTGATCTTGCCTGACCATTTTATAATGGAATGGTTTTTAGTTTGTAGATCCCTACATTATTGCAGTGCTTAAAAAATAACAGATTTAATTTGTAGTTATCTGGAACAATGGTCGCAGTAGATTAAAACTACTTTTTTTTTTCTTATCGGCAATAAAAATAAACATTAATGGTTGAATTGCTTCAGCCTATTCACATTTTACACAAAATAATTTGTCACTAAGTGAGCACTTACTCGGCAAAGTTTTAGTAGGCACTTAGAATAACTAAGTTCTTCACTGCATTTAACAATTTTTGACTTCAGGAGTTTGAATTGTTTCATTAGCTACAGATTAGCTGGCTGGAAAGTTTGGGTTCAAGTCTTGTAATCTCTTAATGATCTTGATGGAAATTTCTTCGGTGAAATAGTTCCCCGAATTGGTGACTGATTCAAAGATTAGTTCGTTAGGTCTATTTTTTCGATCTTAAATCAATGGCTCGCTCATTTTATTTTCGTAAAAACGCTGTTTGGTTTTTGTTGTTGTTTTATGCAGCCTTGATGGATTTTAAACATCGTGATTCCTCAATCCAAAATTTGATATCTACTTTGGTACGGTGGTCCGAAAAAGCTCAAAAATAGGCCTCCATAAAACTGAATCCGTGAACTTTTCCCAATCAATCTGAAAAAATCATGAGTGATCTAGAGATATCAATCGACGATTTTCAGGACAGTTTTGAGATGAACCCCAAATTTTATACCAGTAATTCGAAATTTCAATTTTTTTTAAGAAGGCAGCAGTAATGATAATTATTTTTTGTTTGTGACGTGGTAATCAGATTCGTGGACAGTAATAAAGAACATAACAAAACTTGAAACATTCTGCGTATTGGTAACTTTTTTTCGGCTGCATATTTAACTGTGACTCTTACACGATCTATTGCTTAATCAACACACAACACAGATCAAGGATTACTAATAGGTATGATTAGTAAATTACTGAGATGTAATTTCAGTTGATTGCTTCCTTGGTAAAATGAATAAAGTAATTGATTTTAATCAGGTATTCATTACCACACCATTTTCTCATTTTTCCCCTCAAAATGATATTGTGGCGGTAATGAGAAGATTTAAGGATTGGTAATAATTTCGAACTTTGACAACCTGCCAAAGTAAAATTAATAGAGTTATGATGAAAACCAAAATGCCGTTCTGTTAGGATTTTTATGGAGAAATGAGTAATTAATTTTTAAAAAATCCAAAGCAATACTGTAGGAGAAACATAACAGATCCGTAATGATAAGATCAGAATTACTCACCGAACACAGATCAATTTCATGTGACTGTAACAACTGTATGGGTGGACTATTGATCAAGGGGGGATCTTATTTGTAGGGCTGCTACTTGCCATTAATGGATAAAATTCCTCGAAAAATACATTATAATTTCGTGCTTGGGAAAAATCAATTTTGTAGTGGTAATGATAACAAACGCAAGGGACAAAGTTTGGATTATTCTAGAATCAACAAAATTCAAATAATAATCAAAAACTTTTGAACAGTATGTACCATCAGCTTTTGATGATAGAACTCATTTTCGGAAATTTTATTTAATCGTTGTTTAACTAAAAAAAAAAAAATCGCATTCAGGGACAGGCGGTGGTAATGCGAATTGTTTGATTCAACGAAAAAATTGTCAATTTAGTGAAAACTCTGGTTTGGTTTTTTCATTGAGTCGGGAAGAACATAATGAAAAATAAAAAAATAAAATAAAACTTGATATACAAAACCCGAATGTGATATGCGAGGAACCCGAATTTTTTCTGGGGATTTCCCATATACCTGTACAGTCCACTTCTCTAAATGGGAAAAAACAAATAACAGCTTTCAAGTTATGATGAGTTATGAAACACAACAACTTTATTATTTTTTTTTTTTAGTCGGCCATCTATCTCTCAGAAGGCATCCTAGGAATGATAAGATATATTCAGAAAGGGACAATGTTATTTCTTCTTATGAAAAAATAATAATAAACTCAGAACTGCTTGCGATTCATGAGTAATAAGATATTTGTCTATTTTATATTTAATGGAGAAAGCTATGTAAGAATTAAGAGAACAAGTAATGTATATTGACAAAAATAACAACTGTAATCAACAAAAAAAAAAAAAAAAATTACTAAGAAATTTTCTATGATTTTTAACTAGAGGACTGAGGACGAAATCGACAAAATAAATTTATTGATTTTTTACTTCCTTGTACGCAGTAATGGAAATATTGTAATCCGAAAAATTTTCGGTATTCAGATTTCAACGGAAATATCCATTTTGACCATCCCTGAATCTGTTTTGACTAGATTTATCGTTACTTCTGTATACACAAGACTTTATGTATTATCTGTATACACAAGAATTTTATTCGGCAGAATTCCGCTATTTGCTCGGCAGGGAATAGGTCGCTACCAAGCAAGTTTCATAGAAGGGAAGTCTACTACTGATCAGATGTTTTCCCTTGGAATCTTACTAGAGAGTGCTAGAGATTCGGGATCAGTACATACCTATTTACAGATTTCAAGGCCGCCAATGAAGAGAGACGCCAATGAGCGTTTTGAAGAGAGAAGCCATTCGAGAGAATGCTAGAGTTTGGTATCCCACCGTATCTATTTGTCTAGCCCGCTTGACTATGAAGGAAGTGAAGTGCTTTGTGCGAATTCAAGGAGGCACATCCAAGGGATTTCGCATAAACGAGGGACTCAGACAAGGGGACTGCCTGGCATGCCTTGGGTGTACATTATGGAGATCCAACATCCACGTCGGAGGGACGATATTCAAGAGGTCTGCTATGAGTCTAGGCTTTGCAGACGTTGTGATTGGGAGAATTTTTAGAGCGATGAGGGATGCCTTTCTCGACCTACAAAGAGAGACTGCAAGAATGGGGCACGTTAAAAACGAAAAAAAGATGAAGTGCATGAATGCGAACCCTACAGGGGGAGGTCAGCGAGACGGTCAGGTGTATTAGACAATAGACCTTTGAGAGATTAGAAGAATTAGTTTACTTCAGAACCCAGGTAAACTCCAGAAACGACATCAAATCCGGAATCCATCGTCGAATAAAGCCTGAAAATAGATGCTGCTATACTCGTAGACTTCAGAGGAACCTTAAAAGCAGGGCACCAGAACCACCAAGTGTGCCTGTACAAATCACTGATCAGACCTGTGTTGACCTACGTATTGAAATGCTGAACACTTCCTAGAAACCAGGAACTGACACTCACTGTAATAACGGAGACTGGACGCAACGCACTAATGCCGAGCTGATAGCACTTTTTAATGACGCCAATGTTACCACCGTAATTAAGATAGGTCGATTAAGATAGCTCTTCATGTCTTTAGTGTTTGTAGTTGACAATCATGTGAATTCATGATTAATTCATTATTATAGAAAAAATATGTGAAATTAAATGAGTGTTCAAAGACTCATTTTGTAATAACTTCTGTAACTTGACGTTCGTCACTCTTGACATGGTAAAAAATAAACAAATACACACTTATTGTTTGCTTGATGTCATGTAGTGAAATGATCTAGACAACAACTACAACTTCTCAGTATTTTCGAGGCGCATAATTTTTTCATTACACCAATAAAAAAGTGGAAATTTTTTCAGAGTAACATATGTTAACTTTTCATTTAAAATTTATTTTTATTGCAGCATATAGTCGATTAAAATTGATAATCGCTTGCCAACCAATTAACAAGATCCCAATGAAAAATTCCCGAAATATACACTGAATTTTTAATAATCTATTTTACTTATGATTCAATTAAAAATAAGGGAAGCTGTGATGAACCGACTTAGGCTCATATCCCCAATTAGAGATTTAATATCTTACATGACATAGAACATGAATGAAGGAGTTTTTTTTTTAAAGATATTGCGGAGTGCCAGAACACTAAATTGCCATTTTATTTGGGAATGACCCTTTAGCACGATCCTTATTTAGCTGCACCCATACCTGTCCTTGGAGTAAGCCAGATTCTTCACTCTTGCCCTGAGCTTTTGGGGCTATGAAGCCCTCACTCAGCCTCCAATGTCAGTGACGCGGTTGTGAGAGAAGCGCTGATATCTCCTGCAGTTCCCCAAATGGGGGAGAAGCTTGGTTCGGATGCCCAGGATGAGTGTAAATACTGTAATGACGTCCGTTTTATTTTAATTTATCTTTAACTTTACATTTCTTAATGTTTTTTTATTTATTTATTATATATTATGTAAATATAATTTTTTATGTATTTTTACTTTATTTTTATTTATTTCAATGTAAATAACCTGTTTACGATTATTACTCATCGTCCAAATTGAGACAGATTGTAATATTTCTCTAAATTTACATAACCTGTACCACTAGAACCCATTGTAGGGTCTTCCTGTGTTCAGCATTAAGAAAGGACATTACTGTTTCTTGGTCAACGGTAGTGCAAGGAAGTGATTTGGCAGAGACCACGCTCACTCGTCAGCTTTTTACTTGCATTACCTAACGAGATAGTTAAGGAAATCTTCAATAAATAAGGCAATGTTAAATCTGTTAACATTGAAACTGGACTAATGTTTATGAGAATAGTGGACCAAGGCAATTGAATAAGTAAGTTTTTTTATAATCAATTTTTTGGATTCAGTGAATTCTAAAGTGTGCTGAGAATCCTAAAATTAGCTTTGACTTAGAAATTTTTTTTTCGACCAATTACAATACGCCCTCTAGGTAGGAAGTAAAATTGCTCGTAGCCGGGATTACTTTCATTCTAATGAAACGAAAAGTTCTGAAGTCGAGTGAGTGTTTGACGGTGATTTTTAAAACAAACTGGCGAAGTGATGATTAATAAACCCCCTCCAGAAGAATACGAGAACAGAGCCTTCTGGTAGCTGCCTGCTAAAACAATAACGAGAGATATATATAGAGAGGCCCTTGCCAGGGTCCAGCGACAGCTTTATGAGTTCGAGGGTCCCTAAAAGGCTCTGGATGGTATTTTTTATTCTCTTATTTGTTTGGATTATTCTATTTTTTACGGCCAAAGAAGATGTGCTGGGCCAATTCGATGTAACTGGTAGTATTAATAATCTTGATCTTTTTTTTCTTCATTGCGACGTCTCAGATCAATATGCCATTCCAATTTGAATGAGATCCGAATAGATTAATTTGACGAATCTCTTTGAAACGCTATTAGCTCTCAACTTCTGGTTGACACTCTTATGCTATCAAGTGCCTACCTATAAAATGGAGTACATAGGATTAAAGTTGGAGTTCATAAGGACCTAACATCAAACAAACAAACAAACAACAGCTACATAAATCATCTTCAAAAAAAGCTCAAATTAGAGAATTTTTTTTTCGCAAGCAAAAAAAAAAATACATCTTTCATGACAAAATGTTTTATTACTATTTATTTAACTAAATGCTAACTATTGTTTCTGTGCTATTATACAAGAAAACGGAGTTAATTAGTTGAATGTAATTAATGAATCAAGTCTAGCGACATTCCCTCTTACAGTTTGTAGTTAACTCACTATCAAGTAGGGAATTACAGTCGAGAGAATTACAAATTTATATGTACCTATCATAAGATTTTTCCAAGTATGGCCATTTTTCAACAAAAAAAATATTGCTCGAAAGAGAAAAAAAATAATCTCATATACTAAGCTAGTAAAAACGAATGAGGTTATATTTCCACAGATCGATCAAAAGCGACAAGAAGTGAATGATGAGTTTTCAGATAATTAATTTTAATTTTTTTTTAAGCAATGAAGAAAATGTCGATATTGTAAAATGACTTATGCTACAATGTTCATAAAATTCGAGATAATCTCCAATCCTGTGCAAATTTAACCTCTAACAGTAAATTCGCTGATAGCATCAATGGTAGTAATTTAATCGCCTCGGCAACTCCATTTCGGTAGCAATTATTTCCTAATGCCGGATTATCTTCTGAGCCTGTTGAACAGAAATAACTGAACTTATCGAATGTTACTCTTACTTTGTTAATCTATAGTTACAATCAATTTAATATTTATATACATTTGTAGACTTTCTTATTCTCAATCCAAATCATAATCATAACAGAGGGCTTCGAAATCAAAAGATCGATTAATGCGTTTTTTGGACTCTGGAGGGGGGGGGGGGAGGAGAGGAGGGAGGAGGGAGAAGGGAGGGCTCTGAAACGTAATAATTACCTTAAATAGTAGCGTTAGATAGTAAAAAGGTGTGTTCCAATCTAAAGCATTTATTAGACATATTTTAACCCTTTCTATCTCACATTTAACCAATCCTGTTTTAATTGAATCGCCTGGATATAATAAAAGAATTCATGGTACATATTATTATTATGGTACAACTGTAATAAATGGACAAAACTGATGGACGTGTTTACGGGCTAACTGAAACTATGACTTGTAGTTAAATAACCAAATAGTTTATATCGACGTACTTTTTTTGAAAAAGGCATAAGCGCCATTTAGCTTTACATGAAACGATTTTTGCCGAAATTTCAATATATTTTTTTTTTTAATTTTATTCTACATAGTATAAAATAGGAATTTATCAAGGTGGCAAAACCTTTATAGTTTCAACATATTCTTAAGGCTTCTAGCACTAGTTAAGAATGAGAGTCATTAGTATTTGGTGCTTACGTCACCGATTTTTTGATCACTTCCAATTTTTATCTCTCGATATATCGTGAGCGGGAATCGATAGAGGTGTTGCTTACGTCCCATAATAAACTGAAACCTAAATTTCGAATTTTTGGGGCTCAAGCTTTTTTTCAAAAAACGGCGTCAATTTATAGATACATATATTTTGTATATGTTTATATTTTATATGTATATATTTTACAGTTGATAGGAGGATTGAAATTTGAGGGAGTAAATGAATAATTCATGTTTGAATAAACATACGGAAGATGCTATATGCACAGAAACAGATATATAATTCAAAAAGTGTGAGAAAGGATAAGAAAGGATTTGTCGAAAGAAGTAGTTTTATATGAGGTAATATTAATTTCGATTGGTTGTTTACTGGTATTCAAGTGTATTTAGTGGTTGGAGAAACATGGAGTAATGGATTTAATGATATAAGGAGGTTTACCGTTTCATGGAGATTGGAATAGACAAGTACTGAGGGGGGTTTGACGTCGGAGAGAAGGACAAAGGTATTTAAGCTCTGTAAAATTGTGCCTGGAGTGTGCCTGGAAAACCAGAAGACGGATGTTAAAAAATAATTCGTCGGTAGCTTTAATCTTATTTCAAGTTCATCGGAAAATCTTCCTCCCATATACCAGAAACCAGGAGTCAATGTGAAGGAAAATTATAGGAGCTGTTGGATTTTAAAGGTAAAGTTGGTCGAAATCTTAGCAACTGGATTTAAGGCACAAGTGGGAAACATGATTACTTCAGGATGGATGTTAATAGAAGGTGAACGAGGTTTTTAACAATTTAAGAGTTATAGAATCAAATAGTAATTTCATTGAGAAAAAATAATGGATAGTATATAAGGGAATGGAAAATGTGTTCAGAACTAATGGGGATAGCTTTACTTTTACTCCACAGCTGCAAAATATTGATTTAAGCGCAGTAACTAATGATATTAATGTCATCCTCCAGCTTACGGGATGCTTCATTCAGATCTGGTGGATGAAATAAAAGAAAATTTTGGGTGTACCGGGAGTGATGGATCATTAAAGTAGATAGATATAAGGATTAGTCGAGAGATGAGCCCTGAAAAATACTAGGAGAGAAAGAGGAGAGGAGAGAAGTTAATTAGGAATAACCACTCTTTGTGAAAGATGGGTCAAGAAGTAGAATACTTTGGAGTTTTATGAGTGAATAGTACTGTGTTTTTATTATTTTTATAATAAAAATAAACAAAGAAATGTTCCCAGTGAGATGCGTACTATAGTGATTTAAAAAAAAAAAGTTAATGAAGTAATTAAAAAAAAGAGACTTTTTCACAGATATGGCTGATTACCTGGACACCTTGTGCCAGGATTAAAGATGGCACGGAACAGATGTTCCGGTATTTTGGAACCATCATTAAAGACCTGTGCATTATAACGACTACAAAATACTTAAAAGGAAAAAAAGCACAAATCGAATCGATCAGGAAGAAAAAGAAAATTGCGGAAAATGAATTAATCACATTACTAAAATATATTCATATATGATTCACTCGACCATCGATGGCAGTTCAGAGACTGTAAGTACCACTTTTTGATGTTTATTTCGTGTCAGATATTCTTCTATACAAAACAGCTTCTTGCGATAATTAATTATGTGTGCCAATTGAAATACTGAAATTGATAAATTAACTAATTTAATTTAAGATTAACTTGTTAAGAGCTATGGGGAAATTCACCTACATGGGGTTTGGAGTATTTATTAAGAAATTAAGTTTGGAGGGGAGGTGGAAGTTAATGTGGGAGACAATAAGAAAACAAATACAAAACAGACGAATGATGTTAAATGATTGAACAAGATCCACAACTGTTTGGCATTTCGTTTGTCCATTTGTTGACTTTTGCCTGAGAAAGAATTTCTTGAGTCTTTATCTTCTCCCTCCTTCTGATTCCCACCATATAGTCCATATAGTTCCACCATATATATAGTCCAGGTGCGATAGGGTGAATATATTCATTTTTTGTAATAAAATGGCACGAGACTTTCCCCACGTGATAATTAGGAAAAATATAGTCTAAATAAATTGTATATGTTTTAGATAAAATCGGTATGTAGCAACATGGTGAAAAAAATACATATAGGTGCCGAAAAGTGTTTTTTTCACATTTTAAATCCGAAAAAAATTTATTTTGTAGAAAACTAAAAATATATTACATAATAGCGTTTACAAATACGGAAAAATGAGTTTTAAGTAATTGAAGCTGGTCAACAACATTTGTCAACAACAACAGTGGCCGTTTTAATATTTCGGTATCATCAAAACTGTGTTTCACCGTCGCGACCAAACGCGTCATTCGCTTTTCGTAAAATTCCACAGGAATATTCCTTGAAGTCATTTAAAACGAAGCGAGCAAGATTTTTTTTTTTTTGTTTTTTTACTTATTGACAGTTATGGTGGAGGGAAAACAAAAACCGAAAATTCTAATATGTAGGAAGATTAAATTTTATATTTTGCAAGAAAACAAAAATTTTGAGCTACAGAGCTCCGTCAATAAGGTCATATTTTAAATTATCGTATATAATATCTTAAATACAAAACTGAAAATACCAATATGGCGGAAGTGAAGAGAACAAAGTCGAGATTCCCAAAAAGGCAATTACGTTCAAATTTTTAATAGTCTAACTCAGTTTGGAGGTGAGAAAAGCCTCAAAAACATATTAATATCCGGATAGTGGCCGAAATTTCGACTGAAATTTACTCCCACTTCAATGATATTGTTCTGCCCAGAAAGCAAAAACTGCCCACTCCTTTATTTTTATTTTCAACTGAAACGCGAAAAAATAAGTCCTTCCCAGCACTCGCTGCCAATTTTCATCGAAAAACTTTCGAACACAAAAAAAAAAAAAATCTGGTGCGGTGCGCGCATCACACAACTTTCCCTTACCGCCCTACAATAATTATCTTTTTAATATAATTCTAAAGAGTTCACATAAACATTCCTTGAAATAAACTCAGCAGCATTCAATTCCTCTCCCACTTAAGTATAATAAAATAGTTTTTAAAACAATTTTAGTACAACAATTCTGTACACTACCTCTATATTTTAACTTTGTCAAGTTGCAAATATATTTTAAAAGTTGCTGGTTTAGTTTCTATGGAAACATTTTCTTTCCATTAAATAATGTGATAGTAGAAATTATTAAGTTAATTTCCGTTTTTGTATTCTTAAATTACTTTGTTACAGAGCGAATTGTTTACAACAGATTGGCGGATTGGTGGGATGAGGTTCGGTCGCATCTATCCCCTTTCGGATGCGCTCGGTTATCCATCTATTATATGCTCCTCATAAAATGCACTGTATCTTTGCTAATACTGGTCCGATTTTGATGATTTTTTTTTTTTTTTAGATACTTTAATAACCTTTCATATCATTCTGTACATAATTTACTATAAATTGCATACTTTTTAAGCCATGTGAAAATAAAATATTCTTTTCTTCATAACTTTTTTTCCTGAATTTTCTGGGTGATTTACTACATAAATGAAAAGTTAAAGGCCTTTATGAAGAATAATTTTGGCAAGTTTAATCAAAATCGTTAGAGCCGTTTTTGAGAAAAATGTAAAAAAGTGTAATATCCATTATATAATAGTTATTTCCGGTTAGTCCGATGCGCTGCATCTTTGCTATTATTGGTCCGATTTTGATGATTCTTTTATTGTTTTTTAAATAATTTAATTATCTTTCATACAAGTCTATAGATGATTTACCATAAATTGCACTCTTTTAAAGTTATGCGTAAATAAAATATTCTTTTCATCATAACTTTTTTCCCTGCAATTCCTCGGTGATGTACCATATATATGAAAAGTTAAAGGTCTTTATGAAGAATAATTTAGGCAAGTTTAATCAAAAACGTTAGAGCCGTTTTCGAGAAAATTGTAAACAATTGTAATATCCATGATATAATTACCATTTCCGGTTAGTCCGATGCGCTGCATCTTTGCTATTATTGGTCCGATTTTGATGATTCTTTTATTGTTTTTTAGATAATTTAATTATCTTTCATACAAGTCTATGGATAATTTACCATAAATTGCATGCTTTTGATGTTATGCGTAAATAAAATATTCTTTTCATCATAACTTTTTTCCCTGCAATTCCTCGGTGATGTACCATATATATGAAAAGTTAAAGGTCTTTATGAAGAATAAATAAGGCAAGTTTAATCAAAATCGTTAGAGCCGTTTTCGAGAAAATTGTAAAAATGTGTAAAATCGATTATATAAAGTGGCACTTCCGGTTAGTCGATTTTGACGAAAATGTTGCTGTAACATCACATGCATGTGCTAACCTTAAATATGTAATTTCAGTATCGTACAGCTTTCCGTTTTTGAGCTAGACTGATCACATACACACAGACACACAGACCATTTTGCGAGACTTGGTCATTTGGACTCAGGGGGACCTTAAAACATGTATTTCCGTTGAAAACTCGAATTCGAAAATTTTCACGATAGCAATACTTCCCCTTACTATATACTTCGTATATAGGTAAGGGAAAGTAAAAAAAAAATACGCAAAGCACGAATCCGATATTCACATGACTTAAGGTCGAAGTCAACTCTTATTTTCATTTAATTCGCTTGTAATATATATATATATATTTTAAAAGAATCATTGCTGATAAGAGACTATAATTTATTGAAATTATTCCAGCCATGCTCTCTCCTTGGGGAGGCGATTAACTAATATTAATGTAAAATAATATAAAGAATATTAACAAAACGAATCATTATAAAAGTTAACAAGGCCGGTACAAGGTACAAGAGAGAATAGAAAGTCGACGGATTTCGTTGAGAGGCTGTTATAGGACTTGGTTTTTAAATCACCTTATTACTGTCAGATGAATTTATTTAGTTTGATGATTCAAATTTTACTGATTTTTTTTTATGGATATCAAATATGATACTCGGTTTGCTAAGATGTGAGCAAGCCTCCATTTGCAAATATATTACTCCAAGAACACGCTTAATTAGCTCTACGGAAACATCGATGTTCTGAGAACGAGGAATCAAGAATCGATCCTGATATGCAAATATTTATGATCTTAGAGCTCTAGCGGCCCCATTTATGTAAAGTGATTAGTAAAAATAAAAATATATTTTTGGTGTTTATATTCTTGGAATTGTTTGTATCTGTATTCGACGAATTTCAGAGAAACGTGTTTAGTATAGTGTTAGGCAAAAATCAAAGTAAATGAAATTTTATTAAAAAAAGGTGTAGTTAATTTTTTTTTTGTAATCTTACCTATTTCCGAGTTATCGACACCGAAAAATAGGGATTTTTTCCGAAAATCGAGCGTTATACCTATTGAAATCCTTTTAAATTCCTTTAAATCTACTTTTGGCCAACAGATATATTGCTTATTACCTAATTAAGTTTAACGATTAAATTTGAGAATAA
Organism: Rhaphigaster nebulosa; assembly: GCA_948150685.1. Classification (NCBI taxonomy): domain Eukaryota; kingdom Metazoa; phylum Arthropoda; class Insecta; order Hemiptera; family Pentatomidae; genus Rhaphigaster; species Rhaphigaster nebulosa. The sequence continues at coordinate 91,109,953 of OX411310.1, forward strand.
GATTTGAGAATCCCAAAGATGTGAAGAGATCAGAAACTCCAGCCGGGACTTTTATTACTTCCTTGTACGAAGTAAAGTAAAGTATTGTAATCGCGAAAATTTTCGGTTTTTAGATTTCGATGGAAATATCCATTTTGACCATCCCTGAATCCATTTTGACTAGTTTTGTCGTGACATCTGTTCGTACGTACGTACGTTCGTATTTCGCATAACTCAAAAACGGTTAGCCGTAGAAAGTTGCAATTTTGTATTTAGGATTACTATAAAATCTAGTTGTGATCCTCCCTTTTTGGTTGCTGCTTAATCACCGAAGGTGGTACTTTACTTGAAGGTCATAATTGATTTCCATCAAAAATTATATTAAAATACTTCGCAAAACTTCTCAAATTTGGTATTTATCATTTATATATTGATTTAAATAACATACTAGATTTTGGTCTAAATTGGAAAACCGGAAGCGGTACTTTACTTGAAGGTCATATTAGACTTTCATCAAAAATTATATTAAAATATCATGTAAAACATCTCAAATTTGGTGAATATGACTTTTATATTGATGTGAATGTATTTACTATATTTTGGTTAAAATTGGTGAGCCGGAAACGGTACTTTACTTGAAGGTCATAATAAGCTTACATCAAAAATTATATTTAAATTAAATACATAAATCATATGTTTCGGTAATAAAGGTTACAAACGCAATTTGGTTTCCAATCCAATTAAACATTTTTATTACTTGTTTTAAGTATTAAAATTTAGTGTAAAATACTGGTTTTCCTCCTTATTTGTGTGTGTGTCTCAATAGATGGATGTCGCGACGCAGATTATTGTTTTTGAGATACTGCGATCTTCGGAAACTAGCAACCAAATTCGGGATCACTTTTTGAGCCACCGATTTATAGTTTAATAGGCGTACAAGGAAGTCATGTGTTGTCCACATCAGATATTTTTTTGTAATCTTACCTCCGAAAATCGAGCGTTATACCAATTAAAATCCTTTTAAATTCCTTTAAATCTACTTTTGGCCAACAGATATATTGCTTATTACCTAATTAAGTTTAACGATTAAATTTGAGAATAAATTGCGATGCATGTGAAGAATGATTTTTTCTGCATTCCCAAAGATGTGAAGAGATCAGAAACTCCAGCCAGGACTTTTATTTTTTTAAACGAAAAGTTACTAAAATGAACACATAGGGAACCGTTTAAAAAAAAGTTGTGTCTCTGGAAGTACCGACTCATTAGTTTCTGTCTCTAATGAGCAATCTCTTTCTGGCAAATTAAATAATAGCAAAATAAGTGAACAACCGATATAATAAAAATAAATAAATAAAATAAATTATCTTAAACATATACTGCCATTTATAGAATCATCAAAGCAATGGAGAAATTTTCTGTGTTGAGGACACCACATCAACGTATTGACTTGAAATGGTATGTCCTTTGAAATGAAACGTCTGACCAGAAATGAGATCTCAAAGACGTTCTTAATTTGATTTAAACAACATAACCCTTTTGATAAAAGTCCTGAAATTTCTTTTATTTCCAAAGGTGTGATGGTTTCTGATATTGTTGATTGTGACCTAGCTTTTCATAAAGCAGTTGGAGCTGTAAGTGTGGTTGAAGATAAGCACTTAAAGGATAATCGCTTAAAAAAAAAGTCGTGCTAAGTCTTTAGCTACTGTAACCAAATCTATCTCACGATTATGTTATCCCTGTTAATCCCAATCAACCCTTGCATCGCTTGGTTTGCAAATTAAAAAAGAAAATACGCTCAGCTGAAGGAGATATGTCAATATGAGATAGGTTCCTAGCTCCAGTCTTTTTCAACGAAAGTGACTTGATGAAGAAGGGTTCAAAATCGTCTATTGTCACTGTATGTAACCAATATAAAATACATATTGTATGAAAATTTAAAAAAAATTTATCAAGAACTTTTTTTTCAACAAACGTTTCATGAATTGATATTCCTGTTTTACGAAACATTACCCCATCAATTTTCATTGTATTCAGCACTGTAGCTGCAGAAAAGGTTAGGCAAAAGAATATTTTGATAATTGGAAAACTATTAACAAGAAATTTTAAAAACTTAAAAAAAATATGGTTACGTTGGCTCCTGAAGATCTTTACAGTGAATTATTAAATTTACTGATATTCTATTATACTTTCTTTTTTACCAGTTACATTTAATTTTTCAATAAAATCAATGAATTACCTTAGAAATGGTATAAGTAACATTAATAAATTATTGAAATTCTCAGAGATAATAGCCCTTGAAATTTAAGGTAGTATTAACGTATTTCACATCCATTAATTAGTTTATTAAATAATTGAAGGTGTAGGTGGTTGCAAAATATTTATAAAAATTTTAAACAAATGAATGTAGAGAAATAGAGCTCTCAGCCTCAACAATTTAACCGCAACCATGATCAATTTAGTTATTATATATATTTTTAAACCTCTTTCCGTTTTAACTATCGCATTAATATTTTCACGAATACCAACGAATTTAGCAAAGGATAGTTCCGAAGTTTTTATAAAAAAAAAAAAAAAATTGAGAATTTATATATTTAAGGTTTTTTTTTATCATAAACTTTTTTGTCAACAGAAGTTTCATGAATTGATATTCCTGTTTTATGAAAAATTACCCCACCAATTTTCTACGTATATCGAAACACTGCAGTTGCTTGATAGATATTGATGTTGAACATTTCATATAAAGTCTCTAAAAACATGTATATTTTGATTTGTAGTTTCATACCAACTTTAGTATTTTTCCACGTTCAATCTGTTCATGATTAGAAAATTGGATTGAGATTTACATAATATAATTAGGGTATTAAATGTGAACTTTCTATCAGTGTCAACTGAGAGCTTGAAGAATTGTACTGCGATACGACTCAGATAGAAAAAAAAAATCAAAAATTTTAAAAATTATCTAGGATGAGGCATAAATAAATCGATTTTAATCCAGCCGTTATAAATTGATAGGATTGTTTATATCCATCCTACCAGTTTTCTTCACGACGAACTAACCAGTGCATATCTTTAAAGATTAACCACCGAAAAAAGTCTAGTGTTTAAAAGAACGTGTTGCACTTCATAGTGAGAAATACTAAAAAAAGAAAATAGGACATTTTTTATATTGATTTTTTGGACTCGGGGGGCCAAAGTGTGAAAATTAAGTAAGATCTGGAAAAAAAAGGTGTGTTGACCAATTATTTAATGCCCAGCGTACAAAAGTTCAATATTACAATGAATGATATTAATATTTTTGCTTCATAGTATAAAAAAAAAAACAGGTTACAACAGAAATAAGTGCTCCGGTTCGTAGCAATGAAGTACTTCTTAGGTCCTCAAACATCCGCTTTCACATTTCGCACATCCAAAATGAAAGGGGCACAAAAAACTCAAAAAACGAGTTTTTGTTAGAACGGACATTAGATATAGGTTAAGTTCACCTTAAAAGCATTTCCTCTAACACATTTTGCTATAGATCACTTATTGGCCTAATGGCGTGCTGGATGACTGGAATGGATAGGAGCCCAACTATTAAAATTTCGGACGTTTAAAATTTTGAGTTACTCTTCATTCATTTTGGATGTATTTGTGAACAAAGATTATACGCTAAAAGAGTTTCAATTTTCTTTGAGATTACCAAAAGTTAAACGGGTATTGTTATCATGCAATTATCATCACATCAAATAACGCAATTTTACGAATTTGATCCATCAGTCAAGCTCCCTTTTGAAAGATGTTCGACAATAGCTGGCTTATTATTGTATGATTTTTGTAATATATGTGTATAAAATGAAAATAAAAAAAGTTGTTATTAATAACTCATTTCATCTGTTCAGAACCATTAACTGAGTCAATAGTAGTGTAATCTAGGAATCAACTAAACCTAACATACTGCAGGGCATACGTATTCCCAGGCGGCAGAATTTAGAGACTGACAAAATTTGAAAACAAATTTTTTGTTTCAGTAAAAAAAATTTGTTGCATTTTGATTGTTTAGACCTTTAATATTAATTCATTCAATAAAGTGAGTTAATGATGTTAGATGATGATATTTATTTCGAAATATATTACATAAAATACTGTAATAAAACTGTTGACTTTGATTTCTAATTCCTGGGGCTAAGTCTGACTCCTGACTCAGTTAGTCATAAATTCACGATTTATAAATTCGGGGTCCAAGTACGGGTGTGATTTTTTCAAATTACAGTCTATTCCTACAAGGCTTAGTATTACGAAGCTGTTAATTAACTGATTTACTAAAATAAATTTTTAGCTTAAATTTAGTCAGTCAGTCCGGACTGAAACGTACTTAAACCTTAGCAGTTCTTTTTTTTTTTAGAATTATAAGAAGAAGAACATGCAGAAAAAGATGCGCGTAACACGAATCAGTGGTTCTTTCTTTCTTTTTTTTTTTTTTTTTTTATAAAACATTATGACTTTATCTTGAAAACATTTTGATTGCTATTATAAACTTCGTTTAGTCGCTCTCAAGTCTGATCCTTTTGATAACTATCACATCACATTAGTAGTATTCTACAAATATAAATGGCGAATAACAAATATTATTGAGTTGTCCTTGTACTACTCCGAGACGAGACGATCCTGTAAGAAGGCTGAGCAGGACCGCAGTGAAGAGGAGTGGGGGCATAGTCGAGAGCCAGTCTGCCGCCGCCTGCGATGGGACTCTAGTGTGTGTCCGGTGGGTCCTTCGTGCGTGTGTGTTAGTGTGTAGCTGTTAGCCTCACCTCTTTGCATTTAGATAGCTCACACAGGTATAACTCTCTCAATTATTTGAGATAAATAAAATATTTAAAAATTTTTTTTTTCAAAAATATAAAAATATTGTTACTGAATGACAAAAAAAAAAACATGAATTGTGCGTATATATATATATATATATATATATATATATATATATATATATATATATATATTTCTATGTATGGATTTGTACTGATACCATTTATATTTGATTGAGTATATTTCATTATAAAAAGTTTTATTAACGTACATATTCACTGCTAAAATAATAATTTTTGAATAATTTATTCAATTGCATAAGTACTACTCACAAATTATTCGTAAAATTTTTACAATTTCTTATTCAAAATTATTTCATATTTTATTATTATTTTTTATACCAAATGCTTATGATTTAAATATAATTTTATTGATGAGTATTGAATCACAAAAGTTCTTTTATGTCAATATTTTATTATTGTCATGTCTCTGAAGAAGAACGCTAATGAAATATTGTAAGAATATACGAATAAAAATACTTTAAATTTTGACGAGTATTGTCGGTTTTTACATCCTATAGTTGGTTAGGTAATTTAATATTTTGATAATTGCAAAACTATTAATAAGAAATTTTAATTAAGTTAACAAAACGATTGGTTACGTTGGTTCATTCTCAAGTGCTTAGCTCTTAAAGATTAAATTTACTGAATTTTTTTATCATACATTCTTTTTTAACAGTTACATTTAAATTTTAAAGAACCAATAAATTTCTCTAGAAATTTCTCAATAAGTACCTATAGTAAAATTTGAATATTTATAATTTTTTACGAATTTCATATATGATTTAGATATTAGTTTTATTAACATGTATTATATAACTGGATAAAAACGAGATGATAACCCTTGAAATTTAAGGTAGTATTTACGTATTTCACCTCCGTTAGTTTGTTAAACTATTGAAGGTGTAGATGGATGATATTCGTAAAATTTATAATATTTTTTAATAAATTAATGAAGAGAATTGTACTTTCAGCCTTAACAATTCAAATGTAGGGATGATTAATTTAGTATAATAATTTTTTTTAAATAGTTTTCCTTTTTAACCATCACATTGATATTTTAACGAATACCAACAAATTTAGCCAAGGATCTTTCTAAGTTAAAAAAAAAAAAAAAATGAAAATCTATAATTTTAATATTTTTATAATGAACTCTTTTTTTCAACTAACGTTTTATGAATTAATATTCCTATTTTATGAAAAATTACATCACTAAGCACTGAATTTTGTAGAAAAAAAAGATGTTGAATTATCAAATGTGAAATGCAGATGAAGTCTCTGATTTTGAGAAAATTTCTGAAACCATGAACGACAGATACGATGTTTCATACCAACTTTAGTATTTTTGTACTTGAATCTGTTCGTGATTAGTAAATTGGATTGAGATTTGAAGAAAAAAAAATAAAAGATTAATGGGTTTAAACTCTCTCCTATCCTCAAAAACATAAGAATTATTAAAAAAAAAAATTTCCGAAAATATCTTTGGAAGGATTCAGCCAAAAAAAAACAAGCGAAATTTAAAATTTTATTTTGGCTAATTTCATAGATTTTGGCTGATTAAAGTTATTGCTATACAATGGGTACGCATTTTACCATCCATATCTTAGCCCCAGAATATTTCTCTCTGAAATCTTTGCATTCTTGACAGCTCTAAAGAAACCGTATATACTCTAAGGTTACATTAAAATCGATTTTGCAGTTCAGCTGAACGAGAGCTATCCAGAATAGAGATGGGCAAAAAGTATTCTTGAGTAACGAGTAAAATGCGCGGTGCTTAATACTCAAGAGTACTTTTTGCCCATCGCTAATTCAGAAGCACAGAACAACGACAATAACAGAACAATCTTTTTAAAAATAACTTCTTTTTTCCCGACTATTCGGTAATCTCTAAAACGATTACATTTTGTGAAATTCGTTTATTCGTAATAAAAATTATCAATTAATAAACAAAAGCTTCTTTCTTGCATTTATTTTGATGTTAAAATACGTTTATATGCTAAACACTTATGTTACATATATTTAATGCTAAAACTAGTAAAATATTTTTATAATAAAATTTAATTTTGAATGGAACTTCAAAATAATTTTCTAATATCAATTTATGCTTTAATGAATTCCTTCAATTTTAAATGCCTATGAAATAAATGCCATTCACATAATTTTAAAAAGTGGAAAATAGTCTATATTCTGGTGAAAATAACATATATATTTAAAATAAAATATACAGACACGTTTCATTAATATCAACGCTTATATACTTATTATTTCAGGTAATAGTTTTGTAATTTATTCTACATTTTTTTAAATATTAGCAATATATTTCAATAAGTCAATTAAATATGTTTATCAACTAAATTTATTATTAAATAACTATATTGAAATTCCTAGATGTACAGAAATAGGAGAAAATAGGAAGAAATTATTATTTAAAATATATGATACATTGCCTAAAATTATAATAATAACTTTAATAACATAATAACTTTTAAGAAAAATAAAAATGACGAAATACCGAAATTGGATTCATCATTGAAAGGCAGCATTCTCATTTCCACTCTGATATTTTTTCAATTTATTTAAAAAAATATATATTTTATTCAATATATATTCCATTCCTAATAATATATCTGCTCTCTCGTATAAGTAATTTTTAAATATTACCGATGTATCCCTATATGTCAATTGAATATAAACTTTAATATTAACTTAATATATTGAGTTGACTTAACATAACATTAAAACAAATACACGAAGGTATAATTTATTTGAAAAAATTGCCGATTGGTTTTAAATTAAAATATTTACTTTAATGGCAATGAAAAATTTACACATAAAATAACGAAACGTCAAGATTGGATTATTCAATAAAAATCTGTTGTTTTTTTTTCGATGTTCTTTTGAATTTACACCTGAAAACTCATTTCCACCCACTCATTTATATATCAAGCTAAATCAAACACATAAGAAGAGGGAAAAATCATTACACAAACCAATTAAAAAAGTTGTGTAAATATATTATACAGTGCTGAATTAATAATCACACTCTTTCCTCATTTTGTGAACATTCTAGAAGAACATTAGGATGATTTTTTTTGCTTTTAGTTATCTCTGATGTTATGAAAGATTGCATGACTCGTGAAGGACAGAAGACGTTCGTGTCGGTTTGTCTGATCATGATGAGCTCATATTCTATTTTGTCCTAACTTTTTTTTTTCTCATACCGCAACTTTCTAGTTTTCTTAACGGAAGTACACGGGATCGTTTAATGACAAAAGTAGCGGAGTCGTGACGGACTTATTCAAAAGGGGTTGGAATAAAACTATTCATGCCGCTAAATCATTTAAGGGGGAAAGTGGTGAAGTGAATAAGATTCCGGATTAGTGGTAGAGATTATCCGCTATTTAGTCTCTTCCGTGAATACCGAGGCATAATTAACATTTTATAACAGCTCGTTACCTGTTATAAATGATTCTGTTAAAACGGGGAACAGTTTTAGTCCTGGACTTGCAAGGGTACTTAGCCTGAGTAAAATACCATCTTTATGATGCAAATCGGCTTATCGGGGAGTTATGAAACAGCCTGGTAATATAGCATTCATTGAAATTTATTTATTTTATAAATACTTGTAAAAAAGATTCTAAATTGATAAAATAACTATGAAGATTATCAAATTAACTCTAATAGATTATTAGATAATATAACTACTTTAATGCTACATTTAGTTAACAATAAAACTTTTTACATAGTCATAATTTTATTTTGTGTCAAGTTTCGGCCCTTTTTAACAACATTTTTGGAAATTTTCTAACTCTATATTTTATGTCACTTAATTCAAATTATAAAATGTTATTGAACATGCAACTAAAAGCAGTATTTGTTATAAATATAATTGTTCTGAACTTTCTAATTTTCTAATTCATTGGCGCCTATTCTCTTGGTCTCCATTTCTTTCTAAATTATTTAAAACACACCTTATTACTTCTTGAGTTTCACACCTAACTATTAACTATATTCATGTGACTGATTATATAGATCTCATAGATTATAAAAAAACAAGATTTAAATTTTAAAAAATACCATAGGGCAATACAAAAAATATCCAGTACCTAATTACCATTTCATTGTTTTCAGTAAATTGTTCAGTATCTTTTATCATGCATTTCTTTTTCAAATAAACTTTTTATAATTTGGATAATCATTATTTTATTATAAAGTTTCAGTTTTTGAAAAAAACACATCTATTGAAACGATTCAATATCAATATGTAGAATAAATGTTTCAAACAATATATAAGTATTTATTTATAATTTGGAATTGGAGAAATTATTTGAGATAATAGTTCAAGGGAAAAAGTCCAGCACGAAATACGCAAGAAAAACGTCTATTACTTAGAAATATGATGATATTTTTCAAACTTTTACTTAATGATCATAAAATATAAAACGCTGCAAATAAAAACCTTATTTTTATTATATATATATTTTTATAATGATTCCAAAACACTTAATATTTTTCCTCAATATTCATAAAGATTGAGAAAAGGCCGAGAAATGGTCAAACGTAACTAGTCGGCCACAATTCCGGGCCGAAACGGTTGATGATAATGCCGAATTCCGAGGATCATCCTAAGATAGCCTGTGGCTTTGTAGTATGAAGGAAAAGCTGCGGACGATGGACGGATGGATTTCTTTTATTGATTTTTTGATTTTAATTATCTTGAAGTGTAAAACCTCAAATTTTAAGTGAGAGTTAATTTTTTTTTCTTGGTCTATCACAAGCGTTCATTATTGAAAGTAATAAGCCAAATATAGTAGATAATATTATTGGAATGATTTTTAAAATTATATATTTAACATACGTACAAAAAAATTAGAAAAACCACGTCTACAGAAGTCGAAGTTCACTAATTGAAATTATGTGAAAATTATGTATAATAAAAACGAAAGCTAAAATTCTTGTATTTTTATAGGAAAAAATCCAAAAATAATATTTGTCTGTTGACTTTAATAAAACTTCAAAATCATATTAGATTTAAATTTACAGAAAAAAAATAGACAAAATATAAATTCAATTATATTTACAATGATTGAATCCAATTATAAAATTTCAGCAGACAAGAATATACCGATTCCATCTTTAATTTTTAAAATTGAAGTTTTCTAGTAAAAAAACTACTTAGCCAATCATTTGTCTAACATTACTGTAAACCCAATTTTAGCGTCTAGCCCATTTCATCTGAATTTTTTTTAGCTATATTATTAAATATAAAAACTTTCGATTAACAAATACAAATTAACTGGTTTTTCACTGTTTTTGTTTTTTTAAATGATTTTTTCTTTTTCACTTTATTGGTTCCTGATTTTGAAGATTATTGTCTCTGTGTTCAAAAACCTCATCGTATATTAAAAACTTGTTACTAAAATATATAACAGTGCATTTCGCCATAGATTGGATGACGTTCAAAACTTTGAATTTGCAATTTCATATTCGAATTTGATTTTTTGTGATATCTGAGTTGTGAAACGGTATTAGAAAAAATATTATTCGAAATCCTTTGGTAACACTCAATGAATACAAATTAGCTCATTACATCAAAGCTTATTTGGGATTTCGGATGGGAGTATTGAATCTGTAGGAAGCCTGTCTCTCGCTAGAATGCGCTGAAGTAGCAGCTCTGTCGCCGAACACTCATTTATTATTGCAATTTAATTAATTTATTCCATTAGTCGACGAATATGAAATTATGTGTTTACTTAATAAAGCAGAATAAATATTTATTGATTATTGATATCAATAAAAGAAATAAACAAGTCACGCAACAGTCAGCACTCACTGACGTAGGAAAAGGAACTATTAGTCGTGCTTGATTCATGAAGTTATAATATTCTTGACAGACACTGTGGTCATCATTCTGCTCTATCTCATTCATCTCCTGACAAATATCAAGTACTCGTTTATTCAAAATTGAGCCTGTAGCTGCAAGAAGGGCCAAAAGTTAGTTTTGATATACGAGCTTGCAAAGATTTTCGATATCTCTCAAAATTTCTATGCAGCCCAACATTTCCTTGCAGTATTTCATTATATCATTCAGTTACTTCTAAACCAGTACTGAAAATCTACAGCAAGGAGGGTCATTTTACTCCAATTTGGTAAGAGAAATATAACTACTTAATTGCCATTTTTATGAAAAACGCCATTTCCAAGGATTTTTGAATAGAACATTTTATTGACACTGTAATGAACATTTATTTCTCTATTAAAATATAGTTAATACTTAATAATTGAATATGCCTTTTCTAGAAAAGAAAAAATAAATATTATCTTCAGTCGAATAAGATATATTTGCAGATTGATGTGTAGATCTAAACAATAAAATAAAATAAAATAAATACATAAAATAAAATTAGGCACTTCAAGAACATCAAATCGTTTAAATAAAATCCTTGTGATCAAGTAAAGGCTTCTAATACCACAATTAATTTTTTTGTTAAACTATAACTAATAACTTGACTAGTTAAGGAAATATGATAAATAACCAGATTTATTTGATATATTTATATAATAATTTTATATAATTATATAGTAATATAATAAACTGGATACGAATTGTTCGAGGTCTTCTGATACCTCCTATCACCCTCACCTCGAGAATTTGTGACTACATTAATAATACCTCGACATGCACATCGTCGGTTTCATGTTAAACTTACTAATGTGAAAAAATCGACTTTATTTTTTTATATGTCGGTTGACACAGCCTTTAGTAATCGGTGTAATTGGCCAGGATAGGTAATGTTTTTAAAATAAAATTATATGTGACTACACACAAATAAAAAAATAAAGAAAGAAAGAAAATTATCATTAAAATGAAGCCAAGGTAGTAAACTTTTTATATGAAAAATTTCAATATTTAAGTTTAAGATGATACAAGACAATAATCATATTTGAAGCGTTTTACATAATACAAAATAAGTATACATTTTCCTAAGTAAAAATTTAAAGAAATAGAATAAATCTATTAATTTTTTTTAAAGTAGCTTGGTAAAAGCCGTTGTAAAGGTTTGTCCACACCGATCAATTTTCGATGCGCTTTCGTTTTCGATATCGCTACCAACTCTCTCATGCCTTGAAAATTTGAGTTTCTTTCATAAATGATTTCATTATTATCATTCCATATTTCGTTCGGCACATTTTTTTAAAAATAAATAATTCATCCGCATTCCGAAACTCTCCCAAAACAATATATTTTTTTTTTTACTGGAGATGATATTTCAGTCATATACTGCCCATTTTTGGATATAAAAAATAAAGGTTTGCTTATAGTATTACATTCATTAGAGAACTAATATATTTAGCATTACTTTCTAATTTTAATTAATCGAATATATTAATTAATGAGAAACAAAGGAGACCAAACCTGTAATTTATTTATTGTAATTCAATTGACAAATTAAAAAAAAAACACCCCGAGTCTCTCAAATTGCACCAAATAACTAACGCCGCACCAAGACGGAATGACAGATCACATAAATCCTGCACGCCTCACATCAGCAGCTATAAAATGATTGACCAAATAGACAACACGTGTTCTAAAACAGTTTAACATATACTGACGTAAAAGGGACGAGATAACATTAAATATATTGTTTATATAATAATATATTGTTAATGAAATTGTTTGTTACCATTTTTTACCGAATAAAGATATTGTTTTACTTTTTATTTTATTTTTTATTTCATTAATCAATCAATTCGATTAACTAAAATTTGAAAGTAATGCCAGGCATATTAATTCGCTTATGAAAATAACATTTTAAGCAACCTTTTATTTTTTTTATATTAAAAATTGGCCTATATATGGCTGCAATATCATCTCAAGTAAAAATATAAACAATATATTGTTTTGGGATAGTTTCGAACGAGATAGATAGTGATAATTTATATTGAAGGAGCTCAAATTTTCATGGTATGATAGGACATGATCGGCAGCAATGTCGAAAACGAAAACGCTTCGATAATCGATCATAGCCGTTTAAAAAAAAAGTTTTTCAATTGACGAATTTACTTGTTTCTTTTTTTTCTTGAGTATATTGTTTATAAATTTAGATTAAAAATTATCATTTCAAATTTAATTTTAATCATGAGTCCTTTTTCATTTATTTATCAAAAACAATTGATATTAATGATTCTATAGGCCATTTCGGCAATTGTGACTTAAATGAGTTATACTAGATTTTAATAATCAATTATATGAAGAAGTTCTTAAGTTTCTTCGGACATTCTTTCGAATCATCTTCAAAAAACTGTACCACCACAAAAAAAAAAAAAAAATACTGGTAATACAAGTAGGCATCGAAGTATGCAGTGAAATTAATAAATTCATCATGAATTAGAAGAAAACAAAACGTCAAATTGAGGATAGGTAAAACAGTTGGTTATATTTTTAAAAATAATCATGAAAGTATGTATTAAGGCCCATAAGTTGCCATCCTGCAGTCGTTTCTCCACTTCAAGCTGGCTGACTAGTCCGCTATGCCTGCACTCTCCATACCCATCACCCGCACTTCCTCGGTCCTGTCAGTCCGTATCTAACCTTGAAGGAATCAGTGCGTTTTAGCAATATTCAAGATCGAATGCTGAATACTCCTGCGTAAATTAAACAGCACTTGTATGATGTGTATGGGGAGTCCTCCCTCTCGTATTTCACTGTAACAGAATAAGCAAAATTATTTAAGTTAGGAACAGAAAGTCTGGATAACGACCCGCGTCCTGGTCGCCCATTGGAAGCTGTCACTTCTGAAACAATCCAACTTGTGGAAGTTCAATTGCTGTCTGATCCGAGGCAACAAGTGTTCTGAGGATCATTAAAGAACATTTACATATGAGCAAGATGGGTTCCACAAATTCGGCTTCTCAAAAAGTGGAACGTGTTCGCTGCTGCAATGAATTTTTACGTGGGTATAATGCTGACTCAAACAATTTCTTGGATTCAATTGTAACTGGGGGTGAGTCAATGTTTCTATACTATGACCTCTCAGCAAAAGGGAATCCATGGGATGGAGAAGGCCAGGAGAAGAACCTCCGCTAAAGGCGGAAGTCAAGCAGTCGACAAAAAAGATAATGACCACCATTTTTTGGGATTGGTGAGGAATACTGCTGATTGATTTTAAGGAAAGGAACACCTGAATGCTGAGTGTTAATGTGTGATAGTATGCAGCCCTGCTTCACCAGTTACGAGACGCCATCAAAGAGAAAAGGCGGGTGAAGTTGAGCAGAGGTGTTCGGCTTCTTCACGACAATGCCCCTATCCAAACAGCATTGATTTCCAAGGCCCCTGTGAAGGACTGCGGATTCCAAGAAACCTCTCATCCATCCTGCAGCCTAGACTTGGCCAGTGGCGATTTCTACGTTTTCTCAAAGTTAAAATATAGTGACTCTACAGAGTGAAATTCTTATTAAGATGGATTTCTCCTTGTCATCAGGTCAAACGACAATGTCCAATTCTGAGGCGTGTAGTAACTACCTCCTCTCTTTTACACTGGAGGATGGGGCCTAGCAACTGACAGTCGGTTTAATGATCTTGAGTTTGTTGTTCTCCGGCGTAGTCCAAGTCTGTTGCCCTTCAATTAGAATGTTAATATTTATTGGTTGAAATAGATCTGATGGTGAGATTTTTTAGGACGTTAATTCTTCCAGTGAATGGGTTTCTGTTTCTGCTTTATCTACTTCCTCGTTTCCAGAAATTGAGGAATGACTTCGGGCTGAATGACTTTGCAGAAATTGCATTAACTCAGAAGAATATTATTTTTCTAGAAGAATCTTCTATTTGCTTTATTGCATAATGAATTTCTTGAACAAGAGGGTTATCCGAAGAAAACTTTGGAAGTGGCTTTAAAGGGACTTAATGAGTCGGACCAAACAATTATTGACTGTTGATGAACTATTTATGAACATGCTAGTTGAAATCCTTTTATTATTGCCGTCAGTTCAGCTGTGAAGATACCACAAACACCATACTTCAGAATTCTATGGCCGTTGATCCTTTGCACATGAAGTCGAGTCGTTTGTTTTTGAACCATCTGTATAATTTTCTAGTGGAGAATATTTTCTAGTCATAGAGATTTTCAATATTTTATAGTTGCCATGTGTAAATGTCTGTGTTAACGGCGGTAATTTTCTTCCTGGATTTTTGAGCTGGTGTTGTGCCAATTCAGAGATAATCCATCTCGTTTTGGAGAAAAGAGGAAGGGAGGGATCTTTCAATATTTTATATTTTTCAGCATTTATCTGTTGAAATATAGAATTACAAACGGGATTTCTCGTTGGGTATAAATTTTTGGTGGGGGTAATTGAAAGTACCACGCTATACCTGAATTGTTAAGAGCTCTGAAATTTTTAGAATGTTTTGTTAATCCGGAGTTTAATTTAAATGTTTAAGAGTGTTCCACGAACCTTTTAACCGTTATTTGAATTTTTCAACACTACTCCTTAACCAATTTATATTTTACTTTTTTTTTTTTATCTTTACCGTTGAATGCAAGGGGCATAATAATTTTATGAATTCATTCTTCATCATTGTTCATACCATTTGTAAAATAAAATTAATTTTTATAAGGAAGCCCTATCTCTCTAAAATAACAAAGCGAGAAAAAATAACTTATCAAATAAAAGCCTCAGGGTTAGTTTGGACAGGCACAGTTATTTTTAAAATTTTTATTTATATTATATTGATATAATAAATATATACGTATATAAAAATTGCATTCATAAACGATATTTAAAGGCCATTAGTGAAAACTAGAAACAGAAGAGTTCTATCCATAGAGCTATGTTAAACCTTCTAATATTTCTGGCACCCTGCCACACAGAAAAACGTATTTGAAACATAGTACGCCCGAGGCCATTCATTCCATCCATCTAAGTCTCCAGATGTATTTTTTTTCTGTAAAAAATACTTAGCACTGTCATAGTGGAAAGGCGAATGATAAATGATCTAAGTCAGTAGCAATAAGGATATAATTAATTATATCACTTGTCGACTGAATCAAAAACCCAAGTACTGAGAAATGAACCTTTTCACTAGGGACAGGCTTGATAAGAAAAGATTTTTCAATATATAGAATAGCAAAAAAAATCCCTTAAGAATAACTGAGGTTTACAGAAAAATAATTATTATTTCTAGTGAAAGATATAAAAATTATTCCGTGAATAAATAGAAAAAAATCTTAAGTATATACATGCCTGTACAAAATATATAAAAAACAAATGAAGAATGGTGAAACAATAAATTCATAACTATAAAAAAAAGAAAAAAAAAAAAAAAGTATGAGATGTGGACACCACATGACTTCCATGTACGCCTATTAAACTATAAATCGGTGGCTCAAAAAGTGTTCTAGGATTTTATAAATAGTTTCCGAAGATAGCGGTATCTCAAAAACCACACTTTGCGTCGCGACGTCTCTTGGCGTCCATCTATTTACATATACACACACGCACACCCCGAACGAACGTACTCACACTCACCATTATGTATATATATATATATATATATATATATATATATATATATATATATACATATATATGTTAAAAACAATTAGTGCATATCTTGAAACGTGCGTGTCCATGAAAATCTCGATTTGTGGTTTTTAGCATGATTCGTATTCCTCCCTTCTAAGAAGGCGGGAGTAAAAAAAAAAGTTTCAGGTAAAATACCACTTCCAGCTATTCAATTTTAACCAAAATCTGGTATATTATTTATATTGATACCAAATAGATTTTCATAAAATATTATATTAAAATATAATGCGAAATTTCTCAAATTTAGTATAAAAGGCTTATATATTAGTATAAATAACATACATTTTGTTGAAAATTGGCAAACCGGAAGTTGTATTTTACTTGTATGTCATAATAGATTTTCATAAAAAATTATATTAAAATATAATACAAAACATCTCAAATCTGGTATATAAGACTTTTGTATCAATATACAAAATTCTACATAATATAACATACAATAATATACTACATTTTGGTTAAAATTGGATGCAAAATGAGATGTTTTGCATTATATTTGAATATAATTTTTTATGAAAGTCTATAATGACCTGCAAGTAAAGTACCACTTCCGGTTATCAAATTTTAACCAAAATGTAGTATATTATTGCATGTTCTGTTATGTAGTATATTGATACAAAAGTCTTATATACCAGATTTGAGATGTTTTGTATTATATTTTAATATAATTTTTGATGAAAATCTGTTATGACTTACAAGTAAAATACAACTTCCGGTTTTCCAATTTTAACCAAAATCTAATATGTTAATTATACTAATATATAGGTCTTTCATACTAAGTTTGAAAAGTTTCGCATTATATTTTAATATAATATTTTATGAAAATCTATGATGACCTTCAAGTAAAGTACCATATGATCAAAAAGGGAAATTCACACTTACAGTTCAGTCTATTACAGTCTATATAACTTTGATAGCTCAACGGAAGCATGTAGAATAAATGCGTTACTCAGAGCCGTCTATGGAGCCATAATACTTATTGCCATAAGTGTGACAGATTTTATTGTATTGCTATTTAAAAAAAAAAAAAAATCTCAAAATAAAATCTAGACGTGTTAGGCATCGATACGGCTAAATATATCTTAAACAAACTCCGAAACATCAGAAATGGTTCATAAATCAAATTTTTATAGGGTGAAATTTCTAAAAAAAAAAAGTTTTTAGCTTTAAATTTTTTTAAAGAGTTAAAATCCGTATAAATGATACACAAGGCACTAAAAAAGCTCAAAATTTATGTGCATGCAAATTTTCAAATAAATGAGTTCTGTCATTTAGGCTGTAGTCTCGTCAAAAGGCAATAAGACCCTGACCGGAGAAAATGGCATTTTTGAAGTGTGATTTCTGGTCTCCCTTACAAAAATTAAAAATTTCTGTTGTCGTACTAAAGTATATCAGTGTAAAATTTCATGCTCCAAGACTGTATTTTCAGAGTCGGTCAAAATAATAGTAGCGGCGTTTGTCCTTTTTCAAGCGGATTCTACCGCGTAAATAGAAACATTTTTATTTGTATATTATTATTATTTGTTTTATTAAACTTTTGATTTTAACGGAAATGTGTGAAAAGGGATATGAAAATTTATATTTTTTTTATAATTATTGAGATTTGAAAAATAAAGCCAACTATTAAGATTTAAAAAAAATTAAAATGCATACTAATTAGGGTCACCAACTGGCCGGGAGACATAGTATCAAATGCCAATTAACGCGGTATTGATAAAGGTAAAACTATTTAATTTTGTCCCCTTCTGTTCTGGAAAAATGTTAAATTTTACAATGGTGAATAATTTTATGCTTCTAAATTTTTTTTCTACGATAAAAACTGATAACGAAAGACATTCTCATTACAAAACTGTCAAGGGTGACGCTCCACGATTGGACAATAGTTTGCGGTTTAATCTCGAGGAGTTGATGGATAGGGGACGGGCAGGTGACTGCTTGTCGATAATAACTGCTGACGTGGTATTTACTGGCCAATACCCATTAGCGTTGGCCAATCAGAATGCTAGCTCACTACCCTGGTCTCCTCTGGAGTGAGCATCCCCTAATTGGTGTGTGCACGCTTCATGCAATCCCGCACAATCAGCCGCCCAGTCGACCGATGTGCAGCATCCTTGGATTAGATTGCACAATTTTTTTAAACGGTATAATTGGATAGGAATTAAAAAAAAAAGAAAGTTAATTTAGCATTTTTAAATATTAAAAAATGGTGAAAATAAGTAATTTCAGTATTATTTAAATATGAGAAAAATTTTCTGTTGACAACCTCTGATTTTTTATAAACGTATTTATTTATTTAATTAATATGCAGAGCAAGAGATTTATGTAATTCAAAGCAAGACTGATATTTGCCGACGTACAATCATGTTGATATTTCAAATATATGCTTATATATTCCATATAATTCATTTGATTATAGTTATATAGGTTTGTCATAGTCTGTATATTACATAGCGGCTGTAATTAGAGTCATTTCCATTACTACTTCAGTGCGTTCTGTTTGATGTAATCTACTTAAACCTTGAACTGAAGATGAACGTATAACATTTGTATCTAGTATTAAATAGATATAAAATTATAGAAGTGGCAAATAATTTATCAATTCCTAAAAATTAAAAGGTTCAATATTTCGCTAAAAAGATAAAGAAAATGTCAAAGGTAATCAGGTAAACAATTAAAGTTGAACATTCTCCTAACAAAATTTAAGAAAATCCACCGAAAAATAAAGAGAATACAATACATTAGCAGTAAAACCAGTTTAATGGATTGCGCGGTGTTCTACTTTTATAGCCTATGTAGTCCAAGTTCATGTTTTATGAACAAAAGTATTAAATTTATAGCTGAATCCATTTTGATCTAAGAGTATATTCAAGTTCCTCTATCTCAAATCTTTTTCCAACGATCAGAGGGGAAAAAAAGACAGAGCAAAGGAAAAAAAAAGAAGGAAATGAAGACTGCATAAGAAATTTTAAAATACAAACTCAATTAAATATTCTATCAACGTTTAAGTGCAATGCAGATGTAAATTTCAATAAATAATATTTAAATAAATACAGTTTCTTTATCCTTGAATCACGAAGTAAAGAAGAGTTGAATAGATTTCTATTTGCCATAAATTATTCACTTTGTGAATATTTTAACATTTTAAACTTTCGAATAAGCATTGCATCAGTAAAATTTGCATTTAAAATAACTCATTTACAAAAATTATTAAAAAAATTTTGTTATTCTTTAATGCTATCGTGGTAAAATTTTAAACGATGCATATTCATTCAATTTGCACTCATATTCAGTTATTGAAGTTCTTAAAGAATAGTTAATGAAAACAGAGCTTAAATCTTAATTTCATGATACTAACTCGTTTGGAACTTCTGGTGAAATCATGATTTTTTTTTTTTTATATCTCAGATTTGCATAACCTACTTTACGTTTTTTATATTCTTTTAATAAATAAAAAAAAAAAAAGGTTCGGAATCTCAAAACAACCAACTACCCATGAATTAATCTAGATATATACCGACCATTTATCTACCAAGGAGAAATAAAAAAAAAAAAAAAAAAAAAAATAGAACTTTCCTTTTTTTTCACTTCTTCCTTTTCTAAATACCTTACTTTTAAGTTAATTATGTAAAGTAGGTATCATCTCTGATTTTTCGTAGATTTTTCAAGACATGATTTGGATTTCTTTGATAGCCTTTGGTTCCTTCAAATTATGTTTAAAACAACTTAAATTATCTGTGCTGATCTTAATTTTTAACTGCCCAACTGAATTCATTGAAAATTCGTAACATAATTTTAATAAAAGAATAATATCAAATATTAAAAAAACATTGTAGCAAAAATTTTCATACTAAAACTATTATTGCTACAATTTTACTGAAATTCATGAAATCAGATAATACATTTTCATCTAGTTCTGCAGTGAACCTACCGTACCTAAAGAGAAGGTGAAAATGAATGATGAAATGAGGAGTTAACTTTTATTCTGAGGAAGGAAACGTTACGATAGAATCACCGTGGGGGATTGCAAATTAACTACGAAAAACTTGGGAAATATAAGGCTTTCTAGATTTTTACTATTTTACTATTCCTAAAAAAATATATAGTTGTTGATTAATTTCTAATTAGATATTGGATACTTTATTTATATATTCAGGATTCTTAAACTAGCGTATCTCATCGATTGAAATCGCTATTTATTTGTTACTAATTATTGAGATTTAACAATCCTTGAATTTGATTAAATTACAAAAGGAACATATTATTATTTGACATCCCCATGATGGTGTAGAAGCATCAATCTAATAAGGGATTGATAAATTATTTGCCATTTCTATAATTTTGTTTTATTCAAAACTAGTTTCGAATATTAAACATTCCTTCAGTTCTAAAAACACACAAACATTAAAAAAAAAAGCAATTCAAAATATAGTTTGGTATTATTATACATATTAAATTAGACGTAATATTTGATTTCTTGTCTTAATTAAATTCATTACTCACAAATGTTTTATAGTACTGATTTATATTAAGTCTAATTTAATATGTATAATAATACCAAACTATATTTTGGATTACCATACTATATTTTGAATTGCTTATTTTTGAATTTTTTGTGTGTTTTTAGAACAGAGGATGAATGTATAACATTCGAAACTAGTTTTCAATAAAACAAAATTATAGAAGTGGCAAATAATTTATCAATCCCTAATTAGAACATATTATTTACAGATTAAAAAACGAATAATTATCTTTGCCATATTGAGGGTAGCGCTTGGTTCGGAGTTCCCTAGGACAGAATGTAAATATTGTTTATAGGTATTTTTGTGTTCAATTAGACTTATCCTATTATTGTTCAACCTATCTATCTATTTAATTTCGTTGTGATGTACATACATGTACGTACATGTACAGCGCCATTTAACAAACTTTACAGAAATCGTGAAGCGATTTTTCCCTAAATAACAATTTTTTTTTTTTTAAATTTTATTCTTTATTGTATAGAGTAGGAGTTTATCAACCTGGTAAAACCTTTATTTATTTAACAATATATTTTAAAGGCTTCTAGCACTGGTTAAGGCCAGAGTGATGACTGAGGGTCGTTAGTATTTGCTGCTGACTTCACCAATATTTGATTTTTAGACCATTTCCAATTTTTTGTGGATATGTGGGAATCAATAGAAGTGATGTTTACGTACCAAAATCAATTGAAACCTAAATTTCGAATTTTTGGCGGTTAAGCCTTTTTCAAAAAATGACGTCTATATAGTTTTTGTATACTCCTTTATTTTAAGTTGTTTATTTTATTTTATTACTTTTAATTATTATTATTATTTATTTAAATTATTTTTATCACTTCGTATATATATGGTATAAATGGAAATTTAGGGCTCTAATATTTATTATTCCTTGAGTGTGATTGTATCGTTATTCAATAAAGTCATTCAATTAGGAAAATAGTTATCTAAGTAACCATTCATACTATATTTACAAACAAAATAAAATAAATAAGTAAAATAATAAAAATTGAATAAATGAGCAAATAAAAAAAAATAAAACGAATCCTACAAAAAAATAAAACATAAACACAGTCATACTTAAACGAACATATTATTACAAAGGAATAATAGTAAAATGGAGTAGTAATTTGTTGCTACCATCGCAATTTAGGAACCATATTATTATTTATGTATAATAATACATGTTTAATAAATAAGTGGCTCGTTTTTTTTTTTTTATCTATTAAACAGATAGACTCATATTTCCTTATACTAATGTTTTGGTTTATTAGTTTTTTTAAGAATGTTTTTTAATGAGTTGAAAAATTTGTTAATTCTCTCACTTAATAAATAACTCATTGACTCTCGGTAGTTTTAATGATTTTAACCTCTGTATCAGAGTTGGCCCAACACCATGGTGGACAAATATGAAAGAATGGTTAAATTTAAATAAAATAATTAATCAGAAAAACCTTAAAATGTATCAAAGACTTAAACTTGAATTATACTGAAAACCAGAGAATGCGAGAGCCTAACACTAGAAATTCAACGACATAGCATGAGAAAATTAATACTCAGCGGTACCTCTTCCTGTCCTGATATGACGATTTCTAGTTAGTCAAAATTCTTCGAAATTGTCCTTTTCAGCCTTCTATGGTGAAAGTTGTACTTATTTCTTGTATGGCTTAGTATATCCTTAAAATTTATCATGTAATAGTTAATAGCTGGTATGCCAGTGTGTTTTCGTTAACTATTGATCCCATGAAATCAGTATGTAAGGTTATATTGCTAATGTGGCATATAGCTTTGCTAATTGTCCTAAAACGTTTTGACTGAGAAAATTTTAATTTTACGTCTGTGAGACTATTTGTCTGTCATATGTGACGGTTCAAATGGGATTAAATAGATCAGTTTTCGATTTCAGTTTCAGTTTCAATTTTGAACGTCTCGCAAGATGTGAGTGTCTTAGTTCGTGGTTTAGTGCAATTAGAACACTGTCGAGGAGAATTGGCCATCGAATGACCCAGTTGTTTTCTAATTATTTCTTAGACAAAGCAAGTACCTAATTAAAAAAATTCTATAAACTTGAAATTAACTGAATTTTCGAATTTAGTCCATTGACCGCCGCGCTACTGCGCTTCAAGATATATAATCTAGCGCTGATTAGATCTTTGATTCCATTAGTAGCGTAACCAAACGATAAATCAGAGGAACTGTGATTCTACATCTGATCGTAGGAACGACTGCTCATTATGCATCGCCGCGCTCGACCCTGTTGGACAACATCAATCTGTCAAAGTTGGCCGATAAATGGGCTTATTGGAGCAGCAGAAATAGATTCCGCTCGGGGTTGAATAGTAGGCCCTGTTGCAATGCCGTAATTATCTCTCAGTGTGATGCTAATGCCTAATGAATATTCTCCAAGACCGACTACCAATTCTAAACAGCTCGGTCCTTACCTGTCATCGAGGAGGCCGTCCTTCGTGCAGCGGACCTCGCTTTATGGTTTTATGAATGCATGTGCGTCCTCTCGCCTGGCCAAGGTCTTGAGCTGTGGAGAAGTGAAATGGCCTGCAATTTAGGGAGTATGATTTATCATTTGATATGTAGAGGTCGATTTTCCGTAGAAGAGAGAGTCAACCGGATAGTTCAACAGCTACACAATGCTGAATTATGTGACCTTCAACCTAGTAAATATAAACAGATTAAAAAAAATTATCCTTTTTTCTCCAATAACAGTTTGCCATAGCGAAAGCTGCTTTTGACCCCAGTAGCCCAACATTAGAGAATCATAAACATAGAGAAGTTTTTGGATTAACAGCATATCAAGAGCCAAAACAAGACAAACCCTGAAAAAGCGATAGTCGGTAAATAAGATAAATTCAGCATTTATTTTCAGTTGATTTAATGCGAGCATGTTCTACTGTGAGCCCGTTCATGATGATAAGAAACGTTTTATCACCAAGAAAACGCCCTCAAATTGTTGCTTTGAGGTAGGAAGGGTTGTCAGAACGCCAAATCGCTCAACGCTAAAAACTAGGGCAAAGCTACGTTGTAAGATGGTGGAATACATTTTTGATTTCTAGTTCGATTGAAGATAAACGTCATAGTGGTAGACCACAAAAAACCAGGCGTGATGAAGATCGTTTTGTTGCGTTAAATGCCAAAAGGAACCTAAACTCAACCGCTCCGGAATTAGCCGTCAGGCGTAGTATAATACGGGTACAACAAAGTGAACAAACGGTATAAAACCGTCTTTATGATTCTGGCTTTTGGACTAGAAGACCCCAAAGCTGTCTTCCCTTGAATAGAACTCGAAGGCAACAGCGTCTTCAATAGGCAAGAAACCATTAAAATTGGCGGAGGAATTGTTAATTCTCAATTGAAACACGCCTTGCTCTCATACCAGACAGCACTCGTTCACTGAAAGGATCATCAGCGTTAAATCGACAGGCAAGCGCCCAAGAGGTCACCGAAACGTAGATAGAAAGATGAGTTAGGTTCTTGAGGGCTGGGGTTTTAATGGCATTCAGTGGAGGAAGATATGAAGGCAGAAGTAGTTGGTATTATTGGCATCGAATCTCCGGGTTTGCTAAACCTTTATTTATTTACCAGATAACATAGGGAGATTTTGCCCACCCATATCATAGTTAACAACTTACAGAAACAAATTTCAAGAAAAAAAAAATGTTTATTTCGATATAAATCTAGAAGATATTTAATTTTTAAAAGTTATTTAAGAAGAACATTTCTATATATAAAAAAACAAATCTTATAAATTAGGACACTTTCATAAGATGCTCCAATGTTCTGTTACATAATCCCACATACAGCGAAGATGCAACGATAAAAATTCATAACACCCTGCTACAGTATAAGAATTCATTAGCAGCCACCACATCTTTTTTTATTCACTATAAGAATTAAACTATGTCCGCTATTTGATATTATAACATTTTGCCGGAAACGGTGGCAGGATACTATGTCATCCCATTTGAGATGAGATATAATAGTTATTATTATATTAATAATACATTATCATATTAATAAAATATTATTACTATTATTTATTTATTTACTATCACAAATGAGCCTTCTTTTGCCATGAGAACAATAATTGTAATAAAACATGATATCAAAAAAATTCGTGGAAGGGATAAAATATAAGAATTCCAGAAAAAATAAACCATGGAGAAATGGAAATGGGAACGAGAGAGGGAGGAATCAGAATAACACTGTAATGTTTCTCTTTACAAAAGAATAAGAAAACATTAATAAAACAGTTTAATGTCGATGGATCCTCCAACCTGGTGCCTAAAAATATCGTCGAGTAAAATACGCCTAATAAACGTTGCATAGATGAATCAATTTTAATATAAAATTGGGTTTACTTTCTTCAACTTCAAGAATTTCTGCTTTCCTGCTATTTATCATTTCATTCAACATAATTAAAAGTTATAAATTTCAATCCTGAAATTTCAATATTTTTTTTAATTCATTAGGTTCCCTTTCAACATACATTCTGCATTTTGTTGTTGTTGAATTCTAATGAACATCTAAATGAAATGCATGAAAAACATTGTTCGTTTGTTATTCTGAATAGCATTTCGGATCAAATAACTCGTATGGGAAAATTAAACTAAATAAGTCATGAAGTATATAAAAAAAAAAAATAAATTGTTTAATGAATTTATTTATTTTATTTTATTTTTATTCTCGTTTCTTCAGTATTTAACGAAATGGGACAAAAGGTCAATGATACCAAAACCTATTTTAAAATTATTATAATAAAAATAAAAATGTAAAATACAATACTACAAAAGTAAAGTTCATTCTCACTATATTAATATATCCTACTGAGATGCAGGGACAAGATAACATTTTATTTATCATTATTCTTATTATTATTTTTTTTTTACTTTTGCTTGCTTTACTTTTGTGTGCAAATGAGCTTCATAATGACGAATGTGCTGGCTAGAAATCTTGTTTCGTCATAAAGTGGAACATTACGTGGTGGGATAAACGGAATGAACATACTAAATCATATGGAATCAAAACTGAGGAAGTTCAAGAATTACTGCATTGAATGAAATACATCCAACGAGAAATGAACGAGAGAAGAATAAAGATAGTACTCTGACGAATAAAGATAGTACAATCTGGATTAATCCAAACTTTCATTAATATCTACAATCTTTAAATACCACATTCTTGAAAGGTATTATACCGGTTTTCTAGACGTAGTCACCCTATCCTATCCAGAGTTTTTAAAATATGTTGGTGAATTATTAATTAAGATAGCTAAAAAAAATGTATAGTTTGTTCTGCATACCTAGAAAAACAAAGCTTCAAAAGCCCCTTATGATCAGCTCTGGTCTGCATCGAAAGTGTCAAAGCGGGGTCTTTGCATTCTCACGTTCCACAATGTACTTCAATAACATCTACCAATAAACAAAAAACAATACATGAAAAACAGTATTTTATTACAAGAAAAGAACGTTGTATAAGCCTCTTCGTACAACTATGAGCGGTGTACACGATGATAATTACAATTCCAAATGGTTGACACCAAAGTTTGTTAGATGAAGTTAAACCTATTAAACAAACCAAGGTTTACAAACGAACCGAACTGTCCGAGTTCTAGACTTGCAACAACAGAAGTAAAAGACAGTTCAAACACGATTCCGTTTACATTTGGTTTAGGAGTGTGAAGTAGAAAGGATACGTTTTGACAAAAGTTGTGTTAGCAATGTTGGTCTTGTCCCTAGTCGGTGAATTAGTAACTCAATTCCTCTTTGCGGCAATTTCTTCTACATATTCAATTTACTTGATTCAATTTAATTTGAGTTTTGGTTTATTATTTTCGAGAATGAACTTTTGTAATTGAATAAGAAAAAAAATTAACCCCTTCCTCTCCCATTTTGAGATTTTACGTTTCAAGATATGTATAATCCAAAAATCGAATTTAAAAAAAAATCTGTCCGTTGGCCGTTCACAGGTTTTCTGTGAGACCCGAAACCAACGATAATTCTAGGAACTCGGCATTAACATCCGCCATTTCGTTTCAAAAT
The DNA here is from genome assembly GCA_948150685.1 of Rhaphigaster nebulosa. Taxonomy (NCBI): domain Eukaryota; kingdom Metazoa; phylum Arthropoda; class Insecta; order Hemiptera; family Pentatomidae; genus Rhaphigaster; species Rhaphigaster nebulosa. Next base: position 91,136,923 of record OX411310.1, read on the forward strand.
GGCAGACGGTTAAAGATTTCATACGGCCATACCTCGACCATTTATGAAGATAGAGGAAAAAAAGAATAGTCTTTTAATAATAAATTTAACAAATTAATAACAATCTATTGTGTAATAATTTGCGTATTACATTTATAAATTTTTAAGTGTTTCAATGGCTCATATATTAAAAGTTACAAAGTTACAAAGCTTTGTTATCGCATGTCACCACGCAATATACAAATGTGTTCAGTATTAAAAATTGCAACTGCTATAGATCTTTACAATCCTATATTTGACTATATTTCCATTTTTCTTATACAATTTTTTAGTTTTAAAAAAAATCATAAGATTCACTAATACTTAGGTGTATTCACGAGTAATACACTCCATGAAGTATTTGCATCGCTGTAAAGTCAGTATCGCAGCAACGGCTTATTGGTATGTTCGCTATGTCCATAAGTAAATCCTGAGATGGTAAAGTGTAACCTCTTCTTTCCGTGATGGCTTAAAATTTCTCTTCGACCGTTTCACGTATTGCCATACCATTCTCAGTTTATTGTTCCTTTTTTGGTTACTTCTTTTCTATTTTCGGTGATTCCTCAAAGACCACGCACCCTTAGGAACAAGTCAGAAAACCTCAAAATTTTCGATGTTTTCAAAATATTTTAAACTAGATTATTAATGAGTGCGAAGGGATGGGGTCTTCTTTGAAATCGAGGGCAGGATTCGAGCGGAGAGAGATTGGATGTTGAGAGATTGAGAATTGACGGTGCGACCGATTTCATAAAGTTCTGCAATGGATTTAATCAATATAAGAGAGTATGAATGCCAGAGACAACAGCAGTTCCCACCCCTTCATCAGTTTTCGAGCATCTATGTAATTGGAGGTCCAGTCAAACAAGGCTTGTATTATGGCTAATATAGTTACATACATATTACTATATTATATATAATATTACATTACATATTATATTATTATAGTTCCATGTAACTATGTCATATATAACATAATTAATACGAAATATTTCTGTGAGATTCCAACCCAAAGCTTCAAGTCTCTCAAATAGCAGTAATAATTAACCAGTCAACGTTTCGTTAATTAGATTATAATAAAAACTGAAAAATCATTTAAATGCAAACCATTTATGGACGAATCCATAGAAAAAATCAAATTTGGCCAATACATCGATTTTTTTTTATTTGTTAATTTTTATATTTTTGTTCTTCTTATTCCTTTAAAATTTCTTTCCTAATTATGTGAAAAAAGTGGCATCGCACAATTATGTCTAATTTATCAGATCTTCATTTTTCAGTAAAATACAGTTTCAGAGTGGAGAGATTTTATATGGTCCAGGGAGAGAGCAAAATATTAATCTGTAGTCAAACCTTCAGGCTTATATAATAAATCAATAATCAAAAATACATCTTTATTACTTGCTAATTGTTTGTCGCCACTTTTCTTGAACCCTGCCGAAAAGGGACTAGCTTTCCCCGATCTTGCCGGCCACTTTTGGTCTGGCCTTTCCATTTATAAAATTTCCATGTTTTATTTATATTTATTATTTTTTATATTTTCATGTTTTATTTATATTTATCTCTATTTATATTTCCATGTTTTATTTATATTTATTATTAATTATACTTCCATGTTTTATTTATTTTTATTATTATTTATATTTCCATGTTTTATTTATATTTATTATTATTTATATTTCCATGTTTTATTTATATTTATCTCTATTTATATTTCCATGTTTTATTTATATTTATTTAGAGTTGAAAATGTTTATTTATATAATAAATTTATCTAACTATATTTAATCAGATACTATTTTACTTATTTGTAACAATAAAATAAAAATAAATACATTTTTTTTTTCTGAATTATTTTAACCAAACTCTTCGGCCTGTTGAATTCACTTAGTCTCACGTGATGACAATTAAATCGGCACAATTAAATGATATTATTAACACTAATTTGATAAAATTAAACGGAGTGAAATGATTAGCTGTCTTACAGGATATGCCGTGACTGTAAACGAAAATTACAAATCCCAAATCGAAATACATTCATCGAAATATTATTCGATGTATAATCACCAAAAATAATTTGGCTGTAATCGACGACCCACCAATCGTGCGTTCCCCTTGTTAATGAAAACAAGTATATAGAAATCAAGATATTCTTAAAAAAAAATTTTAAATCGTTTCCCCCCTGGTCTAAACTTTCATGAGAAGCCAGTAGAGAGAGAACCAAGGGAGAATGAAGTTTAAAAAAAATCGATTGGCCATCAGACAACAGAGAGAAGGGTCATGGCGGGATATCGTTTTTTTCCACACAGAGCTTTAACCTGCTGATAAATGTTATAAAATAACACTTACAACTACTGAATAATGAAATCCAAGGGACAGATGTTGAATTAAAAAAGAATCACATTTTTTCCTGTTATTACTTTTAACACAACTACTGGACTGAAGTTTCCTTGAACAAGATTAGTGATTTTTGTTTAGTGGCATCTAGCAATTTTGCTACACAGCTAGAAACACGAACATTCTCCTTTTAGTGTTTTGAGAGGGGTTTGGAAAATACTAAGGAAGAGAGGCTGGACTCATGAGAAATTGATTTAGTATGCTGCAATTTTCATTAATATGGTCTTTGAAAAATAAATGAATCTGCAGGTATGAGTCGTGAGGACAGTCCGAAGGTGTAAATATTTTCATAGAGCTTGAGAACTCTTACGTAAACTGTTCTGGTAAAATCATCGAATGGAACAGCCATTGGAGAGAGGCGTTTGATGTTTTATTATTGATTAATGATTAAACATTGAGAAAGTAATTATTTCTTGCAATGAAGGTAATAAAACGAAGAGGGTACATCTTCAAAGTATTTTCCTCATTCTAAAAATACCAAGTGGAAGGCTCAAGAACAGCTTGGGACGAAAATTTGACGCTTTTCGTGCAATCACCTATACGACATATCTCACATCAATAATCTTAAAAAGACTCCTAGACGGACAATATTATCGTAAATATATGGCACAATAATATTGCTGGGGGCACCAACCACGACTGACATTTAGAACAGTCAAAATGTGAGATAAAAATAAATTTGTGTGACCAATGCATAAGTTATTGCTTCGAAAAACAAGAAAAAGAAGGGAAGGTGGATGAAGGAATTATTAAAAAAAAAAAGAAATAAGTACGCTTGTAAAAATTTGTTAAATGAACTTAAGAATAAATGAACAAAGCTATTTTCGAAACTTATACGTTCAAATAGGTAAATAATTTGATCAACTATTGATAATGGTCATTCACCTGAAATTCAAATCAGGTGTACTACAATGGAAGATACCATTCAGTGTTTATCATTAACACTTCTTTATCCAGCAGCTGCAAATACTTTTAAGAATTTAAAATTTAAAAAACGTGAAGAGAGATTTGAACCGATATTGCGCAGTAATTCCCACACATTAAGCAATATTCACCATATTGCACAATAAAAATCAAACTCCTTTTCATTGACTTCATATATATATTCTTTCAATATGATCTTTTGATAGCCATATGCGTGATATCAATTATTACGCAATTGACGGTAACAGTGATCGTATCGGGACCACGTTATTTTGATTCTATTTCAGAATCTACCTGTAGTACCCTAGCAATTTTTATTGTATCTTTTTTTGAGATTTTACTCTCAATAATTAAGCTCATTAATTTTGTTAATAATAATTAATAATTAATCAATCAATCATTAAGCTCATTAATTTTGTTAATGTACTTATTTCTTTGAAATTTCATGAAATATGATTTCAAAAACATAAATTCATTACATGGATGGTCAATATTCATATAAAATACGCCATTTTTGAGATGATGAGAATCGGATATGAAGTTATTAAAAAATATACAGAAAAAAAGTTGTTTATTCTAAAACTTATATTAAAAGTTTTTAAAAGAGAAAATGTATACACATTTTTATTTTAGAAAGTACTATAAGGCTGTAAAACACGGCGATAGCTAAAACCTGGACTTGCATATTTAAAAAAAAAAAAAATCAGAATATTAACTTGAAAAAGAAAATATGACTTTTTAATAAGGGTTCTCTTGTTGGAAGAGCCCCTTACCTAAAGCTCATTATTGTTATTATACAGTCTCTTAGGCGGTGAAGAGCTGGAGAGAAGGAGCCTGAAGGAGGGAATGTTAAATGAATTTCCCCAGCGTGTCCCCTGCATACATTAAACTAAATCTTGAAATTATCCATACACTTGTCCCTGCTAACAGATGACGTCTCCGGTTTGCATACCACTCCCGGGACAAACTTTCTTCTTCGGCATTTCTCGCTTAAAGAGGAATTAGCCGTTGTGGGTGACAGGCGTGGTCGATACTGTCACCATGCGCTCACATGGTACAGATTCAAACCATTGTAGCTTGTCGTTCGGACCATTACGGTTTAAAAATAGAGAGCGTTCAGAATGTAGATGGTAATAAATTAATTACAAAAACCTTTAAGAAGAAAAAAATGGTCCCCATTACGCAGCCCTTCCTCAACAACTTATAAAATGTATAGGTGATTAAATTGTATCCGATTTTTAAAATTTTTAATTATTTAAGCTAGTGGACGTTTAATAATCAATAAAATAAAAGGTTTTTGAGATGTTGCCTAATAATAAGCCAGTAGTTTATACATACCACAGCCGCACTATGGGAAATAAATCAAATCTAGCTGGCAAAAAAGTCGGAATTGTAAGTGATCGAATATTTTAGTTTGCTAAATTATGATCATTTTCAAATGTTATTAGAAATCTTGCATAATAATAATTCTAATAGAATAAGTCATTGATAAAGTATTTTTTTCTAAGTATCCAAATATTGGCCGTATGTAATTATAAAAATCTGCATGTATTACAATAAAAAACACATTAAAAGGTAACCAAAAACTTGAAGCAAACGCGTATAAACTATATCTAGTTATATATAACATGTGAAATTTTCAATCACTTTTGAAAATGGCAATAACATTGTCCTGAAGAAGTGATGTTTGTCGAAACGTCTAATACAATTTATGTGATATTTACACATTTTAATTTAAACCTGGATAGCTTTATGACAAATTAGAAATATAATTTTTTTTTTTTAACTATTCAAAATTCTCAACAATCCGGTATGTTCTATTGTAAATACTAAAATAATTTATAATTTCTATTTAATCAAATAGATAGAAAAAATAATGTAAGAGATTTATAAGTAGTTAATGAATAACGTAGGCATTAGTTAATATTTTTTTTTTCAAAGGCTATGAAAATTATTTACGGTTTTACATAACTGAAAATCTTGTTTATTTATCACAATTTCAGTACCTTATCTTGAAAAAGGATCATTTTACTTAATGCCTCATAAAACCACATTGCCTCAACTTTAGCTAAAGTTAGTTTTAGTTAACTTTGGCTAACTGATTAAAGCGGTAAATATGAGGATGGGCCAGGTTGAGGCGTTGAAGAGCTCAAGAACTTGTTTTGCCGTATTTACGTTGGTTCATTGGTTTCATACTTTCGCCCTCGGAAAGTTTACCTTCCGTTAATGATTATAATAGCCACGGAAAAACATTTATTTAAACCCTCGATCATTTAATATTCAAAAACTGCATATACCATATTTTGGTTTTGTTCTTTTATTATTTTTTATGACATTCCGATCAGCATAATTTAACAAAATTATACATTTTTTTAATTTGATTATTTTAACTACATTTTAAAATGTTAACATTTATATTGGTAGTTTGCATGATTTTTTGTGAAATATTTATTTTTATTTTAAGAGGTTCCATTAAATTTTAGTTTATTGAAGGGGGATATGACAAGAGAAAGTAAATAAGAGAAGGAGAAAGAAAATAAAAAGAAAACATTATTAAAAAAATCAAAGAATAAGATAAGGGGTTAAAATTATATACTTGATAAAATATAATTATAGTTATTTAAATATAATTCATCATATTTTGTTGATAGTTTTTGTTTTTAATAAAAATGTTAGTATAGGAAGCTTTAATGGATATTTATTTTTTAATTTCTCTTTATGACTCATATATTGAAAAAAATCAGTTTTGGTACCGGGAATTTGGAGATATAATCTGAAAATTATGAACAACATATTTTTTCTGTAATTTAACAAAATAAATATAATATAATAAACGAGAATGTTTATTTTATGGAGTTTTTGTTCTCGATTGATCGGCGTTCCCAAAGAGTTGTCTAATCCTGCTAAAAGTCGAAAATAATAAATAATAATAAAATAAGTAAAAATAATGGAATTAAATAAGACTGTAACATAGTCAATTTTTTTTTTTTTACGTAATAGAAAATATTTGTTGAGAATTTACTTATGGGGAGAAAAATCTAATTTCAAGCCTAAAATATTGTACATATTTTTTCACGGAGAAGAGTTAAATATGTACCAGCGACTTAAATAAATAAATTAAAGTGACATAGTTGTATATATATCGTGCTGGAAAGGAAAACCCAATTTGAATAAAGAAATCTGCAGGATCCCTTTCAATCTGGAAAAATCACGTTTCGGCTGTATAAACTCTGAGATGAATTCCTGTAAAAGCTTTATAACCCAAGGCCTGTGGTAAAAGTAAGTGTACGAACCCTTGTGTGATAGATATTCTACGGAACTGAGTTAGTCTCCCCGTCCTTTGTGAAGTTATCACGCGTGTGCCCTGAAAACACTTCTTCACAGGAGAACAATGGATTGAGTGAAACGCCTGGAAAGGGCAATACGAGAATTGGGGCATGAGAATCTGGAGAAAGCTCATCAATGTTTTGGAGGATGATCTGTTATGGACATAGAGTACTCTCTCTTATTGAGAGATATGTCTCACCCAGAAATGGTTTCTTGCAGTGAGAGGAATGGGCGTATGATTTCTATCTTGCGATTTTTATAAAAAAAATAATATTGCTAATAATAATATATAGTAATAATATATAAGTCTGTAGAGATTAAATATATAAATAAATAGGAAAAAATTCAATTAACCAACAATTTACCATTTTCAAAAATTAAACTTACTACGTACTTAAGTTCAACTCACATAGTTTCCGCTGTAGAAAAAATGTTATATTTTGTGAGGCTGATTTATTATAATATAAATATTTCATCAGAGGCTGAAATCCTATCTTAATTAGTTGGCACCATGATATTCTACTATCAAAGGTATGCTATAGTAATTGTAATCTTTCCATTTATGGAATAGGAGAATTGTTGAAGAAAATGGGAAGGAAAGTTTCATATCAAGAGTAATATATTTCAAAATTCCAATATTTTCTCGTACATTTTTTGAAAAATGGTATTTAAATTTGAAATTTTAGGAATAACTATGATAATTTCTGTCCTGTGTTTTTGTGAAATAAATAATATTTTTCTGTTTTTCTAGCAATGGGGAACCGTTATTAATAGATTTAATATACAAATAGGTAGATAAACTCCAAATATAGAGATAAAAAATCTAATAATTAAAATATTAACAACTTTAGAAATGAAAATTACTAGTAATTAATTTACTATATTATCAAGAATCTATTCAAACAATTTCTCCGCAAAATTGAAAATTTAGGTCACATGTTATTGTTCAGTAAAAATTGATTTGTAAAAATATAGTTGGATTATTGGCAAAAAATAAATAATAAACATGTCTCCAGCAGGTATGCCAGTAAAACTATTCCAGACTCGAGCTATATTCAATAGACTGTAATTACTCTTCCAAATAATTTGCATACCTCGTTTTATCGTTTTACCACGTTATTGTGACATGTGATTATTTAATCCATTTTTATTCATCATAACTATTATTTTTATAAATATGTTATTTTCCAATGATAGTTTTTTTTTTGCGTCAACACTTTTCACTACTTTGTCGCAACCGGTGTGATCCAGTGTAGCTAAGCGTGCCATCAAGTAGCTGTTATTAAATAGTCTTTATGAAGAGGGTTCGCGGACTTATATAAAGAGAAATAAAAGGACTCTAGAAACTTAATAAGAACAGCGGTTCCTTTGATCCTCAGCCAAACAGACATTAATGATTCTTGAGGGGCTTTTGTGCCCCAGGGTATGTGTCCTTTCTGCTCTCCTTTCTCCCTTCTGGTTTCCTTTTCCGCATTTACACAAGATACTTGGGATATTTGAGAGTCCTTTCATCGAGTTTTAAAATATTCATTTCACTCCCAGGGGCAGTAATACGAATCACATTTGAATTGAAAGGAAAAAAAGAAATTAAAATTTTTAATTAAAAACAACGAATTAATTTTTGGGACTATACTTAAGCTGATGAACTTGAATTTAAATAAATGTCTTATGAATCGTATCATAATGTTCACCTTTAGGGTTTCTAGACGCTCCCATATACCTAGAATTTCGAGTTGTTTTTTTTTGCCGCCGTTTTGTATTTCAGCTGCTATAAGTTGGCAGACGTGCATTTTTCATTTTAGGCCTGTGGATATGCTCATTTTCAATGCCCAAAACTTAGTATGAAATATGCCACTGTTTTTTTGCGACGGGCTCAGGGACTAATTTAGACTAATCTAGGGTGCCATTTGGGGATTTTTCATTAAATTCATCAGGTGGTTGAGCTTTCACTTTTATCCTCTCTCTATTCGTTCATCAATCCCTCCTACAGGTTTTCTGATGATTGACAGGAGAGTACAGGTCGTTATTTGTTGAAGAACAAATGAAAAATGCGGGGGTGGGAAAGGAGGTGAGGGAATGAAGAGATCATGAAGATGAACTAAAAAGAGCAATCTAGCTCAACGAAAAGGAAATCATTAAAACAATTGGATTGGAATCCAATCTTTATTCTGGAATTTAACTGGCACCACTTGTTGGCCCGATGCCGCCAGAGTACTGTTAAGAAACCGTTAATTTAAATTATCAGTTATCCTTGTACTGTCATTCCAGACTAGTATTTTTCTTATTAGTGATAGTATGGTTGGCCGTGGAAAATGTATGAAGGAGAATCTTGGTTGGGAGTGCGGTCAATAGATAAACACACAAATAAGAAAAAACTTATTATAATGTGTGCCGACGTTTCTTTCTTTATTGACCGCATCCATAACCAAGATTCTCCTTTACAGTATTTTTCTTTATAATCTTGGTTTGTTAATTTCTGGTTAAACCTTATAACTTTTAAATATTTCAAAAAAGTAAATTTTGTATATTTATTTCGAACATGAATAAAGGCAATCTATTAATTTTATAGCGGTTATATCTCACATTGAACAAGATTTATCAAACATTTTTTTAATATTATTAAGTGAGAAATAATTATAATCTGCAATAATAATATATTATAAATTATAATTATTCCTCACTTATTTTTGATATTTGTTCAAAATGCTTGAGATAATATTTTATTAAATGAACTATCATTCAATCCAGTTTTATTTTATTTTTGAATAACAGACAATCCTCAGCACAAAAGCGATGTTTGCTAACGTACAATCATGTTGTTATTCAATATATTACTGGTAACTGTCGTACGTGCATTACATATTCTATCTTTTCTTTCCTCAGAACTTACAACCTAGGTAAGGAAGGTATTGTGATTGGGTCAAATTTTCGATATGCAGTTTTCAACAGATCTTAACGTTTCAGAACCACCTGAATTAAAAAAAAAAGATATTTTCGACATTCAGAATGGGTTATCCGGTGCGTGATAGAGAAACATGTTTTTCTATAGACTTTAGAGCAAAAATGGCTCTAGCGAGTTTGATGAAACTTATAGTCTAATGACGTCTTTTTTTACTATTCATATATAAATATTAGATCCTCGAGAAAAAACAGGAAAAAAGTTATGATGACAATAAATTCATCTGAATATAACTCAAAAAGTGTAAATTATATTGCTATGTATTGAGATAGGGATGGAAGGAAATATTTTCGATTAAATATTAGTAATTAAATAATGGATAATTCAAGTAGTTGGGTGATTTAATTTATTCAATATTAAAATAAATAGGTTTTCTAGTCGGACAAGGTAATTCCTACAATGCCCCATATAACTGCAAGACCCCTGGGCTGCAGGTCGAGACACCGCCAGAGAGCTCAAGTAGTCGGAGGGGGACACTGTAGAAAAACTTTCAAAAGATTTGATACCGATGGAAGAGACACGCCCCCAGCCAAAATTTTTAAAAGATTCGCCAATAGGAAGGCTCAAGAGGAAAGAGGGGAGCCAAATGTATGAAAAATAGATATTTCAAGAAGAAGGGGAAGAGAGAGAACTTGCAGGCGATACGGAAGAAGGGTCAGTCAGAGTTGGAGAGTCCAAGTGGGAGAGAGGGAGTGTGAAGTAGAGTGTGTGGAACAGTAAGACGAGCTGAAGAGTTCATCCCAGAGGGAGTTAGCGAGTCTGGCTGGGAGAGTTCCCTTCGGGAACCGATTCAAATACATTGAATACAGTATATATTAAATAAATAAATTAAGTAAATGCTGTTTCTGGAATCCTCACCTGCCTTAGAAAAGCAGATTGCCAGAAACAAAGCAATATATATAATTATTTAGAAGACAATTAAATTTCATGCAAGACAAAAAAAAATAATAAAATAAAGGTACTGTATATTTCACTTTTTAGCTCCGTTTATAAATTATAAGTGTATGTTCGTTTGAAAACCCGGTAACTTTTTTTAGTTTTTTTGAATAATTTTAAAATTATACATTTCCCAAACAATTCTATAAACTAATGTGAAAGATAATTAAATTGTCTCCAAACTTAAACTTAATATATATATATAACCCAAACAATTTTCGTATAGCTCTTACTTACAACTTACAACTAACAACTTTCCTAAGTTGTAAGGAAAGTCATAAGAATGGAGATACCAGATATTTAATGTAGTTGCTGAGGTAGAAGTACGAAGCTTTATGAAATTAACGTGATAGATCATACTTTAAAAATGATATTAAAAACTGGCAATAATAAATATGCAGATATAATTAAATGGAACAAATTAATTAACGAAAAAAACAAAACAATATTGTGCTCAATATTTAATTTAACAGTATCAAAAGTCAGCATATACAACTGTTCATGCGCAGAAAGCTGTTATTTTCCACGAGAGTATAAATGTAGCGATAAAACATCCAAGGCCTTTGGAAACATTAATCTGGCTTAGCGAGGATGCCCTCTCAATGGAAGAACTGTTCTTCCACACTGCCCGTATTCACCCGGCCTATCAACAAATGATCACATTTTTTTCAGGCCTTGTACCATTTCCTAAAAAAAAGAGGAGCATCTTTAAGTGATGACATTATCGCGAAAGTATAATGCATCAAATCCAGCTTTAATCAGACTTTTCATTGAGTAGCATATAAAAAAACAGATTTGGATTGAAGTCTATCGAATGAGTTTTGTTCTGGAGCGCCTGAGCATAAGCATTATAATCATGGCTAAGGGTTTTCCTATTTCTCAACTGTTTTTTTTTCGCAACACTGGGTTAAGAACATACCTATCGTGCTTAGTATAATTGAAGTTAATGAGTAGTATACATATAGGAGAAATATGATCAGCGAATTTCTTGATGTTGCACACGGTCCAGGAACAGTCTTCATTTACAAGAGGTGATGATACAATAAGAAGTTACTTTGTAAGACTCTAAAAACTATCAAAAACCGACCAAAGGTTTCTGATATGGCTCTCTTTTTATTTCCTTGTACGAAGTAAAGGAAGTATTGTAATCGCGAAAATTTTCGATTTTCAGATTTCAACGGAAATATCCATTTTGACCATCCCTGAATCCATTTTGACTAGTTTCGTCGTGGCGTCTGTACGTACATGCGTTCGTATTTCGCATAACTCAAAAACGGTTAGCCGTAGAAAGTTGAAATTTGAGATATATATATATATATATATATATATATATATATATATATATATATATATATATATATATATATATATAGAGAGAGAGAGAGAGAGAGAGTTTTGTAATACACAACAATTAGTCAATAAGGCACGTATGCATAATCTGCAGTAGCGTTAAGTTATAAATAATGATTATCCACCGATTTCTGAAATATCCAAGAATAAATGAATGAATTACCCACTAAGAGTCAGGTGGCATACATCGGAGTCTAAAGAATGTTTCATTCTCAACCTCATCTGTCTGCGTGTACAGGAAGCCGCGGAGTATCCTAGCTTCGTGCTCAGAATGAAGTAGTCCGTATCTGGGATCTTTGACCGTTAAGGAATAACTTCTCGTCTCCTTGTCACGTGTCCGACCTGTCTTGTTTTCTAGAACATTAACAGTATTTGTGCCTGGGAGTTGGAGAACTAGCTTTTTTTTAGTCAGTATGCACTGTTTCATCTTGTATACGAAAAATCTATATATGTAAAGTAAATAGATAACATTTGTAAATTTATTGTAGAGATGAAGGAAATTGGTGAAGGAATTTTATTAATTTATATGGTGGACAAGAGTACAGACTATATATATATATATATATATATATATATATATATATATATATATATATATATATATATATATATACACAGACCATCTCGAGTATGATTTTTTTCTATACTTGGGATCTGGGAATAGAACGAAATTTTTTTTTGAAAATCCTAATCAATTTGTACTTGAGACGGTAAAATAAGTAGAGGGGATACCTCAGTGGGTAATTCTCAGCCAACTTGAATTAACTCTAAATAATTATATGTTTAGTTAATTCTATGCTCGTTTGTAACTGGTTTCCTAACCGCCAGACCCATTTTGGACCCCGGCTATACCAGAAAATTGAATTTATATTGATTATAACATGACATTATTGTTCCATTAGAAAATATATATAATTAATTTATTAATAATGAAATTATTATAAGCTATGTAGCCTACAAAAAAAAGAAAAGATATAAAGTGTATATTATTTGCTACTATTTCAACAAAGACTTGGAGTAATGATAATTAAACGTACTTGGATATAGATCTTATAATTATCGGATCGCTAAGGTTTAAGCAAACAATAAATCATGTTGCTTTGCTATTTAACGAAATTATGAATCCAGTCCCTCAGAAGAAAAACGTTGTTCTGGAATACATTTGTCCATAAATAAATGGTAGTGTTGTTCAATCTAATTCAAAATCAAGTGCCATTTATATTTATCAATAATATAAATGAATTCTATAAAAATCATGGTTATAAAAGGGGTGACATTGCTTCCTCAACTGTTCATTAGAGTTAGTACGAGAGATCTTGGATCGACTATGGGCTCAGGAGAACCACAAAGAGTTTCGATAAAGTGGATACTTGATCCTTCAATGGCTTAGTAGAAAAACCTGCAAGCTGAACACAATCATGGCCATATCACTTACTTCGTTATGATCTACCGTAATACATTACGGTAGATCATAACGAAGTACTTTATTTTTAAGAAAAAAGCATATGGCAAGTAGAAATTCATTGGTAATTTTTGGTTAAAAAGAATTTTAAAACCACAAAAATTTAGTAGGATAAAATATGTGTAACTGAGACATCAAATTTTATAGAATTTTTTTTAAACAGATTTCATTGATATTTTTTTGAAAATTTTTTTAGGAAATGCTTAGTTAAAATTCTAGTAGAGGAAGCATGTTTTCCCGAAATAAGTAAATTTCCTTTTATTACAAACATCCGTACGAACCCCCTGGTTAAATAAGTTTCGAAAGGGGAGGAGAGAGATAGACTTTAGCGCTTAATTGTTTATTGTCAATTTTAATAATTTATCATCGATCGAAATCCATATTTCATTAAGACACGTAATATATATTAAATCTCTGCCCTGTGTCCATTAGTTAGTAATTTGCCGTATTACATTTGATATTATCATGGATGATTTTAATAATTTATAAGGCCAATTATAAAGAGGAGAAGTGATTTATCGAAATAAATAATATATAAACACAACTTGAATAAAAAGCAATTTACGAGAGAGCAACGCTTGAACGATCTTGTATTAATCCTTTCCTGTCTGCTCAACTGATCCTTTCTGCTTCATAAATCTTCATTTCTTTTTAATATCGATACTTATTCAATACTGATTATTGTTGATTTATTACTACTGATAATTTTAGGATACTGATAACTAATTATTTCAGATGCTCATATCATTATTTTTTTAAAACCAATGAAATAATAAAGTAAAACTTCCTTAATATATTTTAACATTTAGTAACAATGGAAATCCTATATTTTTATAGGACGCTATAAATATAGGTTACAATATTTTATATTTTTATCTTTTAAAGTCTTGGTCGTTTTTTTTTTTTTAAGCCAATTTCTTATAGACATTTAAAATCCTCTTATTTTTTATATTATTAAAATATCTTTTTTCTCCTGATATACTTTAAAGATACTAAAAAGTTCAAATAATAATTATCAGTAGTTAACTTAGTAATTCACTGAGAAAAGGATGTACGGCGAAAAATTGAAGAAAAAGTGAGGTATCAGTCTTTGAGGCGAGTATTCCCTGTTATATACAAACAAAAATATTAATAATTTTCCTCTTATTGTTTTAAATTCAAGCCCTAAAAATTAATGTAAAATTAAATAAATGCTTTATATTCATTTTGTTTAATTATATTTAAAAAAGATACATCAATTTTCAACAAAAAAAATTACATTTACTGACACAAAAACAATTTTATCAAATTCATAATTAATTTAAGTCACGAAACTATTTGTAATTTTTCGTACTGCTTAAAATTTTTGTTCATTTCAAATTCTAAATATTATGTAGGATAATCCTTGTTGTGTAGGCACCGATTTAATCAACTTGCAAATATAATTTCGAAAAATTTATTTCCATTCATCGAGCAAAATTCTCTTCAACGTAATATTATGTTTACAAATTTTTAACTTCTAGTATGCCCATACATTCATGTAGGGTTGAGATGATCAAGGTTTGAGGTGATCAAGGAGATGTTTCTAGCACTTCAGGACAATTATAAAGTAACTTATCGGGAGTTATTAAAGAGTATTCCGAATGTTCTTAGAATAGTTTGTTAAAATATACTACTATAAATTGTATTGGGCCTTCTCCACTCTATTTTTCGTCCGTCAATGCTTTGAATGTTTAATTTTCACTCACCACTTAATATAGACAGAGAGTCGAAATTAATTTACTTCATACTGCCATCATCCAGTTACGGAGTATCATTTTAGGTATTATAAAATATATGAACAATTAACCTTATTTTTGAAATATTTAACTAATAATAGTACATTATGTAAGAAACCTCTGATCGTTGGACCCTGTAGTCTCTTACCAAAGGTTATTCTTACATGTTTTTAAATTATCGTATATCTACTTTCCTGATCAACAAGCCAAAAAATCGAGATGGTTAGGACTTGATAAGTAACAGTATGGCTAAAGTATTTTCAATATGTATTTTGGTATACTGCATATGCCACAGTTATCGCTAATGATTAGGGATGATACATCCATATGCATTATATCCATAGATACATTATAATTATCTACCACGTATAACAGGAAAGTAATAGACGAACAATTTTATTATCAAATTATTATTTATTTAATATTTTTTATAGCGCGGAATCATTTTTAGCTTTATGATATATATTATTAATAATATACTAGTATACCCTGGCGAGAACTCTCGCATTAGATCCTAATACATTAGAAGTATAAGCGATAATAGGAAAACATATTTATTCTTATAAACAATATAATATTACTTAAAAATTTTATTTAACACACACATGTGGGGAAGCTACATAGTTTTTTAATGACTATGTTGAAGTTACAACTCATACTTAATAAATAATTAGCTTACCCCACTGGAAATGATCTCTTCACTTTAGGAGTTAGGCAATGAGATCTAGCTATAACATTTTCTATATGTAGTATTCATATTTAACTGTGTCCTTTAGGGTTGGACATGGAAAACAATATATTAAACTCATTAAAAGTTTTTGTAAACTGACTCAAATTGATATAAAGTTGCCATGACAACGGCACGTACGCAAGATGGCATGAGGCCCGTGCGGACCTATATCCTGCGTTATCTCAAAAATGGTACGTTTTTAAGCTTTAAAACGCTGGACTAATAGTAAATGGTTTTGATGCCCCCGTCAAAATCATTGAAACCCAGCTTATCCCGTCTCGATCCTCCGACTCTCAGTCGTCAAAGTTTTGAAACCTTCCAGTTTTTTCATCACTTTTATTTAAGCTCTTGTAAGATTTTAAGAAACAAAATTGGAATTCGTCACATTTCCGTGAAATTCTCTTTCTTTTGATACCTCACTCATCAAAATCCATCGCACCTGAGAGCCGTAAAAGGGATCTAAACTACCGTAATAATATATAGTAGTGATATGTGGGGCTACGAATTGAAAAACTCCTTACTTCCATTTACTTATTAAAATCGGAGATAGTAATAGTTATTATTGCTCATTTGTTCAATATCAGAATGAAGAATCTAAACTGTCCCCTTCCTTTATTTTTGTACGTTTGAAAATCAATAGTTGTTGAAGAACTCCCTTCAGCTAGCAACTGGTGGGCTGTAAAACTACTAACATCACATTGTGTATGTAAGGAGTTATACAGTCTATATCGTCATATCTTTGTAAATAATGACAAATTTAAGTATTTTCTAAAAGATGGTTAAGAAACCCCGAAAAATTTTGCTAGGATGTGCGCACCCCATACAAAATATATTTTGCATTTCCTCATGTCCTTTCTATAGCTATATAGTTCATAGATAGTATCCAAATACCTAATTCACACCTATTGTACTGCTTTTATCATGATCCCGTTTTATTTTCATATTGTTAATAAATGTATTTAGAAACTGCGCAGAAGAGGAGGTAGGCAGAGCCTATCTACATACACAATAACCCTAGGTTACAATAAATTATCTTTCCTGCGTTTAACTCCTTTTCTCCCCATTACTTTTAATATTTAATTTTTATTTTTATTTTATCTTTAGAGCTTAATTAAATGAAATCTGAAAGTTAGCCATAGAACCTACTCTACTATTACACAATAAAATTGTTCATAACCTTAAAACAAAGTAAAATAAATATGTTTCAAAAACTAGTTTTTATAGAAATGTAAGTCTCCTATATTTGACTTTAAAACTCTACGGTACATATTTCTTACATTTTTACCACTCTCATAGCTACCAATGAAAAAGTTGATATTCGCTTTTAACGAATTTAATTAATTTAAATTCCAGCGCTCTAATGCCGATTTGAATCACTGGAGGACACAAATCCTTTCAGCAAGGCTGTAGAGTGTTTGCATTGACCGTATTAAATGATCCTGAACGTGTTAGAGAGTCTTTACAAGTTGTGTCCACATTTGTCCCCAGGAGACACCAGAGTCGGACCGCAGCCGATAAATCTCCTCCAACCCCATCCCCAGAGGGCTTATAGTGACGACGGAGAGGTATATTTTCTGTTGACAGACCATGCATCAACCATCCGCACTTCTGCAACCACTGCCTTTCTGAATATTCTCAATATTGTAGTACATTTTAAAAGTATGGTGGCATAGGACAGCTAGCATCGCTGCGAATTGAGCACAGTTATGGATAGGGAATCTATTTTGATTAATAATAAATATGAAATACCAATTGATTAAATTAATTAGAAAAAGGATTAGTTGATAAAATATTGTATTGTAAATATTTGGGAAGATTGATATGAAGAGATTTAGTAGAAACTCCAAGTGCCTGAATGTGTTGACCTGCAAGGGGCAAGAGTGGCTGACTTGAACCGGAAAGGTTACCCCGAAGACAAGGTTCAACAAAGAACAGACAAACCCAACCTAGATATAAAGGCAAGAGTTTCACCTTGATCCCTCTTTCTCCCCATAAAACCAGACTTTTGGAGAGCAGAGCTTACAAAGACAACGCAAATTCCACAAAGAAGTAGTCGGAGAAGATATCAAAAAAATAATTTGCAAAAGAGATGAAAATGCCCAATCAGTTGAAGGGTTGAAGTCTGGAGGAAGACATCTAGAAGAACTGAAGACGAAGCAAGCAGCCCAGAGAGATATCGGAGTTACTTGCTGACACACAATGACACTAGCTTGAGGGAAGATGTCCAGTTAGAGGCGATGGAGGAAGATCACTGGAGTCCAACCAGATAACTTTAATTAGATATTTAATGATGATTTTTACGTAAATTGTGCAGCCAACTCTATATATATATATATATATATATATATATATATATATATATATATATATATATATATATATATATAAGATTGCTGATTTGAGATGTGCTATGCCGGTTTTGCACTTATGTAATCTTATGTTTCAATCTTAATGATGTTTGAATTGGCCTAATTTTGACTTTTTAGTTATTTATGACAATTATATTGTTACGGAACTGGTTCCCGAACTCCTAGGCTCACCACCCTGTTGAAGGCTTATAAAATAGGCCGAAATGTCGCCACACACTTAAAGACGTATTATAGTTTGTGTGTGTTTTCTTTCTTGGCCGTACCTCCCAACAAACTTTTCCATGATATCTATATATTCTCTTTTATAGTTCTCAGAGAGTGTGAAATTTATCAATGCCAATTTTAATTTATAATTGAACTGTTGTGCCAGCTTTGGCAGTAAATACTTTTTTAAGGAAGAAACGCTATATAAACCCGGGAAAGGTATTGGTCTTCGTCTCGACGAATAGATAAAATACTTTTTACATATATTTGTGAAATATGTGTAACACCTTACTCCTAGCGACTTCCTTCCCGGGAGTTCTTCCTCCATTGAATACCTCATCAGGTGCCAGAGAGAAAATGTTATCAGCGCAGAGTAAGTCCGTTATTTCTTTTTTCTTTCTGAAGTCGACAAGACGAAGTACCATCTCAATATGTAAAGTTGTGTTCGTACCTCTAGATGAATCATAATCTAATGTTTGTTCTTTATCTCCTTCCTTTGATTCGATGTTTTCTTGTATTCTAGAAATTTTAAACTATAAGCCGATATAAAGAGACTGTAGAAGATAATCTCTAGGTAATTTGTGAAATACTGTTTGAGGATCGGTTTGAATAAGAAAACGGTGATGAGACTAATTTGGACGATTCCTATGTCCAATGTAGGTTCGAACCTACCGAACCTGATTTCGATGAAGATGTTTCTGAACAAGTGAGTCAACATATTCAGGAAATGGAACTTTCGCAACCTCAGACGAATAAAAGAAAAGGTACATACAAGAAAAAAAAAACATCAGACTCCCAAGAATCGGAAGAAATAGGATCTCGGTGATCAGAAGAACACATTCGATATTAGAAATGGAAAGATAAGCTAGTTAGAGAAAAAAATGGCTTTGAATGAAAATTTAACCAACCGGAGTACCAGAAAAAAAAATCCTTGGAAAATAAAAATAAAAAGTTAATTTGTATTATTTCAAAACTTGAAGTTTTTGTAAATAAATAAACAAAATATGAGATAATATAAAAAATAGTACCCATCAATGTAATTAAGCGTCATTGGAAGCAAAGTGATGTCAGTTCGTCTTGTTAACGAAGCGCTGCCTGCCTAAACCGCCCCTAGAGTTAAAAAAAACAATCTGAGAAGAAATTATTATTCAATAATAATTTCTACCTTAGTCAATTTCCTAAATAATAAAGGGAAATTAAAACATTTATGTAAGATTATATTTGAGGTATAATTAGCAAATATAGGGCTTTAACCGCTTTCCTGCAATTTGTTAATTATTGCAGTTTAGGGATTTCAATCCTATCTTCAGAACAACAAATTACATATTAAGAAATTAATATTTCTTAACAAACAAATATAAATATAATAAGATGAAGAATATCTAAAATAAAAAAATGTAAATTGTTATAAGTAGCAAAGAGTATTATGTAAAAATTGACATATATTTTTTGAATAGCATATATTTATAATTTAATGTAAATTGAAACCGTAATTACAAGGATGGAATTGAAATGTCCAAACGCTCAGAACTAATAATCGTATAAAAGCCGTTGTAAGCCATATTTGGGCTAATTATTCCTAAAACGACCATTAATATTATATAAATGTTTTAGTTACAAAAAAAATATTATTTAGAATATATCCTTAGGTAGAACTTATTATTTGAATCATTAATTTTTTTTTTCTTTAATTTTTTTTTTCTACCGAAGTCGTTCTGAAACTTATATTATATTAATTTATAATATAGTTATATTCGTTATATAGTTATAGATAAGTGCATCTAAAATAGTAACCAATAAAGAATATACTGTTTAAAACCCCTTTACTGATGCGAAGCACTTGGAAATCACTTAACTTTCTTGCTAAACAACTTTTGTGAGCACGTCATGTGGAAAATAGAAATGGGGTACATTTATGTAACTGCCTCCGCTTCAAAACTCCCTTTATCACTTCTTGAGTTGTCATGCGCAACATTTAACTTATTCACTTCCTTCCCTGTAAGTTGTTCTTTGTACTCGAGTGCCTTTAGCATGCATCTGGTGAAAGCTACTCCACCTTTCAAAAACATTTCATGGTGACAACACAGTAAAAATAATGAGAAATAATCTTTTATTCTGGTGAAGGTAGCATTAAAATAATACCATATATATATATATATATATATATATATATATATATATATATATATATATATATATATATATATATACATACACACACACACATATATATATATATATATATATATATATATATGTGTGTGTATGTATATTCAACCCTTATGGTAATGATATATGAAGAATAGACTCTTTTCTTATAAGTCTTTTAAAAAATAGTGACTATGAACATAAAATCAAGACGAAGTAAAATTATGGATAAAATCATGACAAAAATGTTGAACACTGATAATTGTAATAGAAGGCATGAGATGCTTAAAAAGTTGTCCTGAAGATGGGGTAATTCTCCGAAACGTAGAAAAATATAATGTGAAATTTTTTAAAAATAAAAGATTTATTCAACAAAAAAATTTTATTTAAAAATCTACCCAAAATCATGTAAATATTATCTAATATCTTGTATGAACCGTCAAATAAATAATGGTATCATATAGTAAATAATTTTATAAATATAATTAATAAAATATAATTTTATAAATAATAGTTTAAATAATTTTTACACTTCATATAGTTAAAATTAAGTTCGTAAATTAATTTTCGTAGGTTGAACAATGATAAAAGATAATGAACCAAAGTTTTATCTACCTTTGCTCTTATGTACAATAACAATTAAGCAATCTTGATTACAATTGTAACGATGTTGTTTACAATGAAATTCATAATCCTAACAGTATATCAATTTATACCTTATATGATATAAAATTGTTGTTAAAAAAATTCATAATTGAAAAAAATGCTATGATAAAATTTTAAAGGATTTAATTAAATTACAAAAATATATGTAAGTTAAATAATAAATGTAAGTGGACTATTTTTTTTATTTTTTTCGAATATTTCTTAACGATATTGTTAAATACTATGGAAAAATGTTTTTGTTTTTTAATATCCATTTTTAATTGATTTAATGGCCATTTTTAAAGTGATTTAATAACTTTTACTTATTTAATAAAGGCAAACGTGTACTAAATGAGTATATCTACATCCTCGTATGCCAAATTAACCTAATGTTAAAATTATATTAATTATCATAACTGTGATTTTATTTATTTATGTGTTTTTGTGCGGTGTGTCAGTACATTAGGTTAAAGATACCATTTACTAATAAACTGCAATTTTTTATTGGGTTTGATATCTTTTAAAATATGAGTTTATAACTTGTCATTGAAATATCGTGTTTTTTGAATTGGTCTTTCTTGATATGTTGATATACTATATGAAGTTTCTTCGTATCTTGCTATACTTCGCATACTAATATAGATATGTATCTTTGGGACCTGTTGATGCAAAAGATAAATATAAAAGTTTTTATAGCATAAAAATCGAATATTAAAAATCAGAGAGGTACCAAAAATATTAATGTATCAATTCATAACTTCTTAAAGGAATTATTGATAAAGAATGATTGTACTGACATAAACATATTTTTCTTTTTTGTAGTCGTAATGATTTCTTATGAATAAAACTTTAAAGGATATTGCACTATTAAATAAATAATGCTCAAATAGGAAGCACATAAAAATGTGATAAGGCTTTAATGACATTGTTAAGAGACTAATAAACGCTTTGAAACGATCAAACTTATCAGTGTTTAGTAACACGTTCGTCGCTTAATTTTATAGCGATGATATTTTGAAGCCATTCTGGTTCTTTAACACCTAATTGAGGAATTAAATAAACCAGATGGAACATAAGCAAATATCTTTTGTTTGCGGTTAAAAATTATAAATAGCATGAGTGTCGAATTGATAATATGATTAGACTAGATTAGTATTGTCTGCAATAACTACTAAATTGTTATAAAAACTATTATTTTAATTCGAAATTCATATTTACATTAAAGTATTGTCAATCGGTATCACAACTAAGTAACTTTTTATCATTTCTTTTAAGAGAGTAAAATATTACCATTGTGTCCGAGAAGGAAAAAACCCTAATTTTGATGGTGAAAATTTTTTATTAAAACATTTATGTATGTAGGTTTATGTATTAACTATGAGTTGTAGAATTTAAGATTAGTCCATTATATTTTTATAATTTTTCTTCAAGTGTAAAAATAGTCTACAATGAAAATCGACATTTATTAGTAACGGCATTGAAATGCTAACTAATTTTATTAAACGTTTGTTTGTTATTTTCGATCATGACTAATTTCTTAAGTATATTTCGTTACCTACCTGTTTAGATAAATAAAATAAACTGTTTGCCTGATTAAAGTTGTAGTTAGGCCTAGTTCCACAAACAATGATGTGTTCCACATGATGATGACGTCATCCGATCCGTTTATTTCGTATTAGGATCAGAACCGAAGAAGAAAATTCTACCGCTTAGCAAAAATGAATTGGAATTGATAAGGTGAGGAGTTTAAATAAAGATAAAATTAATTAATGAATAAGGTTTAATTTGTAATTGTAAGTTTAGTTTAACGATTAATTAGAGAAAATTATATTTTCACGTACCGGTATACATACGAGATGAGGTTGAGAAAACATAAATAAAATCTTTACTTAAGTAATATAAAACAATCTACTCATTAAAATATAAATAAAACGTTTAATTAGTGTATAATGAGTACGATATCGTAAGAAGCGGCTTGTAAGTAAATCCATTAACCAGTAAATGAATGTTCATACTATTTTCTACTTTTTATTATAAACAATAGTTTATAAATAAATAATATGCAAATATGAATATGATGATAATATTGAATTTGAAAAGCTATAAAAATGCAGAATATATTTAATTAAAACTCCAATATTTTTAGTAATATTATTCAGCTTCATACTAGGTTAAATATTTAGTTTTTTGCTTATAACATGAAAACGGTTTAGTTTTAGGCATTATATTTATAAGAACGCTTTGATTCAGTATCAGAAAATGTGTAAGAATCACACGAGTTTCTGGAATCCCCCTCTTCAAATACACTGTGCTGCGTTACTTCAGGCTCGAGGTTGCTAAGGCGACGCTTAATACTCCAGAGAAGGGAAGTTATACGTGACTAGAGAGTTCAGGATGCAGTATTTGGATAATCATTGACTAAAAGCACACAAAAGTTATCAGTATAGGATGTGAGAACAATATTAGGGTGGGTTAGGATTTCAACTATAAACTTCAGAAAAATAACTCATGATTTCACTGTAGTGCCAAAATTTATCTGATGATGAGGGAAAAAGAGAGATACTTTTTGACAGGAACAGAATTGTCTCACATGGAAGTGGAACTATTGATAAATAACTGAAAATCCTAAAACAAAATATAGTATTAGTATCAGATATGATATGAAGGCAGAGGAAAATAAATTTATTTAACATATGAAAATGACTAACTTTTCACATAGGATCTCACGCGAATCCAATCACATTTATTATTCTCTATAAGATTTTAGCTGTAGGACTACACAATGCCAAGTGCTCTAATACGAACGTTGATAAAAGTAGAGAAAAAAGAAATATATTCGAGTATAATAAAACACTAGAAAACCTCAAAATGGGAATAAGTAAGCTGTTTTACCAAGGAAAAATCCTTGATATATGGCGGTGATATAAAAAAATCCCTGACAGAATACAATAAGCGAATAAGGAATAAGAAGGAACGAGTGGGAATTTCGTGAAGGGATTTACTCTCAGCAGCCCGACTCCACAAGGTCCTTTCAAAAGAGCAGACAGAAGTCCTTGGGTTCGATTTACAAGGCAGATAAATCTTATACTATAGAGAAGATGGAACCTTTGTGGTACTAAGTGCTTACTTTTCTCAATTTAAATGTTTACAAGTTTGTTTTCAAGCGGGCTAGTATTACAGAAATTACATGTCCAATGCAACTACTTAAACATTTAAAAGGCAGACATTCTGAGTTCCGAATTCATTATAAATGGAAATGCTAATTTACGCGACTATGATGAGAATAGTTAGGGGAATCGATAATTAATTACAGAGCTAAGCAAAATCGTTATAATTCTTCCAGGAGTCAATCCTCATGGTTCTACATTCAGTTCCAAATTAAGATATACTCAACAATATCGCAAATTCAGGATGAAAGCGACGCAACTCAAAAAATGTATAAAATGTTTGAACGAACAGACACAAGCTAAGTTTAACTTAAGGAACACACTAGAAGGGCTGGAAAGACGAGCAGTGCCCTCTGCTTTTATCTGTCCTCTTCTCATAGTGTGGCCGTCCATCAGCAACTCAAACGTGTTTTGTAAATGACGTCATTTGAATTTCTTCGGCAAGAACATCTCGTCTTTACAGTCCCTCTAGTGTGAATAAAGAACCCTTCAGAAGCCCCCGGGACATTTACTCTAACACATGTTGCTGGTAGATCACCAACTGTGTCTATTGATTTAACCTAATATTTGAGGACTGGCTGCTCTTTGCCATAGGTCCAAATATTAAAATTTCTGATTATTTTGGTTTATGTCTCTTTCATTCTAGATGCTCGTTGTAATTAACAACACATATATTACAGACCTATTACAGAACCTAAAAATCGCAAATTTATAGTTTCGAAATTTAGATTAGCAATAAATAAATTTCAATGTTTAGAGACTTTATGGTTTCGTTACGTTCAATGGAACGGCCGATATAGGGCAGACGTTTCTGTACTTGTGTCTTACGGGCTGGAGTAGCAATGCTCCATAAATTTAGGCCATTAGCTGAATTTCTCTCAGGATATTAAAAAAATGTGATGATGGCAGAAACAGATGTTCACCAACTAAAATTTTAACAGCCGAATTTCAATAGAACAAAAACATTCACAATACGATTTTTATTTATGCTTAGAAAATGCATCGTATAGTAAAAAGAAAGGAATAAATATATCTCGAATATTTTTGGAAGATATTCTTACTCTCGCAAGTGCCTTCTTAACCAAATTTATGAATTTAAAAAATATTTTTATGACAAAAACAAGGATAAAGTTACGTTTTTATTGAGTCATAAACAAATCAGAGCCTTTTCTCATAAAATAAAAATCAAGGAACCTAGATGTTTTCTTAAAGGCAAATAACTAGCAATCGAATATACAGCAATCAGAAAAGTCCCGAGTTTTTCGTCTATTTGAATTATTGAGATATTTAGAAAAAGAAAAAATACCACCATAATGTATTCCTGACTACAAAACGAAATTTCTAAAAAAAAACCCAAAAAACAAGCTTTATGAAATACATTAATGTTTCATTCCTCTCTATTGAAGCCTATGAACATCTTATACAAATAGCATCTCCTTAACTCGGAATGTTACTGAATAATATTTTTTTGTAATATTATTTCCGACAGAATCACTATACTTGATTAGGTGTGGGAAGTGAGTAAAACAAAGCATTTTACTAAGGTAATTACTTCTCCGTGAAAGGATTTAAGCGATGCACATAGGTGGGAAAAAGAAATCAGTTCATTCACATCAGGAGATGGCCAAGGAGATAGAAAGCTCCACTTGGAGTCATAAAACTTTTCTATCCATATTTCAAAGTCAGATTCTCCATTCTCAGGCTAACAACTTGTTTTGAATAGGTTTCTCATAAAATATTATGAATGCGTGGGTGTTGAATAGATCTATATTTTCTAGTAGCACAGTACGGTTAATTCTTACCCTAAGTTGTATAATTAGTAAAAAGGAAAAAAGTTGAGTGCTTTTTTTTGTGGTGTTGGAAATATTTTTATAGAGATATAACATATCAAGACAATATGATTTTTCGATTTCACTCCCTCCGATAACTCAGGTCAAGGTAATAAAGTAAACAAAAATTGAAGTTGCCGAAATTTTACTTAATTTTGATGTTTAAGTCCTGTGAGCCCAAAATGTTTTCTCATGTACTAACGACCATTGCTTTTTTCTTAATTTTTTTTCAGTAGATGAATTTGTATTAGATGTTATCAACAGCTACTTTTCGCAACATATGCCTGTAATCTAACAAAAATCTACGAGAAAGTTCTATCAATGTACCCCAATCTCCATTGCTATCTTCACATAGAAGTTGTCTGTTGCACGTTCGCTATGCGACTTCTGAATAGTTCGTATCAGCGTATACAGTTGGATAGTAACTGATAATAACATTTTAGAGACACACTTGTTTTCGAAAGTAGATTATATCTTCTGTAGTAGTTCTCATAACGAAGGTCATCGCTTAAGTATTTATTATTTCCACTCATGTTCCTTACCACTTTTGGTGCAAAGCCTATACAAAAATTGATTGCTGTATCTTTGCCAATAATAATCCGATTTGGATGATTTTATTTGTTTTCTAGGCGATTTAATTGCCTTTCAAATGATTATTGTTAGAATACATTCTGTTATACATTCGTGCGCTAGTAAAATTTTTCTCCTTTAACTTTTTTTTTTTTTTTTTTTTTTTTTTTATCTCGGATAAAGTTTTTTGTGATGTCAACGCTATGAAGTTAAAATAAGTATATTTTTAATTTCATTTTTTTATATTTATTTTTTAATATTTAATATAATCAGATGTCCATGATTTTCTATTTATTACTAATTCATTTAATTTTACTTTTCATGTTCTTCCACTATTTCCTTTTTATTGTTCTCTGTAATATCTATATAATAGATTCTCAAACTTATGCATATGTTATTTGTATAGTCCTGAAGAGGGTTTATAATGTGGTCAAAACTTCGTCATACATTTACTAGTATCCCGCTGTTTTGAGTTTCCTTTCAATCGCACTGACCATAAAATCCTCAATACATTTTAGTTTATTCCTTCTTGTATTAATATTTATTTTTTATTTATTTGCATTTATTTCCAGGGAAGAATTCCATACAAATAGAGCCTATCTCTGAATAATCATCATAACAATTATCATTACTCGTTCTTTTTTTTTAGACAAGAAATAAATAAATAAAACCATTTATATTATATTGCGTTTTAAAATTAAGTTTAAAAATACAAGTATAAAAGTCAAGACATAAGTAATGAATGCAAGACCAAAAGTCACCTTATTAATATAATTCAAGTAACAAAGATAAAAATCATTATTAGCTAAAATCTGTTATTAGTAACAGCGGTAAAAACTAATTATCAACATATATATTATTTTTTTTTTCAACCAAATGACTTAATAGAGTTAAAACTAAATTAAAAACTTTATCATTACAAACTAGGCTAAAATTTATGCTACAATAAAATATATGTTATTAATTCAATCAATATAAAACCAAAAATTATTATGTAGCCACTTACAGTGTGACCATGATATTGTTTAATCTGATCCATCCAACCAACTCTCTATTATTTGCTTTCTCAGCAATGAACAAATACAATTTTCTCATATCATCTATTATTTTTCGTTCAAATACTCTGAATATTACTAATGTGATTAAAAAATAAAAAAAAATAAATTAAGCTCATTATTTTAATATCACAGATTTTTTTTCCCCATCTCTTTCATTATTTTATATAACCAGCCTTTATAAGCAGGCGTTTCTTCTTTCTCATCGGGGGGCTTGAAGGTAGTGGCCAGATCATCTACCTGCTGATCAAACTGATGTAGAAGTGAATACAGTATGTCGAAATTTATAAAATATTTTTTATACTCGGCCTATTTAGTAATCCTAGTACTACAGGCCTATAACTCGTTAGTAATTGTGATCTATGGCAAGTAGCCTGAGATAGTGGCTAATTATAGCTGCAGTGGATGGTGCAGCCTGAATACTGAACCGCCCTTCCCCTCTCCCCCCTCACTATATCCTCCCCCTTTCCACCATCTATAAACATTACTTCCTTGGAATACCAAACTGCTGTTTATTCCGATTTATATCTAGTAGTTTGCAGTGCTGTGGTTTCCTCGTTCGGGGAAGAACTACTATATGTCTTCCTAATCTGCTTTGTTGTAAACATGTAGTTCCAGAGCTATTCAGATTACCCATGAATCTGTCTCAGATAAAGTATGTTTTCCTTAATGTTCACTAATAAAATTTTACAATTGGATCATCAAGTGGTAAAGGGAGCTAAGTCCGATAGCATAACTTTTCAGGATACTTCGAAAATTGACCTGCTACTTACTTTCTGAAATTAGAGCCAACATTTTTTCACCTAAAATAATCTAAAAATTTAATTGCCGATATAAATAAAAAAATCACATTTTTTGGATGATTCAACAATTAAAAGACCATTAAATACTTGATGATTCAATTATTGAAAGAATTTCGGGTAGTTGTTCTAGACACTTAGCGACCTAGGAATTACTTTTACCTTTTCTCTACCTCCATCTAATCAGGATTTGCCATAGATCACTTGTTGTGTAGTTGTAAACCATATGGAATGGATCAGCTGATGAGGGTGTCAGTTTGGTACTTTTTTTTAAAAAGTAAATTCGTAATTTTCTTAAAAATTAATGTTAGCATCGTGATTAAAGATCAGGCTTGAAATCGTTTGGTTAAAAAAAAAACAAAAAAAAAAAACGTGTCACCAGAACACTCGAATCTCTAAAGACTTGTAAGTGGAAAGATGGACATATCATTAAAGGTTTCAACAGACATAAGGTTTGAAACAATAGCTGTTAGATCTATTTAATGGGTATCCAAGCGGCAGCAGCAGCACTACGTGCCAGAAAAACTAGTAAACAAGTCTTCTTCATGACAACTAAAAGAAAGCTATACAGTAAATGTAAATTTCGTTTTTATCACTGCAGCAAAAGTATAAAGTTGATAAAAAGAATATTTTAACAGATTTCCAAGAACTCAAGCAACGAAACAACTGTATAGAACACTATAAATAAATCTGATTGAGCAAAACTTCAAGAGTTCAGCTAAACAACTATACGTGAAAAAAAAAAAAAATAAATAAAAAAAAAATACTGCACTCTAAAATCCGTAGAAAAATTGAAGATTCCACGGAAGAAAGGGGAGTCATATTTTTTCCCGAAATGAAGTTATACATATCAATATGTTCATATCGTTTAGTAGAATAAGTAGGTAAAAAAAAAAAAAAAAAAAAAAAAAGCCGGAAATATGGATAGGTCGGTTTGTTAAAAGAGTTCGAAGAATACCAATATAATGAAGAAAGTAGGGTATCGAAACTATTTTTTCGCAATGCATTAATTATTATACTTTTCCTATTTCTTCCTTGGACTCTTCAATTGTAAAATAAGTACTTCATGATTTATTTGAAATTGTATAATATTCTACGAGTTGATCATACCATCTCATAAGTCTTGTATAAAAATATAAAAGCTTTCACTGTTCTATTTGAAATAATCTC
Source organism: Rhaphigaster nebulosa (assembly GCA_948150685.1). Taxonomy (NCBI): domain Eukaryota; kingdom Metazoa; phylum Arthropoda; class Insecta; order Hemiptera; family Pentatomidae; genus Rhaphigaster; species Rhaphigaster nebulosa. Next base: position 91,166,737 of record OX411310.1, read on the forward strand.
ATCTATATAGTAGTTTCTTTATTATTATTAGTTTCTGTTATATAGCAATAAAGAAAGATGGTTTAAACGGTATCGACCCAGGAGCATCAATTTTACTTGTAGAATATGCTGCAGTAATTAACAATTAACATGGTTAATCAATATTCCTGTTGAGGATATAAACCATATATATATATATATATATATATATATATATATATATATATAAAACAAAAAACAATTTATACACACATATTCATATATATATGTATATATATATATATATATATATATATATATATATATATATATATATATATATATATATATATATTATATAACATAATATTTATATATATATTTATATATTATATATTATATATATTAATATATATATATATATATTATATATATATATATATATATATATATATATATATATATATTATATATAACATAATATTTATATATATATTTATATATTATATATTATATATTAATATATATATATATTATATATATATATATATATATATATATATATATATATATATATATAATATATATATATATTAATATATAATATATAATATATAAATATATATATAAATATTATGTTATATATAATATATATATATATAATATTATAAATATATAATATTATGTATAAATTGTTTTTTGTTTTTTTAAAATTATTCTTCGTTAGTATAATGTTAATGTTACACGAGGCCATTAAACGAAAACTGTGACGATCATTCTATTCTCTTTACTGTATGCCAAATGGAACGTATCACTTCAAACAGCCACTCTGAATGAGAAAACGTTACGTGACAGAACATCTCTACGGTGTTTGAGAAGGATGAAAATTCGTTTTCTTTACATCGTCTCCTCCAATCCACCAGAGATTCCACCCTAGCACCCGTTCGTTCCTGAGAGTGAGCTCTTGTTGACTATGTTGACTTAGGATAAATAAACCGTTATCTGGGAAAGAAGGTTTAACAATAAATTTCCCTCAACTGGTGTCAACTAATAGCGATATGACGCCGATGATCCTATGATAATGGAAGATAAAATAACATTACAGATTTTTTACGGAGGCAAGGTATTTGGTAATTCATTATCAAACTAAATTAACTAATTAATTTAGAATAATGTAAATTATTAGATATATGTAACAAAATTAAAAAATATATAAATAGAGATAAATATTAAATTAAATGTAATATATATATGTAATACATTTATGAATTATGAATTTAATTGATACAAGAAATAAAACACATGCTGGCACTCACCAAGGTGTAAGTAGATTATATGTGTTTGATTTCTTGTATCAATTAAATTCATAATTTATAAATGTTTTATAATACTGATTTATATTACATTTAATTTAATATTTATAATTATACCAAACTGTTTTTTGAATTTCTTATTTTTAAATTTTTTTGTGTATTTAGAACTGAAGATGAATGTATAGCATTCGAAACTAGTTTTCAATAAAAACCAAATTATAGAAGTGGCAAATAATATACCAATCTCTAATTAGATTGATCCTTCTATACCATCATGTGGATCTCAACTCATCTGAAGATGGCTCAAATATTTTTTTTTTCACTTGTCAATAATTAAAAAAAACATACATCAACAATCTTAACATCTTAAACAACATTTATCAACAATCTTAGCGAACCAATACAAAAACAGACAATAAAAAAAAATGTAGCTTTATTAAAATGTCGCTAAATTAATGGGCGAAGCCTACTGGCATTAAAATCAACCCTCAGGACCTTTTAATGTTTCATGAATTTTTCCAGGCTGAACTGCTGAAAAAAATATATATATATATATATATATATATATATATATATATATATATATATATATATATATATATATATATATATATTTGAGATGCAAGACTTTTTGAACTGAATAATCTGCATTTTTAATGAAAAAATTATCTTTGTATATATATAAAAATTGATTAGGAATAATTTCATTCTTATAACACAATTTTTTATGATGAGTATGATTCCTAATCAATTTTTCATAGTGTTATGAATCCCTTCGGATTTAGGAATTGAATTCTTCAGCACTAAAATATATTTTTTTAAATAAAAAAAGCCAAGTAATCTATTCCATATCTGCACCGATAATTGATCCCTGAAACAATTATGTGAATTTTATTTACCAAAAAAAAAAAAAAAAATATTTTAATTCTACATCCAATCTCATTATTTTGCATTTTTCTTCTCTTATTTCAAAGAAAAATCTGACGATAGCTATTGAATGAAAGATATTTTTCTTTGGAGTATGATGCCTTTGACCTGTTCATTACCCAGGGCAAACGGAAGCGTGTGCCCCGCTCACATGTATAAAACCATAGGCCTCTATAAAGGGGTCCAAGGATTGGCTTAGTCCATTATATAAATTATTCATATCTCTATAGTCGGGTGGTTCATTGAGATGAATTATTTATAAGCTGTGTTCCTTTACGGAACAAAACAAAATTCCATTAGGTAATACCAATATTCCCATTGTAAAATAGATGTAAATCCCGTTGTAAAGGAATATTTCTAATATAAATATTTATTTCTTTATAAAAATCTTTAAAAAATAGGAAATAGATATTGAAAAAATAGCAAAAATATTTTGGGTAAAAATAAATATAAGATATTAAGTTTAGGAATAAATTTACTTAAATGAAATTCGATTTTTTTTTTCAATTTGATCCATACGGTTATTGTAGATTGTCTTGGTTCTACTAAAGTGCTGCATTACGAAAATCACTGTTAAGTAATTCATTCAGAAAATTCTTCGAAAACATTATGGTTGATGACCTATTACGTCAATACTTGCACCTTCATATTGACTTCGATTTTAAAATCCACAGGAATTATTAGCACTCTTTAAACTTGACCAGTACCCATATTCATCATAGACATCATCAATATAAAATTATGTTATGGAAATAAAATTCTTAATTAATTTTTTTTTTATTGTCAACCTAATCTCTCTATTATTTTTATAATTTATTCAATTACCAAGTGGTGACAGAAATGTGTATATCTGCATACGATCATGGGTCGAAATCAAAACAATGTTGCTTAACCCTGATCAACAATATCGGCTTGCAATACCATACGACTGTTGCTGCTTATTGGGTTTAACGGCCTTGTATACTCGAATGAGGGGAAGAAGAGATATTAAACAGGTTATCAATCTATCGTAGCCGGGGAGTGATGGTCCAGATTTATCACGAAATAAAAGTCTACCCTCTCAAGATTCAAACTGATACACTTTGGAGCCGCCAATGATAAAAAGAATGAAGCCGATATTCAGTTATTTCAGGAACGAATTTAAACCCAATTGTCTATTTCTTATGCAGTTTTATTTTATCTACAAATTTATTGATATTAATTAGTATTATAATTTTTTAAATATAAGCATTTTTTAAACATCATGCTTATTCCCTTAATTCAAATATCCTCACAACTATAGCCATTAAAAATAGACAGTAAAATACATGTTATTAATATTTATAAATATTATTGATAATACATATCATTCAGTTCGTCCTTCATTATATTACAAACGCATCGTGAATTTTGGCTGATACCACGCAATCCCTCTTATGTTCAATCGTCCAAGTAGCACAATGAGGGGCGTACGCAGAATATTTTTCGGGAGGGAGGGATTTAATAAGAAGGAAAGTAATTAAATAAATATCTGCAATCACCAAATTGGGAGTAAAATACTTAAAATACAAACATCATTTTTCCCTTAATTTGAGCCTACGCCACTGGGCACGATTTCTTGTCAACGATTTCGGCGATGCTCAAATATGGAAATTTTCTAACTTTATAACAAGGAATGGATAAGTAATAATGTGGAGATAAATAAACAATTTCACGATTTTTTCAGGTGTAACGCTTCTTAAATTTATTAATATATATATATATACAAATAAATTTAAAAACCTTACATAAAACTGTAACAAAATTAGTGCATTAATGTACCAACTAATTGACTAGTAAAAATCGTATATTTTTAGTAAAACTTGTCTGTTAAAATCTTTATATGACAAATGAATTTAATAATATCGAATTATAGTTAATTCTTTTTTTTTTTTTGCATTAACAACTCACTTTGAATGGAATTAATACCATAACAAAGTACGTCGTATTATCACTAAAATGTTTTAAATATTTGGCACAAATAACCCACGACCGCGATGAAAACAATGTTTAAAATTATATCAGTGATCCCTAGAGCTTTTTTTTGTGCTGATTACAGGAAAAATAATGAAAAAGAATCAATCGTCTTTAGTTTAAAACCTAGTCAACCTTATAGATTAGCTTACAGTAAAATTAAAACACTTATAAAAATTGTGCTTTCATTTATTTTTCTTAATAGTCTATTCTCATTTTATGGACAAACCTTACGTGATAGGAAAAAAAAAATCTCATTTTTAAAATCAGCTTCAAAAACTATATAAATATCAGTTAACAATGCTAAAATAACTTTTATGTATATTAATTTTGCGGCGAGGAATACGTGAAATTTAAACTAAATCGTATAAGCCAGAACTCTCCTCCGGAAAAAAATTGATAATGGATTGGTTTTGACTTTGACATTTTTCAATTTTATGAAAGCGATCGGTATTATATCTATCATGTTTGACATGCCAATTTATTGTGCTAAGTTTATGAGAAAAAAAAAACTACCAAATAAATAAAATAAATTTTTTAAATATTCGAATTAATGTCAATCATTAATAATGTGCGGAGAAATCAACTCAATTCATGACGTAATTTTAGTATAATGCCTTAATTAGGAAGGGGAAGTTCGACATTGAAATTATAAATTGAGATCAAAGTCTCTATGAATTAAACCTTTCAACAACTTTGCAAACTCTTACAAAGCATTGGCAAAAAAAGGTCTGAAACTTCCACTTATCAATTCAATGACGATAAGTCTCAAAGAGCTTTAATGAAAGGCTTACCAGACACATCCAATTACAAAGGATGAACTAACTAGGGACTTCGTGACTAGGACTCTGAAAATGCTTTCGGATAGAATATTTAAAAAACTTCTAGCACTGTCAAAATTAATGGTATATGTTATTTCTATCAAGGATATGATTATAGAAAATCATTAAAGATGAATAAAAAATATAATGGATTATTTAATTTGGCAATACCCCATTTTCCATTTCAACTGAAGTTCTCTATCTAAATATTATTATATGTTACCTAGACTTACTGGGCCTTGCAAACAAAATAATATATATACATTTTTTTTTTTTTGGTTGGCTAGTAATTTCTTTGGCCGTGCTATGTGTCTTCTTACAGAAATATATGATATCTACCGAAACATATGATTTCTGTGTTTAATTTAAATATAATTTTTGATGCAAGCTTATTATGACTTTCAAGTAAAGTACCCTTTTCGGCTCACCAATTTTAACCAAAATATACTAAATATATTCATATCGATATAAATGTCCTATTTACCAAATTTTAGATAATTTACATTATATTTTAATATAATGTTAGATGAAAGTCTAATATGACCTTCAAGTAAAGTACCGCTTCCGGTTTTCCAATTTAGACCAAAATATAGTATGCTATTTAAATCAATATATAACTTATAAATACTAAATTTGCGAAGTTTTGTATAGTATTTTAACATAATTTTTGATGGAAATCAATTATGACCTTCAAGTAAACCACTTCCGTTAATCAAGCAGTGACCAAAAAGGGAGGTTCACAACTAGATTTTACAACAATCCTCAATACAAAATTACAATTTTCTACAGCTAACCGTTTTTGATTATGCGAGATACGAACGTACAGACGCAACGACGAAACTAGTCAAAATGGATTCAGGGATGGTCAAAATGGATATTTCCGTCGAAGTCTGAAAACCGAAAACTTTCCCGATTACAATACTTCCTTTACTTCGTACAATTCATTCATTCATCATTCCTACACCTGATCCGTGTAAGTTGCGTCCAGTAAGCTGACGGATTTATATTTTAAAATTGCAGATAGGAATATATGGAATAGGCTGCCAGCGAGATTTAATCAATATATATACATACATATATATATATATATATATATATATATATATATATATATATATATATATATATATATATATATATATATTGTCTGTATATACATATATATATATATATACACGTAGTGCCTAAGTCTAGCAATGAAACTTATAGGCATTTTATTTATTTATTTTTTTTACAATTTTTATTTAATTTATTTATTTAATTTTTCATTAATTGATTTAAGGAAATATCGGAAAAATGTATATTCAATCATTTCGAAAAGTAAATACATTTAAACATTTTTTTAGCTTTATTTTAAATTTGCATCTGCCCTCAGGTTTAAGACTACCAGGGATTCAGCTGATTAACAGTAAATTAATACCATAATATGCATGGAGTTCGCACAGGAAATCGTTTGCATTGGGGTGTATTCTTCCTTGGTTATTCATCTGAGATCCAGAATGAAAGAGGAAAAAATCAAAATTTCTAACATCCGAAATTTTAATCATTGGACCCTTTTCAACCAAAAGAGCACCCAATCTTCAAGTATCAGGCCAAACAAATATAATCTACCAACAACATGTGTTAGAGGAAACACTCTGGGGCCTTCTAAGTGGAACTTAACCTATATCTAATGTTCGTTCTTACAAAACACATTTTTCAATTTCAAGTTGTGCCACTTTCATTCTGGATGCGCAATATATTGAATATATATTTCATGTAGGAGGATCCAGTGTATTGATCTGTAATTTTTCATTATTTCCGAACTTGTAAACTGCCCTGATGTTTCAGTAAGCAACTTAGAAGTGCCGGCGAAGTCTGCATGGAATAAGTATGTACAGTGTTTATCACTATATGGTCAGCAAAGGGTGCTGTTAAGTTGTTGAATGCTAATGCAAAGCAGAATGCAATGGTTGTGATAATTTAAATAAATATTATATTCACTTCGGTTGAATCATATGATTTCTTATTACGTTTTTTCTTACCGACATTTTTTTGTTTAAAGTAAACTATAAAATACTGAAAGGATCTTATAAAACTTGATAATAATATTCGCCCACTTTTTCGATTTCTCGTGTCAATATTTTAGTAGGGCTATGACAACATGGATGAGGGGCAGTGAGTCACGTAGTTTGTGAATCCTTCTCAGCAGGACCACCGCGGAATATTGAGTAGGATTTTTCATGCCTTTGAAATTAGTGTAGGGACAAGACTCGGGTAAATTATTATATTACAGACAATATCATTTCCCCGTTGACCTATAGTTCAAAAATATTCATTATAGCTATCATTTATTGTTAAATATAACTTAACAATAAATTGTTATCATATAATATATTATATAATATTTAATTGAGATATCTTGAAGTAAATTAAGAAAATTCTTCCACATGTACTAAGACCATTAAATAGGTTAAAGTTGTGAATGTCGTATTAAATTAAGTGTGTGTGTGTATTTGGCCAGTAAGATTTTATCTACAGGCTTAAAAAGACTTTTAAAAAGTTAATGTTATATTTTTTAGCATAATATTTCATTAGTCATCGTGTATTAACTAGATCACACACTGATATATACTTATAAGACTATTACTCAAGTTATTAAAATTTATCAAGAATAACTTCATTACCCTTTGATAAGCGAAGTAGCTACCTGAAAAGAAGCTGAACGTTTTAATCCGATACCATTATTGTCAACGTACTCTTACATAGAATCCCATTTTGAGAATAAACTTTTTTTTTCGTAACGCTATACCGTGGGAAATTTTCCTTTATGGCATAAAAGTAAAATGCAGAATTTTTTTATTTTGTTCAATCCACAGGTTTCGCAACGCTTGTAAACTTTAAGAAAAGATACGTGTTCCACTCCTTTTTTTATCGTTTGTAAAATACTTTAGTTCACTTTTTGTATAAAAGTTTTTTTTTACTCAGCCACCCCAATATGTAACCATCATCTCACTAAGGCTATATAATGCTGAAGATATCGAAGAAAGAAACACACAGAAATTTTATTACTGCTTTAGTATGTGCCGACGTTTCGGCGTGTGTAGGTCTTCATCAGGGTTTTTAGGATCGTCCGGAGTTCTGGGACTAGTGAATAATCGCATAAATAAAACAGAATAAAACGGCTCGCTTGAGCTCCGGACTAGTCTTCCGCATTAAGGCGTAGAGCCTAGGTCGAAACGTCGGCACGGTATTAATTAGAAATATATTTAATGTATTTTTCTTTCTCGAACGCACCCTCAACCGTCCTATTCTTCACTGATTGAGGTTAGTTGTTTAATGGGTTTGAACCGTTGTTACTTTTATTTTGTTTCATTATTATAATATTAAATGGTAATATTAATATTGAAGATTTTTTTCTCTTAAATTTGATTATAACACACATATTGTTATAAAAATTACCACAGGTACCGAATTTCCCGAGACAGTCCCTAACTTAAACACTGTGTCGCGGTAACCTGAATATATTCATTTTTGTTCCGAATATTCACCAATTCAAATAATTACCGAAAAAAAATAATTATATAGAAAACTAGATGATATTTTGTATTGTAAACTGAAATATCTATATAGAAAATACATCATATTATATCCTTAATATATCCTTTTCAACTGGAAAGTTGGAAAGGAGGTGTTCATCGCTATAGTAAATGTTTAAAGAAATTTTTTAATTTACAATTAGAAGAAAGTTTTTAAGAGATTTTAGGATCGTTATTATATTACGTTTAATGTGGAGAGAAATGCGAATAATATTCTTTAATGCTAATATTATGAAGATAAGGCTATTTTTTGTTTATTTCTAAGATATATTTATTATTTATTTCAAAATATTGTAGAATATGTTTTATACCGTAAGATAACCTATCCATGTATATATACAACTGCTTCGTATATATTATAGAAGTTTTTAGACATATTTCCCCTGAAAATAATATATTTTTCCACTGTGTCGAAGGCCATCGGAGGAGGATGGCAGTGCATTTAAAATATGTTTCATTACCGCTAGAATACACTATTGGTGGTTTCGGGGATGTCTGATAACCAAGATGTTCCATGGGTTACAGTGGTTCAGGTTTGTCTCTTTTTCCTCCTACTTTTGTGCACTTCCAGCGGTTCCCTTTCTACCAAAAGTTCGGAAGTTATGGTTGTTTTCTAGCCAGAGCAATACCATAGAAGTGAGGTTAAATTTCAGTCAAAATGTCGGCCTCTATTGCGACATTAGCTTACGCATCTAAAGCCCCTTCAAATTGAGTTAGAGGGTTAAAATTTGTATGTGAATTGAGTTGTATTAGAAAAGTGTCTTTTGGGGGTCTCGACTTTATTCCTCGAATCCTTGATATTTACTTATCCCCTCCCCCTTTGAAAGTAGAACCTCTCCTGAATTACCACTCAGGAAATAAGATTACCGGGCCTATTCGAAATATAATATTCATCTATTACAAATATTGTATTAAAGAATAATTATTTTGGCTCCTAGTAGACGATTATATCACTAATTATAACACTAAATGTGTTTAATTAATTCTAATTAACATTTATTTGTTAAATTAAATCTTTTTAACACTGTATCAATATAAGTAAAATTTAGGAATTTATAAATTATTTGTCACTTCTATAATTTTGTTGACGATAACAAAATTATTAAACTGAATTCTATAACGAAATTATAGAAGTGGCATATAATTTATCAATCCCTAATTAGATTGACCCTTCTGTATCATCATGCGGGTGTCAACTAAGTAAAATTGTATTTTTGTTTATTTCTTATTTCGTTTTATTCCATGAAATAACAGGAAAGAAAAGCCAATATACATTATTTTCGAAATTCCAAACTGCAAACACTAATAAGAAAAAAATGCTGGAATCCAACGATCCGAAGAGAGGTATACACCAGTTCCTACTTAGCCCTGATGGCGAAGGCAATATCTCTGTATTTCTGAGTAGGCTCTTAGAAAAAGTAAAGGAAGAAAAAGTAGACCGGGAGAAAGAAGGGAAGGAACATCAGCTAAAGTGGAAGATGGCTGGTCCATGGAAGCACTGGTCCGCGCAATTGAGTCTAACCGTGAAAGTTGGCCTCCCGGCGTTAGTAAGGTCCGCTTTCCTTCAATAAAAGGAGAGTAATAGACATGAATTGGGGAAAAAGGAAAAAGTAATCTACAAAACTTGGTCTCGACTCTACTTTATTGTTTTTCTACTAAATTTTCTTAGTTATTACAGCTAATGTCTTTTAATATTATTTTAAGAGAGAAATACTTAAATAGGAAATATAATGGATTGCTAGAACATATATATGTGATTCTCAGAAAAAGTTCAAAAATAGGCCTTCGAAAAAGTGAATCGGTGAACTATTCCTAATAAATCTGAAAAACATTTACGACTGATTTAAATATATGAATCAATAATTTCATGACAGTTTTGAGGTGAACTAAATATTTTGGACCAGAAATGCAATATTTCAAATTGTTTGAAATGGCGTTAATGATAATATTTTTTTTTTGTTTCTGAAGTGGTGAGATTTGTACTTTCCAATCCTGTAATGAAGAATTATTCCAAATCTCTAACATCCTGCATGTTGGTAACATTTTCGAAAATAGAATTTTTTGGAAGTGATTAAAATTAATTTTAACACATTTACAAAAGGTAACAAAGGTAACAACAAATTTACAAAGGTAACAAATAATACATTGGTGGTGTAATAGCCTCTGAGAGCCTAAGATGGTTATTTTTCTGTTTATAGTATTCTTTGGAGAACGGGAGGCCAACAATGTGCTCCAACCGCCTGATTAAGACCTGAATAATAGGTAGTCAATTTTTTATGATCAGGAAAAATCTTTTAGACTGCTAACTTAAACGTTTCATGTTACTTCTTTAAATGGATCTGAGTAAGATTGGACAACAAATAATGATGATAAATAAATTTAAAAAAAAAAATGCATGACTATGTTTTTAAATAGTAAGGAGAAATAGTGAATCCGAAAATAAAATAAATTAAAAATCTGTTCAGACCATCTACCGATAATATATGTATTTAACCTGAATGGTATACCCCCGGCGTGAATCTCGATCTTTCCCCTCTGTTAGAATAGGTTGGTAACCTGTAAGGGTAGCCCGTCCTGTTTGCCTTAATAGGAGTATGAAATGACGTTAGAAAACAATAAAAGAAACAAAAGACAAATAAAACAAAAAAAAAAGACGAAAAAAGATACAGGCCATAATATGTCTAGAGAAATTAGTTGGAAGAGCCAGAGGGTGAGGTAAAGATATTGGAGGCAAGTAGTGGTTCCTTATCATCACTTCAGCAACAAACTGTAGAGTAATACACAGCAGTGCTCTTGTTAAAAGCACTAGGTATGAACCGAAGATGTGAGAATTAGTATCCCGAGTTTCATAGAATGTGTTAGTTACAAAAATATAATATATTGAAGGGGTATGTCGTCCATGATGATAGATAAATTAAAAAAAAAAAAAATGCATGACTATGTTTTTAAATAGTAAGGAGAAATAGTGAATTCGAAAATAAAATAAATTAAAAATCTGTTCAGACCATCTACCGATAATATATGTATTTAACCTGAATGGTATACCCCCGGCGTGAATCTCGATCTTTCCCCTCTGTTAGAATAGGTTGGTAACCTGTAAGGGTGGCCCGTCCTGTCTGCCTTAATAGGAGTATGAAAGGACGTTAGAAAACAATAAAAGAAACAAAAGACAAATAAAACAAAAAAGCAATATGTTTCTTAACAATTTTTTATTGAAAGCTAAATATCTCCATTAGCTATAAATATATATATATATGGTGAAACCACAAATGCAATTCCCTAAATAATGATAAAATTATTAATACAGGGCTCGTCCTAGATTCCAGATTCTTTTCTCGCATTCTCGAAAGAACAAAGTTTTTAGTAGGAGGTAATAGTGAGGACGTGCATGAAATGGGTTCCCGAAAATAAAAGAGAGAAGAAGCTTGGCCTACGCATTTGACATTATGAATCCTCACACCATTAACTGCTGCATAATCAAGATGTTCTGGCCTATGAACAACGGGTTTTATTCAAGAGGTTCAAACACATTAACCAAGAATGACCAAACTTACATATAATAGAGAGGGGATATTTACTAAAGATAAATAATAATAAAATCATTATTAATATTACTAAATGAATTATATTTTATTTAAGTTTAATTTTTATTTTCTAATATTTTATTTTAAATTTTTTTATTTTATTTTATTTTGCTATTATGCCATTATTTAATTGTCTGTAAATATGGTGTGAATGAACTCTTTAATCTCTATTACCGTTTCCTTTTTTGGGGCAGAATGAAATATTTGTCAATAAAATTAGTAATAAAAAAAAATTACTGAAGTTCACAATATCGTAATTTATTTGAAATAAGAACAATTTCCTTACAGCTCTGATAAAATGAGAAAAACTCTGGGGTACTGGCCACTACTTCAAGCTGTGAAGGGTTATTGATAACAGCAGTGCTTGTGAAAAAATATCAGTCAGTATCGAGTGCGTCGTATACTTTTCTGTAGTTTGCCGGTAGCTGTTTTTATCGTGTTCAGTTTTTTTCCAGTTTTTATCGTGTGCATGGAAAAAAAAAAGTTACGCCGCATTTTTATCGGATATCTTATTCAAAATATGTATTTAATTTTCAGAAACTCAGAGAATCCTATTAAAACTTTTAATCAATGAATTTAATAAAAATTTTAAAGTTCTAATTTTATTATTTTTCTCATATTTTTTTCTCACAAACTTTCAATTTTTTAAAATGTTTCTCGTTTTTTTTTGGAAAATGGTATATAATAGATAATAGGAAAATATTTTTTCTTTGACGGCATGAAAAATGTCAATTAAAACGTTACTATATATTTATTCTGTGCTCTGGGAAATAAATTGTGGCTAGAGATCTGGAAAATATATTATGGCACGGCTCGCTGAAAAAAAAAAAGAAAAATTAAAGTGTTTATCAAAAATAATTTTCATTACTAAATTTAGTAGCAATATTTGAAATAAAATGTTGAAGGTATATAACTCTTGAAAAGATAAAATAAATTTTCATTGATGATAAGATAAAAAATTAGATGTTTGTATTGCCTTGAAATTTACATTCGGATAATATCGCAAATTATGTTTGTATAAGAAACTGTTACGATATTAACAAAAATGAGTTTGATATTACTGAACTGTCTAAGCACTCAAAAACCTTTAAACATGTTTTGAATTTTTATGATCAATTTTTATGTTCAGATATATATATATATATATATATATATATATATATATATATATATATATATATATATATATATATATATATATATATATATATATATATATATATAGATGGTCAGGATGAGTCCTGCCTCCCTTTGCTCTACCTCCGCTCTATCACTCAAAGGATACGATGAAATGTAGTTCTGTTGTTATCAACCATAAGTTGAAGTTTCGAGGTTGTACCCCCATTATCATAAAATACTATACAAATGAGCTAACCAACATTTATAACTGATTTAGATTTACTAATTAGAACTACTTTTTTATTAATATTAGATATTAACTTCTGATTATATTACTCTATCTTTAAGTTTACATAACTTTATATCTTACTTCTTTATTTTATTCGGTTATTTTTAGTATCTTTTTTCATATACTACATTATATCTTACATATATGAAAGATATATTCGATATAATTTGCGAAATTCATATATATATATATGAAGCCGTACATTGCACAGAATTTAAATTTAAACGTTAACTTTTATATTTATGGGACAAATCAACTTTTTATCAATTTTTTAAAATTTAATTAAACTTACAGAATACTAATATAAATGGATAGAATCGAATCAAGGAAGGCTACAGATGTGAGGTAAAAATAAGTTAAGAAATTAATGTTGCTTACTTATGTAGTAAAATAATTAATAACAAAGGAATTGTTATTTATAATTGTAATATGAATATTACATTTTGTCCTTATGATGGGACAAAATGCCTCGAAACGTTAAAAAGTGTAACGTAAGAATCAATAAAGGAAAATATATAAAATAGGAACATATATTATTCACAATATAGCTAATAATATAATAGTTCAGGCATATATTTGAAACTGCGTACTGATTTTAGGATTTTCCGTTGTTATAAAATTGATGGGTAAATTTAAATTGTCTTAAAATGAATATGAATATTAATAAATGATTATTGTATTTAAATGAATTAGAAATTTAACATTTCAGAAAAATCTAAAAAAAATAAACTGTTTTTTTTTTTTAAACTGATGATGTGCTATTAGGACACTGTGCAATGGACCTTTTTCGCAATAAATTAAAATTAATATATTTCTGTTAGTATATATACATATATATATATATATATATATATATATATATATATATATATATATATATATATATATATAATTAATATATATGTACAAACTAATTAATAATTAGGATAATGTTTCCATTTAGGTATAGCCTTTTGCAATTTTTTTTTTTTTTATGATAAAATTTTATTATTTTCAGATTATTACCTGATCTAAACATCTTTATTCTCCATTATATCTTGTCTGATGACGTGAGATGTGTGGTCTAATCTGCATAAGGCCTTCTCACTCTGACTAGAATAGGTTTGTCACCTGAAGGATAACCCTATCTTCCTGCCCTAGTTGGAGTACATTAGTTGGAAAGCCCTAAATAAACCAACGAACAGTAGCATTTTTCTTATCGAATCTTCTTAAAATAACCTAACATTTTTTTATGAAGTCACATGATAAAGGTACGATGGATTATACATGGAATATATCTCAAGATAGGTTATTTTATGGGAAGTTATTAGTAATTATGGGTAGCTTGTGCTCGAGAGATGCAAAAAAAAAAATGGGGTACGAAAAATACTACAAAACTATATTTAATTTTTTTATCAGTATTCCATTCTTCCTATAGTTTAATTAAATTTAAAGAAATAATAATAAGTTTCAGTTTTATGATTTTGGTTTTAACCGTCAAGGAATAATTAAAAATGATCAATTCAAAAATATTGAACAGAATAACATCGTAACGTAATACTTGCATATTTTAAGTCCCAAAGATAATTTCCCAATGAACCTCTAGTTTCACAAATGCTCAATGTCGTATCAGAGTTCTCCATTCGGTATCTGATTGAATGCCATAACAAGCCGACAAATAAAGCAGATGGTAGAGTATTATTTGATTCGTTAACTACTTGAAGTTGACACTGGCTGTTTACCTGAAGCAATGCAAACATGGAAAGCAGTCGGGCTAATTTGCGATAGCTAATTGCTACAGAAGTTTTTGTTGACTGTTTATCCCAGAAATTTTGCTTTATTAATTCTAATTAAGCATTTATAATTAATAGGACAGAGGTTGGGTGCTTTAATTGATAAGTGACGCAATATTAGATAATTCCGATTTTTTGTTATCTTGTTTCATATAAGCTCACTAATATCAGATCGAAATTTTCAATTCCTTATCGAAATTTCATTTAATCTCAGGTTTCGGGCTACTTTAGTAAAAAAAAAAAAAAAATATTATTATGAGTAATAAACAGTTTTCTAACTTTTGCAATTGATAATGGTAAATTCGGCGTCGTATAGAAAGAAAATATTTAAAAGAAAAATCCTAATTATTTAATTATGCCTATATAAAATAATGTTCTATTTTATGTTAACGGCCTATTAATGATAACATGTATAACTCATATAATTATAATTTTTAGGATCATATAACTAATATGTTTTTTCTCAAAATATTTTCTTACATATATAGGATGTCCAATATAAATCGGCTCAAATACTTCTCACGGCCAACGGATGGTCTAATCAAAAATGTCTAAGGTAAAATTCGTTGGTTTACATATATTGTTTCTCCAACTGATATTGCATTTTAACTAGCGATATCTTGGTGCAATAACTTAGCAGAAACACTTAATTTGTAATACCCACAATTATAGGCATTAAAAATCTATGGGAGACCCTGCAAATCGCTTTTCGATATCTTTAAAATTGAAGTCTTTACATCATTTTAGAATCTTATATTCTGAACGCCATTATTATTTTTCAGGCAACTCATAAACTGGTATGTTAGAGATATAATAAATCATATATATATATATATATATATATATATATATATATATATATATATATATATATATATATATATATATATATATGTATTTTCTCATCGTCTTTCTATTAAAAATATTGTCAAGACTGTTGGTGTAGTATTTATTCTGAAAAATGCAAAAAATTTGTTTCTGGAATGATTTTTCCACAATTATTGAGGGGAAATTGATTCTATGAATTACAAATGTTTATTAAATTAACAATAGAAATAGTTTCTCACATTTCATTCATTATGGCCACATTCAATCACATTTCAGTTAACAGAAAACATTAATTCTCGAGCTGAAGCATATCGAGAAAACGGAATGCGTGTATAGATTAAGTAAAATTAAATTATGTTTACCGCAATATTCTCAAATCGTTAGGTTAAAAGTATGTAGTGGATGCAATGCTTATGGGATGTATTTTATTTTTTTATTATTATTTTGATTTGGAGATGGCGGTCGAGAATACAATAAAATAGGAGTAATTATTTATTAAATGCCGACGTTTCGACCCGCACTGTAGGTCTTCATCAAGGCTAAAAAGCAAGATACAAAGGAGCAATGCAGGGTTATAAAAACATGTATAAAAAAACAAACATAAAATTGAACAAATAGAAAATTGAAGAAATAAGTAAGTAAGAGATGAAAACAATATTGCAGTTCAACAGATGCATAAGCGGATTTTATGTATTACAGATTATTTAGCTTGGACGGATTTTAAGTGTAACCATAATAGTGTAATTTATTTTTCTAGTACTGAGGAGGAACCCATGCATAATGTTGAGAATCGAAACCTCAGTATGCTACAGTAAAATAGCTTTAGAAAGGAGTTAAAACTGTTTCTGAACTACAATCCGATTTAAAGTGTGATATCTTTGATATATATAGCTATAAATTAATGTTATGAGCATACCATTGACCCATGGACTAAGTCATTATTACATGATTAATGATGAGATGGGATGATCCCGTTTAATTATGTTTGAGTGATGAAGGACTTGGAATCCAACCCATTATCATGTATCGGAATTAACTGGTAATTATAAGATATCATGCGGATATCTTGGTAATTTTGCCTCAAGGTCATCTAAAACTCAAAAGTTTTAATCTATGTATTTTTCAGATGTTTCGGGGATGCTTGTCCCCCTCATCGGCATCTAATACAAATATAACAAATTATAACAAATTGCTTACAATTTATATTATATTTACTGCAATATATATTTTTACATTACATTATTGTTTAAAAAAAATTTCTGCTCAACCAATTTATAACAAAGATTTAATAAAATTATCTTACCTAAATAATATCCTATAAATTTTGGGTGAGTCAAATACTGAGGCATACATTAAAACTATTGATTTTTAATTGACCTTGAGCAAAAACTTATGAAGATAATCGTGTAATATGTAAATTCAAATATTGAAAACAATTATATATAATATTATATATATCATACAGCATTCGCGAATGTTGTCCTCCACTCGACTGATCTCTTTCTGTGAAATGACAGCCATTCCCTGACGATTTACTAGTTTTAGTTGGAAAATACTGCGAGGACGATGAATATATAAATTAATTAAAATAACATTTTTTTGGTTAGTGTCAAATAAGATGAGAGTCAAAATACAAATCTTGGTGACTAATTGGCTGTTTCATTTTAACTAAATTATCTATCATGGCACCGAAACCAGAATATACAACTAGAAGATGGGTGTATAACTTTCACATGAGGTAGCTCCTAAGAAATAAAATCACAATGATTCGAGTTGGGTGAACCGCACTCGTAACAACGGTACTCACTAAAATGACATTATTTTTAAAACTAATTAATTACTATAACTAAAATTACTTGATGACTTGATTGATTACCATATGATTAATAAATTGTTTTAACTAAAATTAGTTAATTATTGCAACTAAAGTTAAGTGCAGCAACTAAAAATAATTAATTAATGCAAATAAAATAATTAATTACTGCAACTAAAATGAATTAGCTACTGTTAATAAAAATAGTTTATTGAGCACTATAAATAAAATTAATTAAATGATTACTGTAAATAAAATTAATTTATTGGTTACTGTAACTGAAATGGCATTTTACGTACTTTCAGACTAAAATAATATTTTTTTTCATATACTTAGGTTATATTTTATTTAGCCTAGAAATGTGTCAGTTACTATAAGTACTACATCTCTACTATAACTCCTCCTACCATAAGCTTCCCCCCAAAAAAACATCAACGATAAAACAGAAAATTGGTCTACTTTTACAAAAATCAATCAATAGTCAGAAGATTAAAAGACATTTTAATATTCTAGAGTTCAAACACTGATTTATAAATTTTTTGTATCCTTTTTAATTTTTTTCATAGCCTCTTATTCACTCTTCTCCAAACTTCGCGGTCTTGAAATTCTCATTTTCTCCGCAGACAATTTTTATTATTTTAAAAATATAATAAATATAAAAAGCTCCAAAATCTAATGAATTTTGTGAATATCAAATATATATAATCGATTCTTTAAAATAGAAATAAATATGTGCTCGTTGGGAGAAAAAATAAATAATAGATATTATACTATTTGTGGTAAATTATTTATATTTAGCGGCAATGCGTCCTCTCACGTTCTGTTTTCGTTCGGGACTAATGTGGGTGGAGTAACGAACCTTGTTTGGAAGGATAACTTCATCCCGACACCCACCAACGTTGTACTCACAAAGTTATTTGTGTTCCGAGTCAAGGTTGTGGTCTTCACATCCGGCTCTGGTTGACTCATTTGGGAACCTCGTCTGGGAGATATGCCATTGTATATAAAACATATTATTTCGCAAGTATTAAAAAGCGTATTAACCTTCCAGTTATGTAATGCGTACCATAATTATAGACAATGATCCTTTCAAAACGATATCAATTCGAAGCTCAATAATATTTCTCGATTCATCATTTTTCATAAAATAAAAAAAAAAAGATTATGGGATAGAAAATAGAACAGTAATTCAAAATTATATTATTGTCCGGGTACCCTCACATGAATTGAGTCAAAGACTTATTTATTTGATATTTTGTTAAACTGTTTTTTTATAAAATAGGTAATTCTTGAAGCCGTAATTTTGTTGGTTGAATTCAGAACGCACATTCTTCAGAAAATTACCTATTTTTAATTATTGAAATTTACAATTGTATTAGAATTAATGTGAACAACAAATGTGAACTATGGCAAAGAATTGGAAAAAAACTAGCCTTAGGTTGCAAACTAATAATAACAGTTCTATATTAAAAGATCGTGAGGCCATTTTCGAGAATCTTCTGAAATTGAAGCGGAAGCAATGTTAGAAACTAGGGGGTTTGTGTGGTTATGGACTGTTATTATGTTATGACTGTTTATTATGGAAGCAGGGGTGTAAACAGACCTTTTTTTCGGGGGAGGAGATTTAATAAGAAAAACACAAGCAATCATCCAAATGCTTGTAATCGTCAAATCGGGAGTAAGTTTTAAGGATAAGCATGAAAATCGGATAAAAAATGATTGTCAAAAATTATCAAAAATATTACTAATACAAACTTTATATTTTTTCCGCACATTTCGAGAGAGGGGATATGCATCCTTCTCCTGCGTACGCCACTATATGGAAGGATAGGGTCTGGTGAGGGTGAAATCGGCAAGATATGAACATTAAGGTCCTTATGGATGATTTTATTTATGACAATGTAAGGAGCAATGCAAATTTTACGAGGGATTTTAGATTTTAAGGAGTGGATACGAGAGGAATAGAGGAATTCGATGGTTTAGTGGATTCCTAAAGCTTAAATCTTTAAGTCCAAATAGGCCTTATTACAACCATACAAATGGGTCTTTTGCAATTAATTTGTTTGTCTAGGAAGTGTTGAAGTTGCCGAAAACGCCGAGTAGTTTTTTTATCGTTTTAGGACATTCGTCAAGATGGAGTCCTAGGTAGTGAATCCGAATATTATTTAATGATACTGTAAAACAGAAAGTCACAGATTTCCGATGAAGGGTAAAGGTGATTTGGTGGGACTTGCTGGAATTAGTTTTAAACGTCTAGTTTTGACAGTATCCTTCAAGTTTTGTTATATGTGATATGTTAGTGATTGAAGAGATACAAAATTATGTAAAACAGCTGTTTTCAATATACAGTTATGACTAAGTAAAAACTGGGAACTTCCCCATACACATAAAATAAGAATATTCGAGTAATTTAACGTCAAGAAAATCACTACACAATAGAGGCGAAACCTTCTCTGTTTCTCAAAGAAAAAGGTAAAAGCGTATATTAAAAAAAAAAATTATAAAACCAGATGCCGCTTTGATGATTGTAGGTGTAAAGCTGAATTCCCACCATTATTTTTGTTTATACCGTCCTCACTACTTCTATGCTAAAGTAACTACTCATTTATTGATTGGACCTCGTGAACATTTGCTCACTTGTAAAATTCTCAGGAGTCTAGGATTTTTTGTATTCTTAATCAAGCTATTAAAAATGTATGTTGATCAAGCTAATTAATCGACTGGCAAACAAGAAAAACTCTGGTAATTCACATATCACACAGTAAGGAGTTTCTGAAGCTACATATTCTGAGGCATGTATTAATCAAATAAAATTATGACAAATGGCAAAGCAACTTTATGTTAGATAAAAAATTTCAATACAAATTTAGCAGCGTATGGCCTGAACATAGACGATTTTCCGATTTGGAAAATAATCTAATTAGGAAACGATTATTTGTTAGAAATCCTTTATAAAAGAAATGGATATAAATAAATGGATACAACTATTCTTCATTTAGAGAATTTGATTCGCTCCCACTCTTCGACAAGAAACCTGCCCTCCACTATATCCCGACAATGTTCAAATTCCTCAGACAGACACAATACGATACCTTGGCCTGACATTTGAGAGAAAAATGACAAGTGGCCCGCACACCAAGAATACACCGAAAACGCTAAACCTAAGACTAAAACTATTATACTTATTATGTTCTACTTACTTACTTTTTATTCATAACTTAAGCAGAAATTGATCATCATCACATACTTACTTGAGCCCATTTGGACCTACGCTTCACAGATATATGGGACAGCCAAAAATACACTCATATGTATACTTCAAATTTTCCAGTCAACAACTTTCATGAATACAACCGCTTTAGTTATAGTCCTAAGAGTTTTGAGGAGATTTTCCAGTGTACGTTAGCAACATTACATTGCATACAAACCTGCATACGCCAACAGCTCCTATCATGCCACAATACCATTTTTTTAGCAAGAAAATCCACTGGTGGTCAACATTTTTGACAGGTGTGAATAAAGAAATGAAGTTAAAAAAAAACATATTGGAAAACATCGATTTTAACTTTTGAGATATTTGACCCCCATAATTTAAAATAAACTTCTGAGATAATCATCTCTAAAAGTGATGAGCAAGAAACAGCACTTAAACACTAACGGGCGTCACAATGTTGGTTATGTAACAGCGCTAAAATTCAAGGTTGTTCTGTTGTCGCAAAACTTTTCTCGTTCATATTTTACCGTATTTAAATGAAGCCGTGAAATAGCAATTTGTAATTTCAATCGACCATGAAAATCTGATATTTTTTACTGGACTTCAGATGGGAATTAATCAAACTTATAGAAATATTTGATTTAGCTCCGACAAACATATCTTTATGAACATTTATAATGAACAGATAATCATGCGCACAATGTTGTGATTACAGCGTGCTGATGATCTGGATGCTGATTGCTTTGGCTAAGTACTAAGTAGCTCGTTACGAACTTAGCGGGCTTGTTAAGAGTAATTACCAAGTTGGCGAGATAGATTACAACGACATTAACAGGAACTTGTGCGATTGTAAATGAAAAGGTAGCAGACACTTTGGGAGTCGGTAATGCAAGTTGTTATCGTTGTTCAAACCAATTGTGGTATTCTATGATAGATAAGCGGATTTAGACCATACAGACCATTTCAATGGCGTGAAAACGAATGAAGCTTTTGAAAACTTTTTAAGACATATACCTTCTTATTTGAATGAAATAACTTGGATATAAAATCACCTTTATTACGTTTCGTAATAATTAAAATAAACAAAAACATAATTAGCCAAATTTAGGATAATAAATATTGCACATCGCTGGCGTGGTATCGACGTTCATCTTTTTAGAATTAATTAGATTTATTTTTTAACAGCTGATTATTGAAAAGATTATCAGTTAATTAATGATATATACGAAAAATTCATGCCATTCTTAATATATTATCATGTTCTTAATTGGAAACTAAAATCAACATGAAAATTTATGAACATCATTTATTTTTAATCAAGGAGAGTTTGATTTTTAATCAAGGCTGCGGTCAGGGAAGAAGAACACAATAAGTGTAATACTTCATTTAATGTGTGCCGACGTTTCGGTCTAAGTTTTAGGTCCTAGTCATATGCAAAACAAGAAACAACCATAAAATAAACGAAGAATAAATTTAGATATAGTTGGTAATACATGAGAGAATACGAACAGCATGTTTAGAAATATGTATATGAAATTTGAAGTAGCATGATGTGATATGGAAATATACTGAACATGCATAAAAATAAAAAATTAAAATTAAAATAATCGGAAATGAAAGATATAAAAAAGAAGTGTTACACTTTCTGTATGTTTTCTTTCTTAGCCGCCTCCCAATAACTTTTCTTTAAATCTACTGTCAAAAATATGTCCACCATCGTTTATTTTTACAGAAATATATCTTTTAACGAGAAATTGTTCCTGAATTATTAATTATAGATGAACGAACCTAATAATTACTAATTATTAAAGTTGAACAGAATCGCAGGCGTGTTTACACCTATTTGTCTAATATGTTAAATTTATTTTACAATATTTTGGGATTTTCCTTGGAAATTTCTGATGAAATCATTAAAAAAATAAAAAAAACGACGTCGGAAGAGAATTTGTTTCTTATTTCTTCTTAGTGGTTTTTATTGAATAATAATACAAGCTGCTACAATCAAGAGCAATAAGTATTAACACTGAAGTATCCATTCACACCATATCTGAACACTATAGAAAAATAAATAGAATTAATGAAAGCAAATAAAAAAATATATGTAAAATAAATTAAAATAAAATATTGATAAAAAAATGATAATGATTAAATAAGTAAAATAATAAATAAATATAAATATATAAAAATAAATGGATAAATTGAATAATAGCAAAATAAGTAAACGACCAAGATAAAGACAATTAAAGTTTATTCGAAACAAAAGAAATCCTCTTGAACTCATTCATTCCCATGCATGGAAGAGAAAATAGGATAACTTGACGGTAAATGAAAGGATTAAAGATATAACAAGCATTAAGTGGCCTATATTTACCCATGAATAGTGAGTTGTAAGATCTAAAAAACACCTGTTTATTTTGTTGATTTTAATTTCAAAATTTGTTTACTTGTTTTTTTGTTTATTTAAAATAAAAATTTGTTTACTTTTTTCTAAAAAATTATTTCACAAATATTATCTCTTAAATTTTGTATAAAAGTTCTTTACTTTTTAATTAGAAAAAAATTAAATAAAAAAGTGAGAACATCTGTAACTAAAATCACCCGAAATGATGTAATTCATATATCTACCAAAACAAAGGAGTTGCTTTTGAACGATTGTTTGACAACAAAAAATTTTCGCTTTTATTTACCATTCTTCATCAACCTTAGTTAATTGAAAAGCAATATAGCAGTAATTGGAAATTGAATTGCTTTTGCAGTAAAAATATAAATATAAATTAATTATTAATAGTTTTAAGTATGTGACGAAATCGATTGCAAAAGGAACATATTGGAGTAACAATTCATGTTTCATTACGAGGAGAAGCGAAGATTCTCCTGAAAACAGCTTTCCTTCGAATAGGAAACCTTTGTTAAGTTAATCTGAAAATTGAAAGACGCCAACTCATTAGACTCGTAATACGGAAGATTACATTCGTCACAAATCTTCAGCGAAGAAGCAGCAAATCGGAGGATTATTCGGGGCTTGAGGGGTAAGCAGTTTAGCTGATAACTGCCTAACTTTGTTAACAACTGGAAACAGAAACTTTGTAATAAGTACAAGGCCCGTTATGCTGCCCGAAAGCCTCCGTTGTATAAGATTATCACAAACTGGTTTAATCCTTCATCACATACTCAACCATCTTGAAGTTGCCGCTGAAGACAATATCTCTAAACATATTCAAACTGATATTAAGTAACTACCAGGCCCCAACCTTGTTAACCTCACTGCAACAAATTTGCCGGAGGGCTTGGATATTATAAGTTTTGACTAACTTAAATGAGATATGAGAGGTGTTAATATTCACGTGTTTGCGGTCTGGATGGAATGCGGGTGTTACAGTAAAGTTTTTTCAATTTTTTTTTTTCAATTTGGTTCAAGACTTGATGAAGTCTTACACAGCCCTGCAGTATACTACACGCATAGGTTATCGTGTTTGATAATTTGAACGCATTTTGGTAGAAACTCCTATGACAATTCTCAGAACGAAGTTATGATTCGCGTCAGGTGAAACAAACCTACATCACTAAAATCTTGAGAAATAAGGTTTTATTATTGAGCTTTTTCAATTTTTTTTTTTAATAGATAATAAATGGATTTTATTTAGCATAAAGGAGATAACTGATATTTTTGGGTGAATTGCGATTTTGGTGCCTAACATGAAATAAGATTTAAATTAGAATAATGGATGGACTGTAGCATCCATGATATTCACAGTTATTGAAGAAACAAAAAGGAGACATCTGAACTTCCAACTCCATTTTATCAGTTATCTCAAATGCAGTTACCCCATTAGTGCTTGGCTCGTCAGTTCAGACCATTTAATTAACCTCTCATCAGACATACAGTGGACAAAAAAAAGTATTCGCCGCTTGGGTTTTTTGGCTAAAAACATATTTATTGAACATAAATTAATTTATTGATATGATAAAAAAACAACATTCAGCATTAATTTTTACAGGTGAAGGAAATTAGAAACCCGTACGACCTAATTAACAACAAAAATTTAATGATTAATTTTTTTTTACGTAGAACTTAATCATTTCGATTTACGACCATTATGGGAATGAGCTGTGAACGTGAATAACAACAATTTTACCTTTTAAAAGATGAATAATCTTATATAAGATATAAATCACAAATACAATTTTAACATTTTTAAAAGACATTCCTTAATTACTTATGTAAGCAAAAACATTTTCATGAATTGATAATTTCGTGTTTGTCTGAAGCTTCAAAGGTCTCAAGTTCTCCAATCCATTGAATGTTTATTAATCTAATTTATCTATTGAAGATAGAAGCCATCTGAGCTTTGCTGAGAAAGACCATTGAATCGCTGATGAAGTGCCCTCCATCAATTCATTACGGTAAAGTTCAGCGGTGGTACTATTTTAAATAATAGTTAATATAAAAGGTCCTCATCCCTCACAAATTTATCTTTTTATAAACTCCAAGTAAGAAATTAATTAAATTTTTATTGGAAGATCTATCTCTAATATCTTTAATGTATATGTGAATTACACCAAGTAACAATTTTTATTTCAACAATATTGCGAAATAAAAAAAAATTAGTAATTATACAACTGTTCACAGTATAGTTGTTTATATTACCAATGTCAATCACCGCACTTGTTTGCAATCTTCTACAACAGTCTTTCATATTATTAAATATTTTTCTCTTTCCTCTTATCACCATATTCATCTCCCCCTTATGTTTAATAAGGATATTCATTCTTTCCCACATACAGTATTAACTTATGATTGTATTACTTAATCTTTTGGCTTACATAATTTTATATCTTGCTTCTTTATTTTGTTATTATCTTATTTTTTATTTTCATGTTATACTGTTTTTTATCCTATTTCACACTGGTTGTTATCTTGTTTTTCGCATCCCCAAGAAAGGCCTAAAACCTGGGCCGAAATGTCGGCTCACATTAAAATTAGTCTTCTTATTTGTATGTTTTTTTTTTTTTTTTTTACTGATCGCACCCCTCTCCTCTCTCCCTCCAACCAACTTCTAATATTACTTCTAAGGTTACATCCAACTATATAAGATTACGTATAATATATTGTGTCGACATGATAGATATTATTATATTTAGATTTCATAAATATTTTATTTAATATAAAAAGATATATATTATTATTAATATATTATTTTTTTATTTTAGGATAAGAAGGATGGAATGATGCTCCTGACCATAGCTGTGATCCTCTGCTCCAACCTCCCCTTCCTTGCCTACTCCGATGACAACTTAGGTATATTTTTTTATTATTATTTGTCGATTTATTTATTTTTTATTAAATTAATGTGGATTTAAGTTAAATTTAAATAACATAATTTTAGGATCTATAAACAATTTATACAAAATATTTTATATTATTTGGAGACAACGAGAGACCACAGTGCCGAACAGTGACTATTTGCAATAGTATATTTGAGAGCGTCTAAGACTAATTCGGAGCTCAAGCAGACTCTAAAAATAGTACTGTATGTAATACATTATATATAGTTACATGCATACAACTCCGGATATTAAGCGATGATTCTATCGATAACAGATTAGTACAGAAGACGGCCGCAAAAAGTTGACATTTATGCTGTACTGAAACTTTTTGTCATCATTGAAATACCAATGCAATTCCTAAGTAATACATGTCCTATGAGAATAGGCCTTAGCTGAAACTACCCCACTACTTTATGCAATATCTCATGAATCCATGTCACGTCGCATAGCGGAGTCAATGATCTTAACACCTGTGGAAAATAAGAAAACTTCAAATCCAGATATTGAGTATGATTTTTTTATTTTTTTTTATTTTGTATGTTCACCTCTGTGAATTTTCAGGCTAAAAAATTGTTATCGTGGCATGGAAGGCATGCTAGATAGTGATACCCCTAGCGGCACCTCTTCCTGTCGTGATTATTGTATATAGTTGGGCTAGGAGATCCCTCATCCAGCTCCACTTCAGCCTTCTGCGAGTGTTTTCAGACATGTATGAATGTGTTAGAATGTCCATGTAAGTTATCGTGAAATCGTTAGCAATGTATTCGTATGTGTTCGTTAACTGGCATATTAAGGTTATGCTGCTGATGCACCAAGGGGCTTTGTTGATAGTCCTAAAAGATTTTGACTGAAATTTTGAAGTTTTTGTACGTGTGCCCTTTTCGTTGTTCCGTATATCTGTGAAGCGTAGGAGCAGATGGGCTTGAGTAACTTACTTCAAATAAGTGAAAGTGTTCAATTTATGTCTAAGTTTCAATTTTGAACGTTTTGAAGGAAGTGAGTATATTAGTTTTAATCTTTGGTTTAGCGTTTTTTGTTTATTCTTGATACATGGCCCCCATGTTATTCTTCAGTCAAATGTTAGGCCAAGGTTTCGAATTTTGTCTGTCTGAGGAATTACAACATTGTCAAGGTTGTGTGTCAAGGTGGAGGGCAGGTTTCTTGTCGAATAGTAAAAGTGATACGTTGGCGTTTGTCTTGGTTAAGTGGAATTTTCCAAAGTTTGTACCAGTCATGAAGTTTTGTTAGATGATGTAGAGTCTGTGAGGCATGTGTTGGATTTTTATGGTTTGTTGTATCGTCTGCATACGCCGCTGTCAGAGTTTTGTATCTGTTTGGAATATTGTGTGATAAGTGTAATAAAATATAATAACTTTTCCTTTTAAAAAAAATACTCCTTTCTTTTGACTCCTTCGTGCTCTAATGCTTTTTCTTTCAAAATATGAAAAAGTATGTGTCATAGTACTTCTCCATAAAAAAAAAAAAAAAAAAAAGTGGCCAAAAATTGCGTTTCTCATTCTAATGTAGAATGTTCACCTTCACTGCTTCTAGTTCCAAATGAATTCTTATCACCTGGTGAAAATTGTTTGAAAAGATCTTGGGATCTAATTCACCTACTTAGGAATGCAAGTGTAAAGATGTGAATACTTATGCTTAACTAATAACAAAAGTTTTTTTTTCTAATAGTTACAGGTTTGTGATTGCATTATTATTTTTAATTTTTTAAAAAAATAGTTCAAATTAATTATTGATTGTACCTTTATAAAAGCCTATTTGAAAAACGTTTTGGACTTTAAGTACTGCAATACACATTTCAGCTATATTATATTCAAGTAAGACTTCCAATTATGTAAGAGACTTAACTCGAGGTTAATAGGTCAACTATTGGCACATTGATTCCCAGCCTGGGGTCGCATCTTGCTGCTGAGTTTGCGAAGTAAACGTATTGCGAATCATTATGCGAATCATGACATAGTGACTGTAACTCTGTTTTAACATGGACATCGCAGACCTAGATCCTATCCAAAGAATACGCAAAGGATATCCCTTATCTCCAATAAGAAAATTCGGCACAGAATATTTGGCTCGGAAAAATTAAGAAGTTTGGAAAAACAGAATGAATAAGGAGCTCTGTGACCTTCTTTACGAACTTGATATCAGATTGAACTAGAAAGAATGGGCAGGTAATTTGATAAAAACGATAAATATATAGGATTCTAAAAAAAATTATGGACAGAAATCCTGCATTATACTTGAGGAATTGGACGCCGGAAGTTGCGTTGGAATAAAATTATTGTGATTTTAGCGCAAAATTACGCATATCGAAGTGAGTAAAAATCTGGAACTGCCTAAAAAGGAATCATTGATAATTAGGAGAGCATTATCCAAATAGGCTTTCAGTAATCTAATTCATCAGTGGTCTAGTGCAAGTGATTATAACCTTAAAAACCACGAAAATCGAGCCTAATCAGTTGCGGTTTCTATACAGTGCCAATGAGGGTTGAGTGTAACGAAATAGTATACAACCTTAGGCACTTGTATGGTTCAGGTCAGAATATACCATCGAGGCGTTTAGATATTTTTATTTACTTTTCGATATTTCTTATTTAAAAAGTGTGATGACATCGATGCAGACTAGCTCATTTCACTTGCTCTTTCCTCTCAAAGCAGTACACCGTAGAGTTGCCTCTAGCCATTGCATCAAGTCATCCCGGACTCTGGAACTAACACATTCATTTCTGGCATATGCTTTTCGTGGTCCCTTAAAAGTTTGAAAGCTTAATTGTCATATTTAAGCAGTAGTATTCCTCCTCAAGCCTTTGCTTCCTTTTTTGCTTCTGTAAACTTCTGTAACCTTTGCCTTCGGATTAACCTGGTAACTCTGCCCTTTCTACTTAGAACTATGCAACTCTTAGGCACTTCTTCTATGTAGAAAATAAAGAATGGTCTTCTAGCCGCTGTGTGAATTCATCATTTCTGTACCCGAACCGTCTGCCAAGAAAACTTAAAGGGGTTTGAAGAGAAAAGATACCTAACTTAACCTAATAGTTGTCTAGTCATAAGTTATCTTCTTATCATCTGGAAAAAAATAATCGAAAATTATTTAGACGTAAATATCAACAAAATACAATACATTATCACGATGCTTTGTATATTATAACACACTGTTTCCTAATAATTATATTCAAACACGAATAATTTGGCTTCTGTATTATTAATGGAAACGGTACAAAAATGTAATGGCAGGACAGAGGTGGTACAACATTAATCACACTTTATTCCCATCGACATGGGGTTTTCATCCCCTGAGCGAGCATCCCACTAAATCCAATTTCACACCCGGCTGAGCGCTACCGCTTCGATAGCTTTATCAGTTTTTTCTTTTCAATTGCAGGTTTTACTCACATTTTGGATTTGTAGAAATACCAAATCATCTGGTACCTAAAAAGGTAATTAAATATAAACAGAAATTGATTAAAATAATATGGAGCTGTTTTTCCATTTCTCTTGCTCTCCTGACTTGCATAGGTGTATTTTTTTGTAATTACAGTTATAAAGCCAATAAATAAGAAATAAAACTTTTTGTTTAAAGACGTAAAAATGGCTTTAGATAGCCGAAAAGTATTTCAGTTTCCACTGGTATGTTAATAATTTTATTTCTGAATAATAACCTCATTGCAAAATATCTTGAGGTTATGACAAAGTGAAATATTTTTAATGAAAAAGCTTCTATTTTTTGTTAATTTAAGAATCCACCGGTAAAATTTAGTATTTATATTAGTAGGCAGTGGCGATCCTATATAGTGGCATCGGGGGTTCACACAAATAATCTTTAAAGTAATTAATTCAAAATTGCAACCTCAATACCCATCACAATTAGAGAAACCTTCAGTATTAATGATTATACTACACCTGCTAATTCAGAGTAAAGCAGGCAGTTTCTAAACAACTAAAAGGCATTAAAAGGGCTAATTGTATACATTGCAAGAAAAATAAGTGGAGGTAAACACTTATGAGGACAACCTTTAGAACTTTTCACTCAAAACTTACTTGATATCAAAAAAATGATAGTAAAAAAAATTCGCAGCATTGAAAGACGAACAATTTAAAATCAAATTCGAGTCTCTAGGGTGTTTGTATCTCTATGATGGTCGAGTTACACGGCTAAATCAAGAGCACCGCATCGCGGTATCCCCATCCCCATCCAGCCTAAACCTACCTCATTCCTCGGAGGCAACATACAGTTTTCTGGTCTGTAGGACCTCCTGGACAAGAATCAGAAAAGAAACCGGGGTACGCGATTTTTGCATACTGAGCCGCCTAGACTATGAGGATCACTGCGTAGGCAAAATTTAAAAACGTTTCTGTGCGATATTACCGTTTTGTATTTATACCTATTTTTCAAATTATTTCTTCTAAGTTTTCAATATCCATTGTTATAAATTACGTAATATTAGGTACATTTAAATAGAAAAATAGAATCTTATTGGTGTTAGGATTTATTTTTTCTAAAAATGTATGCATTAAATATTCCATAACCGTATAATTTCTTCGTAATAATCCTTATTTCTGCCTTTAAGAGGCAATATTATGAGTGAGTACCAAATTAATTAGTGACTTAATTAATTTTGAATACTTCTTGCAATAAAGCCTTTATTTAGGCGTCGCTGTCGAGGAACAAATACAGAGTTATGCAGTGAATCGTGTCATAAACAATTGCAATGAAGCGAAGAGGTTGGCTCCCAAATTACATTTTTAATGAAGTCTTGTATGAAATCAACTACGTAATAATTTATGCAATTTTATTTTTGAATGAAATTTTATAATTTGCTGAAAATTTATCTTTGCGGCTGATTTACGGTTTAGTTAAACAGCACCCAATTTAAGTATCAACTTAAATTTAACGGTTGATTTAAGATTTTTTAATTGTGGATTTTTAAAGTTTAACCGTTGATCAATCTATTTGCAAAATTACACTTAAATTATGAATTATTAATAATAAATGATTAATTAACTACTAAGTACTAAAAATATTAAAATACTAAATACTAAAATACTAAAAAGTATTACTACTTGCTGATACCAACAAATTTTGTTACATTTTACAGGTATTCGAATAGTATTCGAATTAATGTACATTAATTTTGAATTTAATTTTTTCAAAAAAATATATTTGATTTTGTAAAAATATAAAACTATAATAAAAAAATATAAAGAATTCTGGTTTATAATTTTATCTTTTTTCATTTCGTAAATAACATACAGACAAAAATAAGTATTTTGGATTGCTTTAAGACATTTTATTTAGATCTAAAATTGTTTGAACGTTATATCTACCCCTGAAAAATTATCTTAACTGAGATTTTAAACTAAGAATTTTTAACTTCTCTTACAAAAATTGACAATAAAAACTATTCTTTTTTTCATTATTATTTTCTGGCCAGGATTTAACAAGAAAACACTAATTTTGTCCCAGTTGGCCTATATACCACAACATAATCGGTTATCTCTATATAACGTAGCGTACATTTTTGGTTTAATCATAGCGTACTATTTTCAGTATTTACCGATTTGAACCATTTTTTTTATTTTATTTTTTTTGGTTATTTAACATCCAAAAATATTGGACACATGTCCCCCCGATCTTTGTTCCTATGAGGAGAAAATAAAACACGCTAAAACTGCTTTATTTTATTGCTCGAATTCGAAAAATGATACCGATAAGGTTTTTCCAGCTAAACATTTGTTTTTTAGGGTACATTAAAGGAAAAAAATAGCATTAAAAATTATTATATTTTTTTCCAAATAAACTTAAAACAAAAATGTTTAGATTATTTGGTAAACCAACCTTATCGATATTTTTATTCTCAAAATTATAACTGATATTGATTCTGCGCACAAATAAACCTTTAAGTTGAAGGTATCATCGAAAACAATAATTTTTTTTTCAGTACTCGCCTTCAGTATATCTCGGACTCTTTGGAAAGAGGGGAAGTTTTTTCTTTTCATTCAAATAAAAGCTATTACATTATTTTAGAAGGTTTGTGTAAAAAAATGTGATTACCAAATAAAAACTAAATTATGTTTTTTTGCGGGATAACGTTGGTTCTAAAACACGTAGGAACACAACGGTTAAAGCGAATTGCGTAGTTTAAGAACCTTGCCGACCCTCCAAATTTGGTTTAAATCTGTCGAATGGTTCCTAAATTATGGGCGGTTTTTTGATTATTTTAAAAAAATTGAGGTTTTTAAAAAATGTCTTTGAATAAAAAATTTGTATTCAATTTAATATTTAATAGTTTTATAGCAATGGAAATAACATATTAAATTTTAGATATAGTTGATAAACCGGAAGAGATACTTTGCTCGAAACTTTGAGCTACTTTTCCGAAATGCTAATTTAATAATACCTGATGTACACAGATTTTAATTTTCAAAAACCGTTATTTGAAATATTTATTTCTAAAATTAAAAATAAAAAAAAAAATATTGTAAGCATCTTATAAGTACCACTTCCGGTTGACCAATTTTAATCAAAATCTGCTATTTTATTTATATTTACATAAAAGTCTTATATACCAAATTTTAGAAGTTTAAGTCTATTATGAACTTCAAGTAAAGCACCACTTCCGGTTATCCAATTTTAACAACACTCTAGTGTGTTATCTGTACTTATATACAAGTTTTTTTTTTATACCAAATTTGAGAATTTTGGCATTTAATATATTTTTTTCATGAAAGTCTATTATGACCTTTAAGTAAACTACCACTTCCGGTTTGGCAATTGTAATCAAAATATAATATGTTATTTATATTAATTTATCAGTATTATGTACGAAATGTGATAAGTTTGCATAATATTTTAATATAATTTTTGATGAAAATTTATTATGACCTTTAAGTAATGTACCACTTTCGGTAATTATGTAGTGACCAAAAAGAGAAGTGTGCAACTAAATGTTGCAGAAATTCTTAATACGAAATTTCTACTTTATACAGCGGACCGTTTTTCGTTTATGCAAAATACGAACGTACGTACAGACGTCACGACGAAACTAGTCAAAATTGATTCAGAGATGGTAAAACTGCATATTCTCGATGGAATCTGAAAAGCAAAAATTTAAATGTACAAGGAAGTTTCCACTTGTACTTGTACTTTTGTACTTTATAATGAAATAGAGCCCTACTCCTATATATCACAAACGTAATATACTTTCACACCCACAGAAATAAGGGATTTCATTTACAATATTACCATACTAACGAAAGCAACGACTGAGTATTGGGCGCAGGAAATCCTAAAAATAATCTTAATTATTTATTAAATTTTTGCTCACTTGTATTTATGAAGTTGTTATGAATTCTTTCATTATATCGACGTCGTTTTTTGAAAAAGGCTTAAGCGCCAAAAATTCGAAATTTAGCTTTCAAAAGATTTTGGGACGTAAAGACCACCTCTATCGATTCCCGCTCACAATATATAGAAGAAAAAAAAATTAGAAATGGCCTAAAAATCGTATACTGATGACATAAGCACCAAATACCAACGATTCTCAGTCGTAACTCTGGCCTTAATCAGTGCTAGAATCCTTTAAAATATATTGCAACTATAAAGGTTTTGCCCGGTTAATAAACTCCTATCCTATACAATAAAGAATAAAAATTTAAAAAAATATATTATTATTTGTGGAAAAATCGTTTCATGCGTTTCCTGTAACGTTTGCTAAATGGCGCTTACGCCTTTTCCAGAAAACGACGTATATATATATATATATATATATATATATATATATATATATATATATATATATATATATTTATATATACATATTTATAAAAATATATATATATATTTTTTTTTTTTTTATCTTTTCCTTACATGGTAACCCCACATAAGGACCGTTTCTTATTTTTTACATGCTCCATGCCTTAGAGGCATACTACATGATCGGTTCGATTTATCAAATTTATATATTCAGTGGTTTAATACAATTCCAGTGTTCAACTGAAATAAAAACAAAACTAAATCAAACAAAAAAAAAATAAAAAAAAGATAAATATATATATATATATATATATATATATATATATATATATATATATATATATATATATATATATATATATATATATATATTTGTATTGCAAAAAAAACGAGGATATATGTGCTGCAGAACCTTTTGATAAAATAAATTACAGATTTTTTTTTTCTCTCTTCACTTAGTCCCTTGATGAAAACTAATAACCGGGCTTTTATGAAAAAAAAAGAAAAAAAAAAGTGGAAGCTGAATTTCAGATTGAGTAGGAAAATAAAACTGACCAAGGTAATCAAAATTTAATACCTTATTCAGGGTTTTTTTGAATAGTAATGAGTTGGGGGTTTAAGTGATTTCTTTTATTACCTACTATTTTAGAGAGGAAAATGTTGAATAAATATGCTTCACTCTCTCTCCGATGGTTTTTCTTATATTTCGAATGAAAGAGTAAATTGAAAAATCTCGGTTGTTATTGAACTTTTATCAAAATTAAAAAAGAAAAAAATTGCATGACCAAATAATCAATGGTTGTTCACCACGAGAGGCTATTGAAATTAACATTTTAACTAAAGTTGTATTTACAGAGTATTTATAAGGTTTTTTAAACGAAAATGAATTTGGAGGTAAATCGGTCTAAAATAATGGATTTTTTACCTTTTAATTTCTTTTCTAGTTGTTATTATAAATGAACAGGGTCAATGTAATTTTAAACTTTCGTTCG